>CM061550.1:5940835-6540835 GCA_030864225.1 Capsicum baccatum var. pendulum
TGCTAAAATAATGAGAGTCAATAAAATTTTTATACGTCTTTTAAATATTTTAAGTTATTAATTATTGTGATTTGTGGGAACAAATTAGTTTTGAACATGATAGTCAATTAAATAAATAAATAAATTTTACTTTCAATATGTAGTTATAGTTAATTAATATAATATATTAAATATTTAAATCATTATGATGAAACAATGAAATTATTATATATTGGAGCATGATATGTAATTAAGTGGGAGTAGAGGGTTTTTTTGGTAAGAGTCAATAAAAGTTCTATATGTCTTTTAAATATTTTAAGCTATTAATTATTGTGATTTGTGGTAACAAGTTAATTTTGAACATGATGGACAATTAAATAAATATTTTTTTTTACTTTCAATATTTAGTTATTGTTAATTAATATAAATTAATAAAATATATTAAATAATTATGATAAATTAATAAAATTACTATATATTGGGACATAGTATGTAATTATGTCGAAGTTATTATGTTTTTTGGTAATTGGAAGAAGTGGTCGAAATCACCTCTTCTATATAATGGAAATATATATGTACGTGTATATATATATATATATATATTAAATGTGAATGCACCAATCGGGAATGTATATTATACATTATTTGTATATACATTAATATTCACTTTATATATACATTTATATATATTATAAATATATTTTTATCAGTAGAATTTTCACACTCACTTTTCATGTTGTCTACATATACACTATATCAATACATTTTTCATATATGCCTTATGTTCACTTTTCATACGATATATATACACTTTTCATGCTATGTATATATACACTATATCAATACATTTTTCATATATACCTTATGCTCACTTTCATACAATATATATATATATATATATATATATATATATATATATATATATATATATATATATATATTTATTATTATTTAAAAAAAACAATAAAAATAAAAAACTTTGATCTAAAAATCATTTGTGTACTTAGCCCAATTAAAAAGTACTACATTACAGCCTCAAAATTTCTGATACATTTGTGCTAAACCCAAGTCCAAGCCCACTCATACTTGGGCTTTTTGCTTCTTTCGAACTTGGGCTTTGGACCCAACCTTAAATCTGTTTCGGCTGACTCAAAGCGATAATGTTAGGGTAAACAATGTAAATTCCACTATTATAGGAACTAATTACTCCCTCTCCTATTAATAAGCGAGGCGGATGCACTGGGTAGTCGTCATACATGGTTAGTCGTGGATAAATTTTAGACAAGTAACCCTCTTGATACATGTTAAGGCATCTAGATACATAGTTATGGTATCAGGATACATGGTTAAGTGTATTTGGGTTTAGTCGCATGTACCCGCATATGTCTGAGGAGTTACAACATGTATCCATGTGTATCTAAGGATTGCGGTATATATCCGCGTGGTTGCAACATGTATCCACGTATCTAAAGTTATTGTAGAATATTATGTAATTAATTTAAAGTAGTAGAAGAATAAGTAAACATGGTAAGAATATTTAGAGATTTATGTAATTGCCCAACACAAAAATTAAAAAGGGCAAGGATTAGTACCCATGCATGGAAATACTACATTTATCTTTTCGGTTAGTTTCGGCTAATGTGCATCTATTATTGTTGTTATACTAAGATGTTTGTTAGAAAGTCGATTAGAAATGCAATGAAAAATTACCTTCAATAAATTACACTGTTGCGTCAAATTAAAGTAGCAACTAATCTATATACAACAAATTAAAGAAGTGGTATATTATTTATTGGATATATAGTATTAAAATATCAAATTACAAATATTTTTTTACAACAACTACTACTATGCATGGTTAGTATAGTCCCTACAACAATCGGGACAACTCACAACTCTCTTGATCACTCTAATATACAGTACTCGTGGTGATATATGCACTCTCACATACTCATTCTCTTCGAAATTTGTCATTCTTCTGCATGGCTAGGGTTTCCTTCACGTGCCATCGTGTACTGGAGTTTCTGAAATGCCCCTACCACTCTAGGAGCAATGGCGTAGCAGGAGGAGGGACTACAAGGATCATGATAAAATCACAATGCAGGCTAACACCATGAATATTATATTATGAAAGGTTGTTTGAGATCCAACTTGTCAAAAAATCCATCCGTGAAGACAGGCTGAATCAGTCCGAATACTGAAAAAAAAATAAATTATAGGGAAAAAAATCAGTATAAAGATATATATATATATATATCTATGTTCGGAATACAAATATGATTAGCTCATTACAAGATGATGCATGGGCTAAGATCCATCCTTTAACTCGGATAGAGGCAGAAATAAAAGGGCTCAAATTGGACTTGGCAAATATTCCACACGTGGGTTTGAAAAATAGCCCATTTCATTACTAATATAGCCAAAATTATGGGAAATTTTTTAAAATCCCATCATTTTGCTCCTAAATTACCCTCTCTCCCCGAGGTTTTAATAGCTAATTGTAGCAGATTTATATGTTTTTAAAAAAAATGAGAAAAACATTTTTCAACTATAATTAACTCCTTTTTGTAGGGTTTAGTGTTAAATCTCTCATAAATAAATGTGTTAATAATTATGGTAGGAATAAAATGTGTTAAATATCATATATCTTCACTTATTATAATTCTTACCTTTTTTTTAATTTATTAAAATAATTTTCTTTTGCATGTTCTCACACGTTTCTTCTTCTTAATTATACTCATTATTTCTTATTCATCCGCAAACAAAACATCAGCCTTTTTGGGGTATTGTTTATGTATCAACCTGGGCATATCTCAAATGATTCTAACGTTTTCTTTATCAAACTTCTTGGGGGTTGAATTTCGTTTTCTTTATCAATTTTTATTTTTTTGTTTGCTTGAATTCCATTATATCTGAATATGCAAAATTTATTTATTTGCATATATAATAAAAAATATAATTCAAATAAAAAATAATTAGACCGGCTTTGTTGTATGGGGCGGAGTGTTGGCCTTTTAAGAAGACCCACATCCAGAGATGAAGGTGGCGGAGATAAGAATGCTTCGGTGGATGTGGGGGTGTACTAGAAAAGATAGGATGAGAAATGAGATTATTCGAGATAAGGTGGGAGTGGTTTCGGTGGAAGCCAAGATGAGGGAAGCGAGGTTGAGATGGTTTGGTCATGTGATGCGGAGGAACGCGGAGGTGTGAGAGGTTGGCTAGAGATGGTTTCAAGCGAGGTAGAGGTAGATCGAAGAAATATTAGAGGGAGGTGATTAGACATGACATGGAACAACTTCATTTTACCGAGTACATGACCCTGGATAGGAAGTTGTGGAGGAGACGAATTAGAGTAGAAGGTTAGTCTGAGTTAGGATGTTATATGTTTTGGTGTATACTTGAAGTATCTTGCTTTGAGTATTATTGAATATGTTAATTTCTATTGTATCTTGTTTTATTACTATTCCTTATCTTATCTTAGATTGCTTTTTGAGCCGGGGGTCTATTAGAAACAACCTCTCTATCTCACATTTGAGGTAGTGGTATGGACTGCGTACACTTACCCTCCCCAGACCCTACTTGGTAGGAATATACTGGGTATATTGTTGTTGTTGTTGCTTGAATTCCATTATATGTACTACATGTGCGTTGATTTCACGATTATACAAATCATGTTAAGAGAAATTATAAGAGAAAAATATTGTGTGTGAACAAGTAATTGATTTGAATTTTGACGAAGAAATTTCATCACACAAATAAAAAAAATTCAAGAGTGGAATAAATAAATAGTATAGTATAGTATAGTATAGTATTTATTGACATCAATTATTATTTTGGTATTAAAGTTGATATCAAGTGCCTGGAATTGTTGAATTGTTGAATTTATGCTATGTTATATGAATTGTATTGCATTTTTATTAGATGTGTTTTTTTATTTTGAAAATTGGTACAAGAAATCGTGTTGACTAACGCCACCGGAACCACCGGACCCAATGTCTATCGAAACCCCTACTACCAATACTCAAATTCCCCCAAAGGAGAGATTCAAAGACAAATTAATGAGCAGAAACAACAACCTCAACAAGAGCTACAATTACACCAGCAATAACACAACTATTTACAATACAACGGAAGGTGATTCGATTCAGTTATCGAAAGAGGAAAAGCTTCACATCTACCGCCCTTGGCAACATTCCGTCATTGTAAAGCTAGTGAACAAGAAGTTAACACACAACTACCTGAGAATCAAACTAATTGAGCTTTGAAAATTGACAGAACCGCTAATGTTGATTGACCTGGGATGCGATTTTTATGTGGTAAAATTTAACAACTCGAAAAATGCAAGGAAAACCCTACACGAGGGGGGGGCCCTGGTTCATCATCGAAAATTTTTTGTCGGTGCGTCAATGGAAACCAAATTTTGTACCGGAGGAAGCAACTCAAACCCATACATCCATTTGGTTGCGACTACCACAATTGCCGACTGAGTTCTATGACCAACGAGTTTTGGAAATGATTGGATCGACACTTGGAACACTTTTGAAGATTGACTCATGTACTTCTTTGACTCTTCGAGGAAGATACGCCAGAATATGCATTCAAGTATCCTTAGGAGTCCCCCTCAAGAAACAGGTAATCATCTATAATCATACTCAACGAGTTATCTACGAAGGGGAGGGTCTTCTATGCATCGCTTGTGGAAAGTTAGTGTCACACCCCCTTTTTTTTAACTCCAAAACAGATTTTAGGTTCGAAAGAATTTTTTATTATTAAAGTGACAAAATGAAGAATTTTTTTCGAAAAAAGATTATTTTTATATTCAAAACTCAGAATCGCCACTTGATATAATCCGGTGTGCCAAGTCACCTTTGGAAATCCTTTTCAAAACGGTTTTGACGCTAAAAGTGATCCGCAAACAGAGATTCTGGCTAAGGAATTCTGTTGACCGAGGGGAAGGTGTTAGGCACCCATCGGTCCCGTGGTTTGACCACGGTCACTTGGTGGAGCGTATCGGCTAATTTTGACATTAAGAATGTATAAATCACATAAACACACAACAATCAAACAAACAAAACACAAACCAAATAATTTTTTTTTAAAAAAAACAAAATAATGTCAGTCCGGTTTATACAGTCCCAAAATAGAAAAATGCGAAAAATGTAAATCCTATTCTAAACTAATCCTAGACTATGCTTTATCCGACACCTCGGGCCTTCATCTCGATCATCCTCCACCAACATGATACGTCGGGGCCTTCCCCGGTGAATAAACACAAATGCCTCGGAGCATTCCCCGGCCAAATAATACATTTGATCCAAAAGCAATAAAACCAAGCCATTCAACATATGTCAAGCATTCAATATTTCACAATTCTTACATTTGCCTGCCCCCTATTGTTTGCCTAACAATTATCGACCTAAAACATGCGACTATCAAATATAACAAAAGTCAATGCTTATTCCGAATCAAGCAACTATCAATGAATTAACATAAAACTATATTTACTTTTAACAATTTTCGATCTTTTCTAAAAAATCCAACTTAACCTCAAATCAACTACGTGATTAACATACTTCACACCAAGATTAACAATCAAATAACAACAAGTAAAATTACCTCAACCAAATTCAACCAAAATCACATCATTCAAAAATGTTTACGAAAAGAGAGATAAGAGATATAGAATTGAACCTCAAATTGAGCTTTATTGATTAATTGACCTTTCCAAATAGAACCGCGTCCAACGGAGACTCAATGTCGAATCTCGACCTCGAACTCCAAGTCAGATTTCACCGTCGAATTGAAACTTCATTAAGAAAAACCAACGACTCGAATCAACACCCAAAAACCAACCCAAACATAAACTCACAGAGACCCACACCTAATTCCATATCGACGAATCCGTTTCAGCTATTTTTCGTTGGATTTTGGACTGTTCACTCCCATTTTTCAAATTTTGCTCTACCTCTACCTCTCTCTCGATCTCAGTGTGTTTATTAAGTAACAAGAAAATAGAGAACTTTTAATTTTCTCTTGGCGAGGAAGAAACAAAAATGGAGGGCCCCCTTTTTGTCCCCTCTCTCTGTGTTTTTACCTCTTTTTCAATGGAGTTCAATGGAGAAGCAGAATGCTTTTTCTCTCAGTTGGATCCAAAATTGAAAATGAGAAAAAAAAATAGCTTCTCCCTTTTCAGTCCATTTTTAACCTCCCTTTTTTTGATTCTCCCTTTTCTCTCTCGGTTTTTTGCGTGTAACAGTGTATAGATATGTGAGAGAGAGATGTGTGTATGCGAACCAAGAGAAAAGAAGACAAAATGGTCTTTTTCTTGTTTCTCTATGTGCTCCCCCAATGATGAAGATGATCCCCTCCTTTTCCTTTTATCTCTTTGTCAATTGATAAAATAAATTCCCTAAAGAAAATTTTCAAGTAGGGCCCTTCTATTTTTAGCGATGTGTTGTGCTATTGTCTTATCCAAAAATGAAAAGGAAAATGTGATAAGAAGAGGTGGGGAGTACACGTGTCTTGTTTTGATGGATAGAGATTATTGATTTGTTATTAAAGAATCTTGAGGATTAGGTTGGTTAGGGATTTGTTATTTTTTATCATTTTATGGAGGGATGATTACATGGTTGAGGGTACATGATAAGACGAGATAAAAATGGTAAAAATGCTTTGAAGGAGAGACAAAATTAGGTGTCTACATCATGCCCCCTTTGAATGTAAACACGAAGTGTTTTCAGAAAAAGAAGTAGACAACGAGACAAAATTTTGACCCGACCATTTTTCAAAGAAAGAAACAGAAGGAAGAAGGACAACAGGGTCTTGACTTAAGACATCCTACCTACCCATGTTGTGAGGGAGTCATGTCATGGGTATTTCAAAGGATTTGAAAGAAAAGGACAATACCGAGGTGGAGAGTCGAGTGAGGTTCCATCGAGGTTCTGGTCCGTCCATGGCTCTATCATTACATCAAAAATAAAAATTACAAGTTAAAAACATAAAAGAAATTACAACAACCTATATACGCAGCTTATTTTGGACTCTTGACTTGAGTTTCATCACCCTATTCTTCAGGTGGGCTGCTGACTTTCAATTTCTTCAACTTGTTGCTTAACTTTCCATTTATTCGCCCTGTGCTTTGGGCGGGCTAC
This sequence comes from Capsicum baccatum var. pendulum, assembly GCA_030864225.1. Classification (NCBI taxonomy): domain Eukaryota; kingdom Viridiplantae; phylum Streptophyta; class Magnoliopsida; order Solanales; family Solanaceae; genus Capsicum; species Capsicum baccatum. The sequence goes on from CM061550.1 coordinate 5,947,966, forward strand.
TGACTTGCCATTTCATCACCCTGTTCTTCAGGCGGGCTCCTGACTTGCAATTTCCTCAACTAGTTGTTTGGCTTTCAATTGTTTCACCTCATTGCTTTACTTTTAATTTCTTTACCCTATTCTTCAGGCGGGCTCCTGACTTGCTATTTTTCAATCTGTTAACTTTAAACTTTTCACCTTGTTGCTTGAATTTCAACTTCTTCACTTTGTTGCTTGGGTTTTCATTTCTTTACCCAGTTCTCCAGGCGGGTTCCTGACTTGCAATTTCTTCAACTTGTTTCTATGCATTTCAATTTCTACACCCTGTTCTCCAGACGGGTTCCTGACTTGCTATTTCATTAACTTGTTGCTATGCTTTCAATTTCTTCACCCTATATGTCACGCCCCAAAATTCCATCGGGCCGGACTGGCACCCGAAGCTGAGAAGGCCCGGGAGAACCCGTTCAAATACCTGTACTTTCACTTACATGTCACCAAAAATTTGGACAACACTTCATTGCATATATAAGAATCTAATTACCTGTATCAGCACAACACGCACAGATATATATATATATATATATATATAAATATATATATATATATATATATATATATAATACTTGGCCGTCGGGGCCACCACATATACAAATATAACATCACTATATAAACTCCCATGACTTTACCCTTCCTTATGTCTACAAAGCCTCTAGTATATATACATGACATAGCTAGGGTCGGGACAAACCCCCGCCCACACATGACTCCTGTACAATAACAAAACATAAGGAACCGACTCGGAAAGCTCCGAAGCAAACTGGAGCTCACCAACAATAACTGTACGACCTGACTCCTATCTATGCTGTGAGTGAGCTGAAGCACCTGTGCCTGCAGCATGAAATGCAGGTCCCCCGTGAGGGACGTCAGTACGAAATATATACTGAGTATGTAAAGCTGTAAATAATCATATGTGATATGGGGAATCAAGAAAATCAGACGCAAGTGAATAAATCATAATAGAAGTGAACCACACTTCATAAACACTTTTAGGATCATGTACATTATCATTATTCTGAATTGGGTTCTTGAATTCAAATATATTTGTGGAATGGTATACATTCGTTCATTTCATTCTTTACAATTATCATTCGCCATTACCTCCTCCTCCCAAACCTCCAACCACCTAACAATAATCAATACTGTATCGTACTGTGACCATTAGGCTGCCCCCAGTACATATCAATTGGGATCGACCCATGCTAGGCTTATGCCCCTGGGATACCACCCATAAACACATAAATAGGGATCGACCCATGCTAGGCTTATGCCCCTGGGATACCACCCACATGTATATCAAGTAACACACATAAGAGATCTTTCCAATAACTTATTTCAAAAGCTTTTGAGATTATTACATTAGTGTTCATGCCAATATAGTACCTTTGGAACAATGATACATCAATAGGAACCAAGTAATAGACCTTTTATACAATAACGATGTAATAAAGACTCATTGATACATCAACAATGTGTTTCAAAATCATCAATATCACATCAATGAAATAGGAGCTTTTTGGTATATCAATGAAACATTTTGACACTTTATAGAATGGAAACAACTTCGTTGGTAATGTAGAACAATACATATTTTTTGAAAACCTCGGAATCTTACTTGATGGAACATTGGTGTTTTCATGCCAAAGAACATCGTTAGAGTATGCTTTACATACCTCGTTGTAGATTCGGATACCAATTCGACACAACTTCCCGCCTTTACAAATCACTTATCTACAATGAAATGTTTGGCATCTAGTATTAGCAACCCAACACCACAATTCTCTTCCATAATTTCATACAACCAATATTTGCATAACATTCCAAAAACCAACTTGAACAATAGGTTTATGTGTATATATATATATAGTCATCATTTCAATACCACATCATCACACCAAATCCCTCCACGATTCAACATAATCCAACCATGCACAAGAACAATCCAACATCATTTCCAATCATCTTTCAACAACAATCAAATAACATACTTCTTATACTCACATGCATATATATACATATCCATATAAATAACACCAACATAATTTACATCCTTACCATAAAATGACCCTTTTTATTTCGAAGTCCTGTTGGCACAAATAAGGGGTGCTTCTCGAAGCCCTCGAGACGGTGAACACAACTACGGAATCAATTTGGATTTTCTACGGTTGAATCACAAGATAATTGGTGTTGAAATTAGGCTAGGGTTTCTTATTTTCAATAATTTGATGATAATTGATGGATATGAGGCTAAGTATATGTATATAATGACCAATTTTCGTCCATGAGGTGATGGAAAATGACCATATTGCCCTTAAAAATTTAAGTAAATCCGAATCTGTCCATGGTGGACTGTTTTGACAGGCTAAAGTAAATCGGCCATAACTCTTTGCTTCGATATCGGATTTGGGTGAAATTTGTATCGTTGGATAGATAATTCAAAGAGCTTTCATTTAATATAAAGTAGGACATCCAGTTCGTCCTGTACAAGGAGTTATGATCGTTTGAAGTTGACCCTAAAAATCTGTTTTGAGAGGCTGAAGTAAAACGAGTATAACTCCTTACTTAGATGTTGCATTTGGATGAAACCAATTGCATTGGAAAGAATACTCAAAGATCTTTCTTTTGATAGGTAGCATCCCTCCCAGTTCATTATATTGAGGGAGTTATGATCGTTCAAATTTGACCCAAAAAATTGGCAGGCCTCAGTAGTTTGTGTGCAGGAAATTTTCCTGCACATTTACTGTTCACAACATCCCGGCCACCGTTTTATAGTTTCGAACGTGCTCGATTATATCCGAAACTTATCCGTTTTTAGAAATCTTTATATCGTTGGAAATCTTATTCAATAACCTTCGTATGAAACCATCGACGGGCAAATTCCGCTATAAATAAAGTCGATTCCTATACACATATAATCAAACTATACACTTAAAACAATCTCAAAATAATCAATACTCATACTTAAACTCATATATACCTAAATTAGGATCAATACATATACTCTAACACATATAACCATGGCTAATGCCCGTAATTAAGTACGGGGTGTTACACTATAGATCTGTCATACCCCCTTTTTTTTACAACCAAAAAATAATTGATTTTTAAGTTTGAAAGGGTTTTTATTATTAAAGTGACAAAAGATTGAAAATTTGTTTTGAAAAAGGATTATTTATATTTTTTATTCAGAGTCGCCACTTGACATAAACTGGGTGTGCCAAGTCACTTTTGAAAATCCTTTTCAAAACAATTTGACTCTAGAAACTGATCCGCAAATAGAAATTTTGGCTAAGAAATTCTGTTGATCGAGGGGAAGGTGTGAGGCACCCCTCGGTCCCGTGGTTTGACCACGATCGCTTGATGGAGAATATTGGATAATTAGACACCACGAATGTATAAATCACACAAAGCACATAAACAAACATCAAACAACTATCCAAAACTAAAATAATAATGTCCAGTCCAATTATACAGTCAAAAACAGAAAAAACGCGAAAAATATAAATCTTATTCTATACTAATGCTAGACTAAGCTCCAACCTGACGCCTCGGGCCTTCGTCGCGAATGTCCTCCGGGTACAAAAATATTTCGGGGCATTTCTCGTTCAATAAACACAAATACCTCGGGGCATTCCCCGGCCAAATGAATACAATTGAGTCGAATACGATAAAACAAAATCATTTCAACACACATCTCAAACATTCAATCAATCCACAATCTCTAGATTTGCCTACCCGACCTATGTCTTGCCTATTCCTTCTCGACCTAAAACATGGCACTATCGGGTTCAACCATATTCATGTTTAAATCGAATTACACCAACATCAATAAATCTAAATTGATCTGTATTCATTTTTTCATTAAGATCGATCCATCCCGAAATCATTCTCGAAATAGTTAATTACTTCTTCGACTACTAATCCAAGTTTTCAACATTCGAATTCAATATCAACCAATACACAATCAAGATTCAAACATACCAAGCAAACAAATCATCCATGGTTATGTAAAAATTAAATGGATAGAGGATAAAATTGGACCTCAATGATGATTTTATTCCAAATATCAGTCAATCGAGAAGACAGAGTCCACGTGTCGAAGAACCCCAAATCAGCCTCAACAATGAATCAAATTCTAACTCGGTATCAGAAATCGAAGCCCGTCAAACCAAACCCCCAACTCGAAGCAAAGATTACAAATCCCGAAAGCACGTACCTGATCAGCCCTCTCCGTTACTATTTTTGGTTATTTTCTGGTAGATCTCACCGGAATCAAGATTGGTTGAGCCAATTTTGATTGCTCGCCAGCGGGTTTCGGCACCTTCCGATAGATGATCGCCGGAAATGATACTAGGGGTCGGGTCGGTGGTTTCCCAACGTTCTTCGGTCAAAGTGGTAGCGTCACCGGAGCTCCGGCGAGCTTAATAGTGGCGTCGTTGTCTTTCTCCTCCCAAATTATCTCTCTCGTTCGACCTCTCTTCTCTCTCTCCAGCTCAATCTCTCTCACCTGTGTGTCGATGTATAAATCTCGAGAATATTTGTAAGTGAGTGACCTATGTTAGCTATGTGTATGTTGCTCATTTCCCGGTGAACAGTGCGTGTGTACGTGAATAGTAAAGAAGAAGAAGAAACCCCGACCCCACCTTTTCTTTGTGATTTGCTTATATCATGTATGATAATTGTGGAGTCAATTTCGTAGTGATGGGGCCCCCACTTTTCTTTTTGTATCAGTGAAGAAGAAGTTGTATATGTATGATCCTTATGGAGTACCTGGGAATTCTGTTAAGAGGAAAATGGCAAGAGCCCGTTAGATAGTGGGGGGTAAGGGGTATGTGGGGTAGGTTGTTAGGATTAGGATGAGATTGTTAGGATAATGTTAGGGATTTATTGAATTTTTGTTATTTTATATTTTTGTGGGGTATAATTACATGGGTGAGGGTACACGGTAGGATAAAGTAAAAAATGGGTAAAAACGATATCGGGGAGGGACGAAATTAGGTGTCTAATCATGCCCCCTTGAATATAAACATGAAGTATTTTCAAACAAAGAAGTAGACAACAAGACAGAACTTTGTCCCGACCATTATTTAAAGGAAGAAACAAAAAGAAGAAGAACAACCGAGTTCTGACTTAAGCCATCCTACCCACCCAAGTTATGGAGGAATTAAGTGACGGTGTCTCAAAGGATTGGAAGGAAGTGGACTATACCGAGTTGGAGAGTCGAGTGAGGTTCCATCGAGGTTCCGTTCCGCGACTCAGTCATTACATCAAAATGGAAATTACAAGTTAAAACATAAATAAAATTACAAAATTCTATCTACGCAGCTTCTTTTGGACTCTTGACTTGAGTTTCATCACCCTATTCTTCAGGCGGGCTCCTGACTTTCAATTTCTTCAACTTGTTGCTTGGATTTCAATCTCCTTACCCTGTTCTCCAGGCGGGCTCCTGACTTGCCATTTCATTACCCTGTTCTTCAGGCGGGCTCATGTCTTGCAATTTCATCACCACGTTCTTCAGGCGGGCTCCTTACTTTTAATTTCATCACCCTGTTCTTCCGGCGGGCTCCTAACTTGCTATTTCATCAATCTGTTAACTTTCAACTTTTCACCATGTTGCTTGACTTTTCATTTATTCGTCCTGTTCTTCAGGCGAGCTCCTGAAATCACATCAAAACTAAAAAGAAAATTATCCCAAACAAAGATTAGTATAAAGAATTTTCATTTTCTAGAAAAGTGAAGTTCCAAACATAAGAATTAAATTTTGCTCCAGTTTATCATCAAAGGACTTTTGCGAAAGTCACATCATTATAGGAATCAGGAGAATGACTCGACTATAAGGTGTATCTGATAGGAATTAAAGGAATTGACTCGACTAAAAGGTATGTCTTGTAGGGGCCAAGGAGAATGACTCGACTAAAAGGTACGTCTTATAGGAATCAAAGGAAATGACTCAACTAAAAGGTACGTCTTATAGGAATCAAAGGGAATGACTCGACTAAAAGGTATGTCTTACAGGAATCAAAGGGAATGACTCGACTAAAAGGTACGTCTTCTAGGGGTCAAAGGGAATGACTCAACTAAAAGGTACGTCTTATAGGAATCAAAGGAAATGACTCGACTAAAAGGTACATCTTATATAAATCAAAGGAGATGACTCGACTAAAAGGTATGTCTTATAGGAATCAAAGGGAATGACTCGACTAAAAGGTACGTCTTCTAGGTGTCAAGGGAAATAACTCGACTAGAAGGTACGTCTTCTAGGAGTGAAGGTTCAATTTAAGAAGTGTATTACCGAGCAAATGAAAACTGAAATCCCTGGACAAGAAAGTATGTCTCCGAGGGATATAAGATGATAAATTTTTACCATAATTTAATTATCAAACCTTTGCAGCAACATTGCTTTCTGCATTTGTAAAAGTGAGAAATTACGGGCCTTGATGTTTAGGCTTTGAAATCCTTGATTTGAAGGTAACATGTGTTCCTGTTTCATGCAAAGAAAGGTTGTGATTTTAAAAACATTGTGGATGGTTTGTGGCTTTGGATTTCGTGGCAAACGCTCTTGTCGTTATCACATTTAACCTTGCTTCCAACCATTAGCCTGTGTCACTGACTTGTTGCTTCATTGACCAAAATCAGATTATTAAGAGCGACTGAGACAAACACAGCATCTCTGCTTTGCCATGCCTCTTAGATAGACCCCTTGGAACATTGGTATTTCATGAGTTCCCAGACTTATTTGTTGACAAAACTTTCTGCTTGCCTCATTTTGGCTCACAATCATGTCTCTTTCATGCGTTGGCCTTTCTGCCTTGCTTTGTACAATTGAAGAAGTTGGTAGCCAGTTTTGAAATCTTTTCTCACTTGTTTTGACATAGACTTGACTCAAAGACGAGAAAAATGACAATTATTTTATTTGGATAACTGACTCAAGAAAAATAAAAATACTATAGAAAAGAAAGAAATGATAATGTATGTCCCCATTGAAAAAGATGAAAGAAAAGTTTATCTAACTCTAATAATTATGACATGCATATCGGATTAAACTGCCTGATCTTTCCATCCAAAAATCTCACAAATTGTTGTTAATGACCTCGAAATTGAGTTGCTTCCTTAGATCAATTGCATTTAAAAACTCATTCGGCTAGTGGCGCCTTGAACGGTTTTTGCCAACGAGCCTCTCTCATTTTCCTTTTCTCAGCTTACTATTGCCTTATGGTGTCTGTGAGGGTTTTTCACCAATGAGACTCTCTTATTTTCATTTGTCTCAACTCACCGCCATCTTATAGTGCCCATGAGAGTTTTCATCGATAAGACTCTCTCATTTTTATCTCTCTCAGCTTACCATCGTCTTACGATGCCCGTAAGAGTTTTCACCAATAAGACTCTCATTTTTATTTCTCTTCTGATTCCTTATGCTGAGGAACACAAGTAGTTCCCAAAATGCATCATCATATTTATTGCATGCTTAGCCTTAATATTCTCAAAGATTGATCTGAAGGTCTTTCTTTGGTTATAACTTGGTTTTTGGATAGGGTTAGAAAGAAAGGATAGCATGAGGCCAAACGACACATAAGGTGGGGTAGGACTTACAACTTTTGGAATCGACTCAAATAATGAGGATTAACTCATGCCCCAGTTTCTTTTGACTGGCTAATTCTAAATTATTTATTTGATTGGACCGAGCCTAGAGTAGGGCAGCCTACGTATCTCACCGCCGAGAGAGGAGAATTAGGTCACGCGTAGTTCTTGAAGCTTATTCTTTTGCTTGATTCTAATTTTTTTATTTTGTTGACTCTTTTTCTCTTTGGGACTTTTCTGATTTTATTTTCTCGATGCTCCTTTTTTTTTTGAAACTTTTCTGACTCTACTGTTTTGCTCGACACCTTTTCTTTTGAGCTTTGTTGACTCTATATTGATTCCAAAAGAGGTGTATGAAAGAAAATAAAACTAAGTATCAAATGGGATAAACAAAGGATGACATAATGTTTGGATAACAAAATGAAATGCCTTCGTCATATCAATCTTTGAAATACAAGTACATAACATGCAATTTGAAAGTTGGAGATGAAGATCATGTGCGACATCTTTTACAACATTAACTTTGACTTAGTTTGTGCATCACTACTTCTTCTGCGCTTTTCTAGCATACAACTACACTTTTGTTGTACATTTTTTACATTGAACGACTCATGATTTCGTGGAGCTGATTTTTGGATCACGCATCCACTGTTTGACCTAATTGAGGCATGCCTTACAATTGATGATCAAGTTATTCTGGTGATTCTCAAAACAATTGCCTTAATTTTGAAAGAAGGTTTCAACATGGTCACCAAATGTCTTAACACGCTACCTATTTCTCACATGCCTTTTCTAACATTAGCTTTCTGATTCAAAGTTCATGCTCATATTGGATTTTAAGATCTAGCGAAGAATTCCGCCAGCATGTCATATCACTAAAGCCAACATAAAATGTACTATGTAAAGAAAATAAACAAATAACATATATTTAAACACAAAGAAAAAAGGGACACTCTATTTAGTTAAAATAAAAGATATAAAAGGTTTGACCATAAACGACAAAAAGGATAAAACAAGATAGATCCCGAACTACCACCCTAAAATAATTTGGATAACAGAAAAGAAAAGAAAACAAACTACCAAACCTCTTCCTACTAGGGAGAGAGATGACTTCTCAATTGCTCAGCCTGACATATCAGTCACTGATTTGCATATCAACATGACTAGAGCTTCCACCACTTTCAGATACATTTCCTTCAACAAATAAGTTCTGGATCCCCATGATTAACTCATTGCCTCCCACATATTGTGCAGTACCGCGTGCTGGTGAAGAACTCTGTGGGATGGTTGAGGGGCCAATGTTTTGCACCACAATCAATTTATCTTGAATCATCTTTTCTATTTCTCTTTTCAAAGTACGACAATATTCAGTACTATGATCCTGAACATCAGAATGATATGTACACCATATATTAGGATCAAAATTTCTTGAATGTGGGTCAGGTATATACCCAAGGAGAGGATTAATCATGCCCCTATGTCTCAATCTCTGGAACAAATTGGCATAGGACTCCCAAATAGGAGTGAAATTATCTTTTTCCTTTCTCCTCTTTGCAAACTCTGGCCTCGGATGAAACTTGAATTTAGAGGTTCCTTGGTAAATTTGTGGGGGTCGAGGACGATGTTGAGGTACAGGTGCATGCCATTGTGGATAAGAAGATGGATGGGTACACAATTGTGCATTATTCAAAGGACATTGAAGAAGTGGAATTGAACTCCTTGGATTTTGAAAAGAAGAACCTTGTTGCAGATGAATAAGTGGATTTGATATGTAAGCTTGGGATTGAGGCTGACAATATTGGAGAGTTGGACCTCTCAAACTCTGCTTTGGCCCAGGCACGACAACAGATGCATTTTCCTTCTTCTTTCCTTCAGTTTTCCTTGAATGATTGCAATATCGTCCCAAATATTTCACAAAATCATTCTGTCCACCAAGCTCAAATTTTGATGTCTCAAAGCTTGAGGGAAGGTTAACACTTGAAAACATGCCCTAGTTTTTATATGAAACATCTTCATAGCCCACAAGTCCCAAGGAACTTTTTATATCATTTTCTACACTCTTAACTTTCCCAACCATTTTCTCTGGGTCTTCTAGCATGCTAGGCTTCTTAGTAAGAAATTTTCGCGGTCCACTTAACTTAACTGTAGGCTTAAGAGTATAACAATGATCATCACGAGTATTGAACATGGATTTACTAGTGGACTGGGGAAGCACAATCTTTGGATTGATAGTCAAAGTGGAAGCATTAGTAGAAGGTTGAGCAACAAAAGCACAGAAAGTATATGGTGCTGTGAATGTGGTAGACTTACACTGAGGAGCTAAAGAAAGAGTGGTGGATGTATTGAGGTGCATTTGACGTGGAATGGATTCTGAGGCATGCTGTGGTGCATCAACAACAATAGAAAACTGACTTTGCAATTTTGGTGGAAGACTCAAGGTATTTGCAGGGTCAAAAGTGGGGAACGGAGGTGGAGGCAGCCCACTGACCCAAGCTCAGTACATTTCCATCATTTGTTGTCTCAGTCTCAAATTTTCTTCCTTTAAACTCTCAATTTCCTGACTCTTTATTTCATCCATGGTGCCACTCTCTATATCCTTGTTGGACATAACTAAACCTTTCTTGGATTTGGTGTGATATGGAGGACCAGCCAGGAAGCCACAAACCAACCACCTTAAACTAACTGAACAAGAGGCAACAAATATGTTAGAGTTCAACATTTTTCAAAACTTTTTTTTTGTTTTTTTTTTAAATATCACCGAACCCAAGAAAGGCACCTACGTATCTCACCCTTGAGAGGGGAGAATCAGGTGTGTGTAGTTCGTGAAGTCTTGCCAAAATGGCCAAATAAACTAAACTCTTTTTATTTTTCTTGAAATTTTAAGAAAAGAAAATGACAAATTGTCAAAAGAATAGACGAAAATCCTTTTGAATTTTTCGGTTTTAATAACCTATACAAAATGAAACCTATGATTACCAAAGAAACCCTTTTTGGGTTTTCAATTTTGCCTGTCATACGAAAATGAAACTTGAACCTATTAAAGGAAAATCTTTTGTAGTTTTCTTTTAAAGATGTATATGAAACACTTAATCTAAATGAAGAGTTAATAAAATCTTTTTGGGTTTTCAATTAGACACTTCACACAAAACTGACACTAACAATAGGCTGCCTACGTATCTCAAATCCCGAAAGAGGAGAATCAGGGGTGCGTAGTTCGTCCAGATTGGACAATTAAGGATTAAAACGAACTAAGACTTGACTTGAGAGACGCGATTACAGATGTATGATGAGAAATGAAATCTTTTTGGGTTTTCAATTAGACACTTCACACAAAACTGACACCAACAACTATGAAAGAGAAAAAATCTTTTTGACATTTTCGTTATATGAAATGTACAAAACTTCTACCATCTTTTTTTTACATTTTTTTTTATAAAAATCTCCAATTAAAAAAAATATTTTTGAAAATTTTGAAATATGAATGCATGGTAAAGGAATAAATGGAATTTTTTTTTGATGTTTTTGAGAAAATGAGTGCAAAAGGGTAAAAAAAAAAATCTTTTTGAATTTTTGGATTGTGAAAAACAAAAGGCATAAAGAACTCTAAAAACTACGAAACTCTTTTTTTTCAACTCACTTTTTCTTTCTTTTTCCTCTTTTTTTTTTCAATTTTTCCTTGCCTACACACTCTATTTTTCTTTTTTCAATTTTTCCTTGCCTACACACTCGATTTTTCTTTTTTCAAATTTTCCTTGCCTATACACTTTCTTTAATTCTAGCACATTCTTTCCCCCAAATCAATCTGTCAAATGACCATATTACCCTTAAAGATGCAACATTTAGCACGTAGAGATACTTTAGAGGTGAGTCTCCTACAAAGGGTCACGTGGGTCCCACTAAATCTCAATATGATGCAAATAAGCATGACCTAAAGGCTGACCTATGCTGGGGTTCACTAATAAGATTGTTCGGGGGAGCGTATGGTCGATAATGGCTGCGCTAGCTTTCCACCCACTCCATACCAGCCGACGGCTCCCCCTCCTAAAAATAAGGGTGACTCAACTATAGATCGTGTACACAACGTGTACTATGGACTTGTTGCAGAAAGAATGACTCGGGTTATGCACATGATGACAGATATAAAGCGGTAACACATAAGATAAAAACTGTAAACAAAGAGTACGTAGGCACTTAACAATGGAAAAACAATAACACAAAACAACACAAACGTCTATACACCCATAATGCCAAACTAAGCCGATACAACTCCATAAATAAGCTCAAATTCTGAAATGTCTTCCCCAGCAGAGTCGCCAGATCTGTCACACCCCCTTTTTTTTTACAACCAAAAAAGAATTGATTTTTAAGTTTGAAAGAGTTTTTATTATTAAAGTGACAAAAGATTTAAAATTTGTTTTGAAAAAGGATTATTTACATTTTTTATTTAGAGTCGCCACTTGACATAAATTGGGTGTGCCAAGTCATTTTTGGAAATCCTTTTCAAAACAGTTTAACTCTAGAAACTGATCTGCAAACAGAGATTCCGGCTAAGAAATTCTATTGACTGAGGGGAAGGTGTGAGGCACCCCTCGGTCCTGTTGTTTGACCACGGTCGCTTGATGGATATTATCGGCTAATTAGACACCACAAATGTATAAACCACACAAAGCACATAAAAAAACATCAAACAACTATCCAAAACCAAAATAATAATGTCCAGTCCAATTATACAGTCTAAAACAGAAAAATCGCGAAAAATATAAATCCTATTCTATACTAATGCTAGACTAAGCTTCAACCCGACGCCTCGGGTATTTATCGCGAACATCCTTCGGGTACAAAAATATTTTGGGGCATTCCTCGACCAATAAACACAAATATCTCGGGGCATTCCCTGGCCAAATGAATACAATTGAGTCGAATACGATAAAACAAAATCATTTCAACACACATCTCAAATATTTAATCAATCCACAATCTCTAGATTTGTCTGGCCGACCTATGTCTTGCCTATTCCTTCTCGACCTAAAACATGGCACTATCAGGTTCAACCATATTCATGTTTAAATCAAATTACACCAACATCAATAAATCTAAATTAATCTGTATTCATTTTTTCATTAAGATCGATCCATCCCGAAATCATTCTCGAAATAATTAATTACTTCTTCGACTACTAATCAAAGTTTTCAATATTCGAATTCAATATCAATCAATACACAATCAAGATTCAAACATACCAAACACACAAATCATCCACGGTTATGTAAAAATTAAATGGAGAGAGGATAAAATTGGACCTAAATGATGATTTTATTCCAAATATCAGTCAATCGAGAAGACAGAGTCCGCGTGTCGAAGAATCCCGAATCAACCTCGATAACAAATCAAATTCCAACTCGGTATTAGAAATCTAAGCCCGTCAAACCAAACCCGAAACTGGAAGCAAAGATTACAAAGCCCGAAAGCACGTACCTGATCAGCCCGCTCTGTTACTATTTTTGGTTGTTTTCCGGTAGATCTCACTGGAATCAAGATTGGTTGAGCCGATTTTGATTGCTCGCCAATGGGTTTTGGTATCTTCCAATGGATGGTCACCAGAAATGACACTGGGGGTCGGGTCGGTGGTTTCCCAACGTTCTTCGATCAACGTGGTAGCATTGCCGGAGCTCTGGCGAGCTTAACAGTGGCGTTGCTATCTTTCTCTTCCCAAATTCTCTCTCTCATTTGGCCTCTCTGTGGCTTCCTGGTTGGTCCTCCATATCACACCAAATCCAATGAGGGTTTAGTTGTGTCCAACAAGGATATAGAAAGTGGCATCATGGATGAAACAAAGAGTCAGGAAATTGAGAGTTTAAAGGAAGAGAATTTGAGACTGAGACAACAAGTGATGGAAATGTACCAAGCTTGGGCCAGTGGGCTGCCTCCACCTCTGTTTCCCACTTTTAACCCTACAAATACCTTGAGTCTTCCACCAAAATCGCAAAGTTAGTTTCTGTCTTCTTATCCACAATGGCATGCACCTGTCCCTCAACATCGTTCTCGACCCCCAACCTCTAAATCCAAGTTTCATCTGAAGCCAGAGTTCGCAAAGAGGAGGAAGGAAAAGGATAATTTCACTTCTATTGGGGAGTCCTATGCTAGTTTATTCCAGAGATTAAGACAGAGGGGCATGATTACTCCTCTCCTTGGGTATACACTTGACCCACATTCAAGAAATTTTGATCCTAATGTACGATGTGCATATCATTCGGGTGTTCAGGGTCATAGTACTGAAGATTGTCTTACTTTGAAAAAGAAATAGAAAAGATAAATCAAGATAAATTGATTGTGGTGCAAAACATTGGCCCTTCGACCATCCCACAGAGTTCTTCACCCGCATGCGGTACTGCACAATATGTGGGAGGCAATGAGTTAAGCATGGGGATCCAGATGTTATTTGTTTAAGGAGATATGTCTGACAGTAGTGAAAGCTCTAGTCATGCTGATATGCAAACCAGTGGATAATATGTCAGGCTGAGCAATTGAGAAGTCACCTCTCTCCCTACTAGAAAGAGGTCTGGTATTTTGTTTTGTTTTCTTTTCTATTTTTTGAATTATTTTAAGGTTGTAGTTCGGGATCTATCTTGTTTTGTCCCTTTTATCGTTTATGGTCAAACCTTTTCTATCTTTATTTTAACTAAATAGAGTGTCCCTTTTTCCTTTGTGTTTAAATATACGATATTTGTTTGTTTTCCTTACATAGTACATTTTATGTTGACTTTAGTGATATGACATGCTGGCGGAATTCTTCGCTAGATCTTAAAATCCAATGTGAGCATAAACTTTGAATCAGAGGGCTAAAATTAGAAAAAACATGTCAGAAATAGGTAGCGTGTTAAGACATTTGGTGACCATGTTGAAACCTTCTTTCAAAATTAAGACAATTGTTTTGAGAATCACCAGAATAACTTGATCATCAATTGTACGGCATGCCTCAATTAGGTCAAATAGTGGATGCGTGATCTGAAAATCAGCTCCACGAAATCATGAGTCATTCAATGTAAGAAATGTACAACAAAAGTGGAGTTGTATGCTAGAAAAGCGCAGAAGAAGTAGTGACGCACAGACTCAGTCAAAGCTAATGTTGTAAAAGATGTCACACATGATCTTCATCTCCAACTTTCAAATTGTATGTTATGTACTTGTATTTTCAAAGATTGATATGCCGAAGACATTTCATCCTGTTATCCAAACATTGTGTCATCCTTTGTTTATCCCATTTGAGCCTTAGTTTTATTTTATTTCATACACCTCTTTTGGAATCAATATAGAGTCAACAAGCTCAAAAAAGAAAAGGTGTCGAGCAAAACAGTAGAGTCAGAAAAGTTTCAAAAAAAAAAAACCAAAATAATGTCAGTCCAATTTATACAGTCCCAAAATAGAAAAATGCGAAAAATGTAAATCCTATTCTAAACTAATCCTAGACTATGCTTTACCCGACACCTTGGGCCTTCAACTCGATCATCCTCCGCCAACATGATACATCGGGGCATTCCCCGGTGAATAAACACAAATGCCTCAGAGCATTCCCCGGCCAAATAATACATTTGATTCAAAAGCAATAAAACCAAGCCATTCAACATATGTCAAGCATTCAATATTTCATAATTCTTACATTTGCCTAACAATTATCGACCTAAAACATGCGATTATCGAATATAACAAAAGTCAATGCTTATTCCGAATCAAGCAATTATCAATGAATTAACATAAAACTATATTTACTTTTAACAATTTTCGATCTTTTCTCCAAAATCCAACTTAACCCCAAATCAACTACGTGATTAACATACTTCACACCAAGATTAACAATCAAATAACAACGAGTAAAATCACATCATTCAAAAATATTTACGAAACGAGAGATAAGAGATATAGAATTGGACCTCAAATTGAGCTTTATTGATTAATTGACCTTTACAAATAGAACTGCGTCCAACGGAGCCTCAACATCGAACCTCGACCTCGAACTCTAAGTCAGATTTCACCCTCAAATCGAAACTTCATTAAAAAAGACCAACGACTTGCATCAACACCCAAAAACTAACCCGAACATAAATGCACGAAGACCCACACCTAATTCCATATTGACGAATCCATTTCAGCTATTTTTCATTGGATTTTGGACTGTTCACTCCCATTTTTCAAATTTTACTCTACCTCTACCTCCCTCTCGATCTCAGTGTGTTTATTAAGTAACAAGAAAATGGAGAACTTTTGATTTTCTCTTGGCGAGGAAGAAACAAAAATAGAGGGCCCCCTTTTCGTCCCCCCTCTCTCTGTTTTTACCTCTTTTTCAATGGAGAAGCAGAATGCTTTTTCTCTCCATTGGATCCAAAATTAAAAATGAGAAAAAAAAATAGCCTCTCCCTTTTCAGTCCATTTTTTACCTCCCTTTTCTGTCTCGATTTTTTGCGTGTAACAGTGTATAGATATGTGAGAGAGAGATGTGTGTATGCGAACCAAGAGAAAAAAAGACAAAATGGTATTTTTCTTGTTTCTCTGTGTGCCCCCCCCCCCCTTGATGATGAAGATGATCCCCTCCTTTTCCTCTTATCTCTTTGTCAATTGGAAAAACAAATTCCCTAAAGGAATCTTTCAAGTAGGGCCCTTCTATTTTTAGTGATGTGTTGTGCTATTGTCTTTATCCAAAAATGAAAAAGAAAATATGATAAAAAGGGGTGGGGTAGGGAGTACACGTGTCTTGTTTGGATGGATAGAGGTTATTGATTTATTATTAAAGAATCTTGAGGATTAGGTTGGTTAGGGATTTGTTATTTTTTATCATTTTATGGAGGGATGATTACATGGTTGAGGGTACATGATAAGACAAGATAAAAATGGTAAAAATGCTTTTAAGGAGAGACAAAATTAGGTGTCTATAGTTAGGACATCAAGCGAAACATTGCAACCACAACATCAGCAGTCCAAGTGTAGACAAGGATCAGCTAAGCACTAGCAAGACCCCAGTGGAAGAAAAACAACAACAATGTCATATCGTCCCCTTCCCTAAAAGGAAACACAGAACTACCAAGGGACCAAACAGCCATGGAGGACAAGCCTTGTCGACAACTGATCCGCCTCAGGTAAAGTCAATGGAAGACAACCCAGGTAAGCTCCTGAGCCCTAAACAGTTAGGCTCCACCACTCAAAACGGAATATCCTATGCAGGCAAAGTCAATACGCCTGTTAGTCTATCTTCCACACCAATAAAAAATGGAAAAAGAAAATCGGCAAATGGGCCACCCCACGCGCCTGCAAAGGCTGCCAAAAACAGCCTTTCCCCAAAAGTCAAACAACCACACCACACACGTGCACACGCTATTAATAACCTCAACCACTACCAGCCTTGTCGTAATTTGGAGAAAACACCTCTTCCAGTTAAAAAAGTTGAGGGCCCACTAGGGGCCACACTTCCCATCAGCATTTACTCATCTTCAATGGAGGCTACCGTCTCTGCGTCTTCTGGGATGATAACCGAAGTTCAAAATAGATCTAATTATCAATTAGAGCCGATTGACATGATTGATTCGATCATGTCTATTAACTCAATTTTCCATAATAATGGTGAGCAAGGCACTGGTGGGCACAACTATAGTCAAAACCAGTCCAAAAACATACCTGATAGCAATGGCTTCCCAAGTACCCCTGAAGGAACCACTCATCTTTTTCTTCTCACCTCACCTTCCCAACAGGACCCCAACGTCTTGGGCGGAGCTGGTGATGGAAGCAAAAACTATTTTTCATTGTGTCATAATAGTAGACCAGCCCATTATACTAATGATCTAAGACCCGGCCTGGATGGCCCAAATAATCAAGGACGGGGTGGACCATATAGTACAAGGCCTGGGTCATCAGGTATGGACCCAAACCATGTTGCAAGCCCAGAGACTGGGCACTCTCAATGTCATGAACTCACATGAGTTCAATTCACTCATGGCTCATGTATTCAAGCATCTTCCATACTACCCGGAGAGCCCCTACCTGTCGAGTTTAGACACTCTAACATTTGTACCTTGGACGCTACCGAGCCATATCTCCAACAACCCAACCAAACCTCAGAACAACAACCCAACAAAAGAGGTAGAAGGCTAAAGTGAAGCATAGCCATCCATTTTGGAAGAGATCCAGAAGTCAAACATGGATATGGAGCAACTCTTGGAAACCTTAGGGGATCCACCTACAGAGTGCTTCATGCTAGAAAGACCCCTTCGAAAAGATTTTAAAGAGCCATTCAACATAGATACTATAGTGCTTTGTCTGAGGGAGATAAGAACCCTCAAGTTGATCTTGAGGAATATAACCAACCAATCCCCTGCAGCAGTCTACCTGAGTCCATATTTGGACAAGGCACATCAAGTGAGACTAGAAAAAGGGAAGAAACCAATGCTAAACCATCCACCACCTCTATCGAATCTAATGAATCTCATCATCTAGAACACCAGGGGCGCCAATAGTCCTGCTTTTAAACGTCACTGTGTCACTATGGTTAATATGCATAAACCTGTTGTTCTTGTTCTACTGGAAACAAAAATGGTGGATCACACCAACCTCACTGAGATATTTGGATATGACACTCATATAGAGTCAAGTGTTGAGGGTCGTAAGGGGGGTATAGTGATTATGTGGAAGGAAAATACTGCTAAACTTCAAAATTTCTCTATATCCCCTCAGGGTATCCACACTATCATCAAGGTACACTCTGATCCTACTCCTTAGCTTTTCTCTGCTATTTATGCTATCCCGGATCACAACCTTAGAACCACTCTTTGGGAGGAGTTGTGCCAGATATCCTCCAACTACAAAGGGGATTGGTTAATTGGTGGGGACTTCAATGAAGTCCTCAAAGATAATGAAAAACCTGGAGGCCCCCCCATAAATAATAATAGAGCTAGTCAGTTTTAGGATTGCTTAAACTTTTACAACATGGTGTACCTTGACTTTAGGGGATGAAAGTATACCTGGACAAAATGAAGACATCAGAATAGACTTACCCTTATCCAGGAAAGGTTAGATAGATCTGTTGCCAATGACTATTGGATAAAATATTTCCCTGAGTGTTTGGTAACCCAACTACCTAGAACCAAGTCTGATTACTGTCCCCTCCTGTTATCCTTGAGCAATAGGCCACACCATACCAAACCCTTTAGGTTTAAACCAATGTGATGTAATCATGATTATTTTCCTAGGCTGGTTCAGCAATACTTTAACCAGGAATCAGATCTACACCAAGATGTCACCTCTTTTCTTCTTCAAGCTTCCTAGTGGAACAAGTAAGTCTTTGGCAACATCTTTACCAAAATGAAAAAGGTTAAGGCAAGACTTGATGGTATCCAAAGATCTAGAGCCTACCACACTAGAAACTTCTTGCACAATCTCGAAAATGAGCTGCTCCATGAGCTCGATGCCATCACAGAGGGTGATATCAACACTTCCTTCTTCCATGCTTCCACTCTCAATAGAAGAAGAAGGAACAACATAAATGAGCTTGTGGATGAGGTTGGTAATATATAGAGAGGTGAAGAGGACATTGTAGCGCATGTGCTTCAACACTTCACCAATATTTACACCACCAGCCTAAACCAATGCCCTAACTCTGAATTCACCCCATACGCAGCTCCAATGCCATTTCTCAAAAACTACAAGTATCCCTAGCTGCATCTCTTAGAGATACTGATATTCTTTTGGCTATTAAATCCTTTAAACCCATGAAGGCTCCTGGACCTAATGGGCTCCACCTCTTCTTCTATCAGAAGTTCTGGGATGACATTGGCCCCAAGACCATAGCTTTCTGCAAAGAGGTCTTTCAGAAGGGTATCATGTCTACTGAACATAACAACACCCTTATCTGCTTGATTCCAAAATGTAGGAATGCCTCTAATCTGAAAAACATCAGACCCATTGGTCTCTGTAACACTAGCTACAAGATTGTCACCAAGATCATTGCCAATAAAGTCAAGCATGTCCTTCAAAGCATCATAAGTCCCACTCAAGCTAGTTTCCTTGCCAATAGAAGACCTTATGATCATGCTATCATTATCCAAGAGTACATCACCCACTTCAAAAAAATGAAAGGGGAAAAGGCTAACATGATTCTCAAGATTGATCTTGAAAAAGCCTTTGACAAATTGGAATGGTCCTTTATAAAAACCACCCTTCTTTTTTTTGGTATACCTGAAAGCCTTGCCAGACTCATTTTTTCTTGCATCACCACCTCCTCTATTGCTATTCTGGTGAATGAGAGAAGAACAAACTTCTTTAACCCTTCTAGGGGCATCAGGCAGGGAGATCCCCTCTCCCCGTACATTTTCATCATGTGTATGGAAAGATTTTCAAGAGGT
The DNA here is from genome assembly GCA_030864225.1 of Capsicum baccatum var. pendulum. Taxonomy (NCBI): domain Eukaryota; kingdom Viridiplantae; phylum Streptophyta; class Magnoliopsida; order Solanales; family Solanaceae; genus Capsicum; species Capsicum baccatum. The sequence goes on from CM061550.1 coordinate 5,967,963, forward strand.
ATAGAAGCTGAGGCCAGGAGAGAAAATTGGACCCCCATTAGCATCTCCCCCAAAGGTCCCAAACTTTCTCACCTATTCTTTACAGATGACCTCACACTTCTTGCCAGAGCAGATACTAGAAATTGTCAAACCATTGCTAAAATTCTCCAAAACTTCTCTACTATCTCTGGACAAACCATCAATAATCATAAATCTAGGGTTATCTGCTCTGCAAATTGCACTCCCCAAGTGGTGAATCAATGTACTCAAGCCCTTAACATCCAGCCTAGTCAACACTTTGGCAATTATCTTGGCTACCCCATCTTCTCAGGCAAGCATAAGAATAGTGACTTTCAGTTCATTATAGACAACATGAATTGTAGGCTTACAGGTTGGAAAACCAAATTCTTGAACATGGCTGGCAGGTCTGTCTTAGCCAAGTCCACCCTTAGTACGATGCCTACCCACCTCATGCACTACATCAAGCTCCCCAACAAAATTACTCAAACAATCAACAAGATCCAAAGAGACTTTGTTTGGGGTAGTAGCAATGAGAAAAGGAAGCTCCACCTCCTTAACTAGGATACTTTGACTGTTGATAAGAAATCTGGGGGCCTGGGCCTCTGCAAAAGTGAACTCAGAAATAGAGCTCTCTACGCTGGTTTGGCATGGAGATTGTTCCATCAACCCACTAGTCTGTGGGGCCAAATTCTTCTTGCCAAGTATTACAACCTTAATAGATAAGTGTCCAGCAAATCCCCCTCATCTAGAACCTAGAAAAACATTAGAAGGGGTTGGAAAGATTGTTACTTGGGCATTAGATGGAGAATAGGCAAGGGAGACAGGGTAAATTTTTACCAAGACTCCTGGATACCCCAATTTCAAAGCCTTTCCAAAATCCTTCATGGTCCCTTAAACAAGCAAGACCACAATACCACTGTCAAGGATATCATTATCGGGGGAACTTGGGACTTCAGTAAATTCTCCTTTGAAATTCCCAACACCATTCAGAATATCATCCTCAGCCACCAAGTTACCCTGAAAGGAAACATTGATGATAAGGTTATTTGGAATCTCAGCACTACTAGAAACTTCACCACTGGTACTATGTACTCATGTCTTAACACCCAAAATAACAGTACCACTATAGATACGAACTTCTCCCCTATCTGGAAAGCAGAAGCCCCCAACAAAATCAAAACGTTCCTGTGGCTTCTCTTGCACAAAAGACTTCCTGCTAATGCCTACCTTCACCATATTGGCATCAATGTCCCTCCCCTATGCCACTTCTGCAATCACAACAATGAAGATACAAACCATATACTTTTTCATTGCAGGAATGCCACTCTTTTCTGGCAAAACATTGTTAACAAAAGTACATACAAGCCACCCCTCCCTGGGAATACCATCAATGATTCCAATTGGCACATATGGTGGGGAAAAATGCACTCCAAACCATTCAACTCTAGGCTAACACGGGGCACTCTCTTACCCCATTGCCTTAGGAAAATCTGGCTCAATAGGAATAATAACCTATTCAACAACAACCACACTCTTACTAATGTGAAAAATGCCATTGCAAATGCCATGAAATTTGTGTTAAACTATCTTCTAGGAATAATAACCTATTCAACAACAACCACACTCTTACTAATAACGCTTCTTTTGTATTAAACTATCTTCTAGATGATATCAGTGGGAAAACTTTTAGACTGTTGTTAAACACCATATTTTGGGTCCTCTGGCGACCAGTGAAAACTATTTATCATGCCCCCAGGATCGAGATGTGGCCCTGACTAACTCTTTTGTTACTCCTATGGATGAAAGGAGCGTTAACCCTCCCCCTCCCCACTAAACTCAATACAACTGCTACTCTTATTGACCAAAAAAAAAAGTTTTGTATCTAATTTACTTTTTTTTTTATGTGTCAAGCAGTATTCAAAAAAGTATTCAACTGATTTCTAGTTTTAAACTAAATTGATGAAGGATATAAACGATATAATTTGAGTATGTAAATTATATTTTTCAACTATATAGTTATGAGCAACACAGATCCTACCATTAAAAATATGTAACACATATATTCAAAAAATCTAAGATAATCTTATAATGCAATAAAATAAATTAAACTATTATTATATCAAGAAAAGATAACAACCATTTTTCTTTGCATTGTTTAAAAGCTAATCCCAAAAATATTATCTAAAATTATTAGACAAAAATTAAAGTAAAAAAAGGAAACGAAGCATGGATTATGAATACTGTCCTTCCCAATCAAATTATTATTTTCGAAGTAAAGAAAATATTGTATTTTAATAAAATTTTGATTTTAAAAGAAAAAAGAAATATAAATAGGGTATTTTTGAGAAAAAATCAGTCGATAGTGAAGCACCAAAATAAACGAGTCAACAAAATTAAAGAAATTTGAGAGATTGATATTTATTACAAATGGATTTTATGAAACAAGATTATCCAATTCTTTATTAACTGCCAACTATTTTTTTTATATGAATTTTTTTTTCCTTATTTGTTTTTTTTTAAAAAAACATTTTTTTTCCTTTTTTTTATGTAAAAATTTATTATAAGTTGTAATCTAAATTTTTTTAAAAAATTACACAAGCCCACAACTTAAGTTTCACTTATTACAAAAAATCTCATTTCTCTAAACATATTACAAAAATTTTATTTTTCTCTAAAAATACATATATATAGTTATGTATATGAATTGGCTTTGTTATGTATATGTCGGTTTTGTATGTATATGTCGGTCTTGTCATACTTGTTATGTGTATGAATCGGCTTTTTATGTATTTGTCGGCCTTGTCATATACAAAGGTTTCTATGTATATATTGGCTTTGTTATGTATATGAATCGGGAGGGAGAGTAAAGTAATTAAGGAAGTGGGAGAAAATGTAAATAACTCTAATGAGGTTAGGATTTATGTTATTTTTACAATTTTTTTTACCATATCTTATATTAAACCATGTAAGATGTTTAGTTACTTTTTTATGTGCAGAAAAATGGGCTGAAGCCCAATGGATGTATGTAATCATGCCATCAGTTATCATTTTCATTTTGTCAAAACACAATTTTTCCTCTATTGATAAATTTTAAAATGTGACAATTTTGTGAGACTCAATGGGGTTTATAATATTTGGATTTACATCCAATTCCATCAATTTACTGTACATTTCACATAAAAAGGCCAACTTTTTAGTACCTTTTGATCTCTTTAATACAAGCAAAGCTTCCACTCATTGAAATCTTCTACTAGCAAAAAAACAATTATATAAAAGTCAGATTACTTTACATTATATTGCCCTCTTAATAATAATAATAGTAATAATAATATTATATATATATATCATGGAGGTATCAAGTATCAATTGCTAGACAATATAGCATGTCATAAGACGAATCAAACATATTTATATTACACTCAGGGTTGGAGATCTTGACTGAAGAATCAAATATATATTTGGTTTGTTCGTATGTTATTTCTGAACCCCTTGCTGAAATCCTGGCTCCGCCACCGACTACACTTCATAAATAGAATATACAAATTTATTTTCATACATCTTCAATAAGATTTTTTGTAAAATACTTAAGACCTATTACCACAAACATTGTCGATCTAACATTGAATGGAGTTATATTTGGGTTAGTTAACTCTAAACACTTCAGCCAATTAGTTTACAAAATATATACAAAATGTATATCATATGTATATTTCGATTAAACTGACAAACCAATGGGCTAAACTATATATATCCGTAACCCCTTCCATCCCTTTTTAGTTTGATATATTATATTTTACACGATAATTAAACAATGTCAATGATAAATTTAATAATTTATCCTTTATTCATATTAATGATATTCATTAGATATAAAACTAGACATTGAAATTATAATTATCTATATTTAATATATATTATTAATTATAGAGTTAAAATAGAAAAGAATTAATTAATTTCATTCTAATTCAACTAAAATGGTATGGAGGGAGTAACTTATCACTGGTCCATATGGGTGGCATGGTATGGTATATACCAAACCAAAATTTTTGATACCGTGATTTTTGTATTATGGTATTTGATATGGTATATGGTATATATTTTAATTTTTTTTGGTATATGATACGGTATTCATAAATGACATACCGAAATATCGAATACCGTACCGAAGTATATAGTCATATATATATTGCGCTTATTTTCGTGTCTCTCTTATTTCTATTACTATTGTTTCTTATTTCTTATTTTCGGTTATGCCACCCATCCTACTTCATGTATTACTATGAGTCTATGACCTTATTAACTATTTTGTCTCTTGAGCCGAGAGTCTATCGAAAACATCCTCTCTACTTCTTCGGAGGCAGCGGTATGGACTGCGTACATTCTACCCCCAAATATAGAGGTATCATTGAACGTCATGATATAGCTGTGCCACCATATGTAAATAAATAACCCATCTGAGACCGAGCCTTATGTGGATCAGACCAGTATCCTGCATCTGCATAACCAATCATTTCTGACTTGAATTCATTTTAATAAAATAATTCCAAGTCAATGGTTCCCCGAATATATCTGTGTATATGCTTGACACCATTCCAATGTCTTTAAGTTGGGGAAGAGTTGAATCTTACCAATAAACTTACCGCAAAACAAATATCTGGTCGAGTATTATTGGCAAGATACATTATGTAACACCCCGAGTCTGTACTCCGTATTCTATACAATGCTCATAATCCCGAAGGACTACAAGCTAACCCATGACTGGTGTCTACTGCAATAACTAAGTAATAATACGTTATAATGCGAAATAATGGGCTGAAATGCCATAAGATACAAATAACTGAAATAAAACTGAGATAAGGTATCTCAATACCAAAACTGAACAATTATCTGAACAACTAGTCTGAAAAGCCTCTAACTGAACTATCTGAACTGTGGAGTTGATGGGACAATCCCCCAACTATCTCCATCTACTAAAATACTGAATGTAATGAGATAATGAAATAAAAGAATATCCTCGAATGATGAGGACTCACTGCTAGTCTACTGCTGCTGGCTGAATCTGAATCTGTCTACGCGTGATGGGGAACTTGAGCGTCCAAAGTTATGGTATAAAACACCATAGCATAAGAGAAAAGTATGCGTCAGTACGTGTGAATGTACTGGTATGCAAAGTGAGATAGGCTGAATGCAAGGGTTCACATGCATGAACTATAACTGACTAAATGACATGAACATGGCTGAGTGAGAAATACATGCATGAATACAGGAGTTGTAACTAAAGTCATAATAATGCTGGATACTGAGTTTACTGGTAACATGGATTACTGATAACTGATGTACTGATAACTGATATACTGTTACTGAGTGATTGTTTCTGACAGTCTTGATTCTGATGGAACTAGATGAGTTCCTTACTGAGCTGAGTGACTGTATCTGACAGTCCTGATTTTGATGGAACTAGCTGAGTTTCTACTGAGCCGAGTGACTATATCTGACAGTCCTGAAATCTGTAGAACTATCTGAGTTCTTTACTAATGACTGAGACTGAGAATGTGGGAGGTAATCATCTAACCGATATGCCCCTTTCTGAACTATTTGGGGTCCAACCTGTAACCTCAGTTGGAAGGGTGTCAGTACTACGCCACGGGTAAAGACAAGCTGTGAGTTAATGCTCTCTAACAGAGAGCTCTTCCGTCAACCCCTCGTTGGTAGGAGAACTCGAATGAGATGTATTAACCCTAGACTCGTAGGGTTATATCTCAACCTACACTGACTACGTAGTTCTGGAACGCAAGGATTGCTTCTAAGGATCACACCCTCTGTTGGCGGTTGAGCCTCCATCCTTGGATTCACTCGGTACTAAATTCTACTTCCAAATGAATAGACACTGGACTAATTTCCTAGTTTATACTAGGCTAGACTGATTTGTTACTGATTGTACTAATTAACTGAACTGAACTAAGTTTACTGAGTTTCGTTGACTGACGGAATACTACTGAGTTCCGTTAGCTGACTGAGATTACTGAGGACTGAATTGAATACTGAATGGGACTGGATTGATACTGAGTTTACTAAGTTTTCCTGAGTTCTGTAACTGAACTAGAGTACTACTGATCGTGACATGACTGAGACTGTTCTGTAACTGACACTGGCTCTAGGCACACAACTAAATTATCGAGTATTAAATACCCCAGGACTCGATAACATAAAAATAATAAGACATGACAATTCTTGAATACTTGACAATAGTCAACAACTCACAATACAATGTATGAGGCATTTCATCAATCATTTGAAAGATGAGCTTGCACATGAATAGGAATACATGCTAACAACACATCACAATTTCATTAAACAAATCTCATGAGAATTCCATCAAACACATACAAGGTATAGCTTTAACATGAAAGACATTATGAACATGTGGGTATAGCATAAGTCCATCATTTAGATCACCAAAGGATCATAAAAGCACCATAATCTCAATTTAGCATTTTATCAAACACATGGTAGGCGTAGCTTCATACTTGGGCATGAACAACAATGCTAATACATCATAACTTCATAATTCAAGGGTTTCAATATAAGAGAATCAAAATTCAACTTACATGCTATCATAATATCAAGAAATACGTAAAGATTTCAACCTGGAACGCATACCACAACATCAACATGATTATATTCAAACCCACAACATAGAAATCAAAATTCATGTTTTTAAGGAGAAGTTTCTTGAACTCCAAGGGCGGAAGGGATCCTTGGATGAACACTTTACATACATTTCTTGAAATTAATGGTGGAAATCTTGAGTTCTTGATTTGAAATTTAAAAATCATAAGGCTTGTTCTTGAGATTAATTGAGAAAGAATGAGTTTATTTGCTTTCTAGGGTATTAAATTTCGTGTTTTGGGGGTGAGGGTCGAGGTAAAAAGACCCAAATACCCTCAAGAACGCGATCTTTTATGACTAAAACTGAGTTACCGACGCACAGGTCAATGCGGCCGGCGATAGCATCGACACGATAGTCGACGCGTCGCGCCAAGATCGCGCCGACTCACTAGAATTTGACACTAGTGCTGGAGAAAATATTAACCAATGCGATAGGCGACGCGACGCGTCAAGATCACGTTGGTTCACTATTTTGGAATTCCAAAGGAGCTTCAAACGAAGTCTGAAAAATCCAAAACTTGTCCGGAAACACCTATTGACCTTCTTGATACGAATTAACTAAAATATAGACATTTAAAGGACATTAAGGCCGAAAAAATGAGATTGCCAACTTTCGAAGGCTAAAATAAACTAAGTTTGAATACTTAGCTAGAATTTTCTAAGTCTGGGACCCCTTAACAAGCTTAAAGGACCGAATTAAGCTAGAAATTTCGTGGGGTCTTACACATTAGTGTCCCGATTGCACTAAGATATGGAGTTTCATCACCAAGAAGCTTTTCGTTATTTTCTTGAGGTCGAAATGGATCTTTGTTTATATCAATCGATCTCACAACCATTGGGGTACTCAATGGATGTGATTTATCCATGTAAAATTGCTTTAAAATTCTTTCAGTGTATGTTGATTGATGGACAAAAATTTCATTTGTGAAATGCTTAATCTGTAGGCCGAGACAAAATTTTGTCTTTCCCAGATCTTTCATTTCAAATTCTTTCTTCAAACACTAACAACTTTTGAAAGCTTTTTGGGAGTACCAATGATATTCAAGTCATCAACATAAACAACTATTATAGCAAATTCAGATCCAAACCTTCTTATAAAAATACAAGGGCAAATAGGATCATTTTTGTAACCTCCCTTTAGAAAATATTCACTAAAACGATTATACCACATCCGCTATGATTGTTTCAATCTATATAAGGATTTTTAAAGCTTTATAGAGCAAGTTTCTTGCAAATTTTTTTATATGTTTTAGGTACTTTGAAGGCCTCTGAATTTTTCATAAAAATATCGATATCCGATGAGCCATACAAATAGGTCGTGACAACATCCATTAGGTGCATATCAAGCTTTTTATGAACTGCTAGATTTATTATATATAGCTGAAGGTAATTTCATCCACCACAGGAGAATATGTCTCCGCACAGTCAATGCCAGGCCTTTGCGAAAAAACTTGTGTCACAAGTCGTGCTTTATATATTATGACTTCACCTTTTCCATTTCACTTTCGCACAAAAATTCATTTGTACCTCACCGTCTTGACACCTTCAAGTGTTCAGACTATTGATCCAAAAATTTTACGTTAATAAAAGTTATTATCTCATGTATAGAATAACAGTATACATAAGTGCAATAATTGCACTAATACATGGCATTTTCAAATCATTTTCATGAGATAAAAATTGATCTTTCTTTATGGCAAACGATCTCTCAACCATTGGGATATTCAATGGATCGAATCTCTTTTAAATCCTTTAAGAATTTTCCTATAACATTTGTCGTCTATCTAGACATGACAATTATTCGTTATACACATTTAAGATTTTCATACATTGCCAGATTTAAAGAAACCTTATTGCATTCACCATAGGAGAACACATCTTCAAACAATAATGCCAAGACTTTGCAAATAACCTTGAGGCACAAGTCGTATTTTATATCTTACGAGTTTACTTTCCGCACAATCACCAGTTTGTATCCCCTTAGCGTTATACCTTAGTCTATAGACTAATTTCAAAACATCACTTTTCAAGTGAAAAATAATATACTTAAATCGTGTATTTCATCTGCCCACATTATTTAACAGATTTAAATTCAAGATCCTCGATACCATTTATAATGGTGATCTTTACATTATACCAAAGATATCGTCGACGGTTATTTGATATCGATTCCACTACAACATAACATATCAAGATCGATCTCTACTTTTTTATCATTTTCAGGTACCTGAACCTTTGCCAAGGTTTTATGAAAAGTTATGTCATAGTGCTTCTTAAAGCACTTGTCTCATTATCATTGACCATATTTATCACTTGCTCCTCTCCTTCTTCAAGGAAATTTATGTTTGGAACCGATTTGTCTGTCACGCTTCAGACGTGCCATTGACTCTATCCTCCAAAGACTTCTCATTGGAGCATTTATAGCTGAATTATAGCATAGGATTAGACTGATAATGAACTTGTAACATTTTACAAATCATGAATTATCAATTGAACTTCAAGTTCACTATTTTTTTTACGAGGCTCTCGATAATTCATTTCATACATTTCAGCTTTAATCATATCTCCCCTTAATATTAGGAAATCTAACATCCACCCCAACTTTATTTGGAGATCCATCTTTGTGTGTGGTGGATATTGCACATTCAATATATATATATATATATATATATATATATATATATATATATATATATATATATATATATATTATTTTTTTTAGATGAATTTTAATTGGTTCCTGATCCTGAACCAACAATATAGGGAAACATTGTTGTTTTGATGCATACAAATGTTGCTATATTTAAATAAACTCGTCTCATATCAATTTTTTGGGGGGAGATTTGTTCTCATAACCAATCGTTCAGCTATAATTGGAGGCATACAATTTTCTGCTAATCCAATCAGTATATCAACTTGTATAGTTTGGAACCATGCTCTCTATTTTAACAATTTGAGCAAACAACCTTGCAAAAATCAAATTGCAAGTTGATAGCAGTGCATTTCACCAACCATAGATGCATCTCATTTAATAGTAAATGAACCACATGGCAGGTGAATGGACCCATATTCACTTTGTTGCACGTTCTAAAAATTTAAAGGACATAATCATAACTTTAAATGCTATGATATTTTATCGTGAGAACAAGCAATATAAGAGAATTCTTGAAGAATATTTTATTTCTTCAATATAAAATCACATGAATTCTTAATTATTTTAGCATCACATTTGAATCGGGATGGTCAACCGATCATGCCAACTTATACATTTTCTATAAACTTTTAATTTACTACAGCATGTGATTCCGTCACCATGCCCATATATTTATATCAATAAATAGGTGGAAAACGGGTAGCCTTTTTCATAAATATTTATAACCCGTTTTGATTGTAGTAATATGAAAATACAAATTTTTTCATAATTTACAGTTTCAATAAAAAAAAATCAATTCCCTTGAAACTTAAAAAGTTTCTTTTGGAGACTTACTACAATTTCAATGACCTGAATAATTTCATTCCTTCGAGTAGTAACACATTAGCTTTTCGAGGCTATCAAATACATGTGTACTATGTCATATTTCAAAACACCATTCGTATGGTGACCATCTCCTTTTAGGGAGAAAATTATAGTCATTGTAGTCAAATTATTATATGCAAGACCTCCTTCTTGCTTTACTTTTGCCTTTAATAATTTATTTTTATAACATTTGGCAAAGTCCTTTTTGCGTACCATATTTATGCGATTGGTAAGAAATTCATTCGACCACATCATAATATTCATATTTGGTCATGATCAAAATTTTTATAGGCAAGAATCATTTCTTGCTTTTATCCTTTGATAGATCATGATAAAACATACTATAACATTAATGATCTTTTTATATAAAATTAAAAAAAAAAAAAAAAATTTCCTCAAAACTCCCATAGAGGTGAGTTTTGATATTTATCCAACCATATATAATCACAATTTTATCCATATATTTTTTTTTCACATTTTGACACATTTACTTTCAAGAATGGCCAAGCATTCACATGCTTACACGAGCCACATTCTTTTCAAGAATTGAAATCATATGTGCTTCATAATTTATTTCATAAGTTCATTGTCATGTTTTGACATTTATCATATTTATAGGTCCATCTCAACATCACTTTGAAAGGCCAAGTGTATTTCACTTTTATCCTTTTCTCTTTTGATGGAGAATTTGTAAAACCTATCAAATTAGGTTGCACAACAATCGTGTGAAACCTATCAAATTATATTATACAACAACCGTGTGTCCACTTCCTTTTATACCAAATTGATAGTGAACAAAAATTACCTTCACCTTTTAAAGGACAATTTGGAGAACCCATAGTGTTCTTCCTTTTATTATTATCAAGGTCATGACAATTATGACTTTATTTCTCCACATCCACATGCACTTTTAATCACTTGTTCTTTTTCAGACTTATATGCACGGCTACCACATTTATATCAAAGAACGAAGGAAATCAATGTGGCAGGTTTTATTATTTTTTATCAAAAGTACATTTACATCGACCATCATTATCATTAAATAGTGCATTGGGATGCAGACCCAACGTTTTACCAATATAAAGCCGTTTAAGCCATAATTCAACTTTATTGGGAAATATAAAGACAATTCTTCTCTAAATTTATTAATGCAAAAAAAAAATCATAATTTAAAGCTCATACGAAGCGGATCAGGGACATAGCAAATTACTAGTTACCATTTGATAATATTAACAAAATCAATAAACATATTTTCCTTGTTCAGATGAAAAAAGAGAAATTTCGCTAGAACTTCGTGCTGATAACGTGTTGTAAATAAATATTCTGAAATATTCTAAAACAAAAGGGAAGGGGAGAAAGACCTATAGATATAAGAGAAGATTTTATTTTCTACTTTTGGATGTGTTTTACAAATGTAGCATACCATGCCTTTTATAGGCAAGAGTGTGTAAAATGTGAACTATGTGATTGTAGATTCACAAACTTCATGCTACACTAGTATGTGTAGAATGTGTAGTATGTGAATCTACAGTGTGTAGTATATGAACATCCACCAAATACATTATTTACAATATGTTTATATATATATATATACATACATATAAAAAAACCAACCGCAAAAAGATCCAATCCTATTAGAAATTTAGAATTATGACGGAATACATATATAGGCCCCTGAACAATTTCACTTTTTTCGTATAGACACCTCAATTAAGCCAGATACCTATTGAACCCTTTACTCCTTCACAAATGGTTTCAATTGAGCCCAATTTGCTGACGTGGCAAAAAATATAAAATGCGTGTAATACACACACTGATGATGTGGCAAAGTGATGAATAAATAATAACACGTGACATTTTAACTTAAAATAGTTATAAAAATAATTTTCTAATATAATTAAATCTATTTTTTTTTAAACAAAATCATTAATACCCCCTTCCCCTCTCAAACCCAACTGCACCTGCCTGATCCTCCCTCCCCCCAAACCCCACCTCTTCCCTTTCAAATGTTATTTTCTCTATTTTTGAACAGACAAGTAAAAAAGAAAATGATTCTCCATTTTTTAGCACAAACAAATAAAAAAAAATGATATTTTCTTCTTCTTTCCTTTCAAACACCTCTTTCTCCATCTTTGAGCACAGACAAGTTAAAAAATAAAAATGGTATCTTCTTTTTTTTTTCCTTCCAAACACTTCTTTCTTCATTTTTGAGCACAAAAAAAGCAAAATAAAATAAAATGGTATCTTCTTTTTCTTTCTCTTATCTCTAAAAAAAAGTTATTTTTTTCACCATTGAAACAATTCTTTCACTTATCTCTAATTTTTTTTTCTATTTGAAATTCAATAGCAACGTAAGGAGAAAGAAATTAAAATTTTTGGTTGGTTGAAATTCAATTGATGTTGAAATGTTTTTGTCAAATTCATTCTTCACCAATTCAACGATTTTTTGGCCATCAATGTTCACCCTTTTTTTACTATTCACGTTGGGTTTCTCCGATTTGTCATATCATTCACTGTCAATTCATGAAAATTGGGAGAGTGTGTGTAATTGTGTGTGTGGCGTTGTGAAGGAATTCTCTGTATGTAAAAAAAATGAAAAATGGTGAGTTATGAAGAAGAAGATGATGCTATTTTTTGTATGTAAAAAAAATAAAAAATAGTGAGTTATGGAGAAGAAGATATGCTTTTTTTTGTATGTAAAAAAAATGAAAAATAATGTATTATAGAGAAGAAGATGATGCTATTTTTTGTACGTAAAAAAATAAAAAATGGTGAGTCATGGAGAAGAAGATGATGCTTTTTTTTCTTTTTATTTCTTTAATATATATATTTTTTAATTGATTGAATTTTTTTATATTTAATTTTTTTTTTATTAATTATGGCTTCTCACTCTCCATTTGGAGAGTGTGTTACACACACCACGTCATGTTAGCGCCACGTCAGTAATTGTGTTCGATTGAAATATTTTGTGAAAGAGTAAAAAGTTCAATAAGTACTTAACCTAATTGAGGTCTATACAAAAAAAGTCAATAATTAAGGGACTGTATATGTATTTAGCCTACAATTATCTAACAAATGGGACCCTTTCTTCTTGAAAAACAAAAAAATTGAAGTGTATGGTGGTTACACAGAGGGGTAGAAATGATTGCCATCGGGGCCACACTTCTTCTTCAGTAGCTCCAGCAGGTCACTCGACTCAACAGGGTGTTACTTCTACTGCCACTAGTGGGCAACGCCAAAATAGACTGTATGCTCTTCAGACTCGGCATTATTAGGAGAGTTCTCCTAATGTGGTTACGGGTACGTTACAAGTCTTTTACCTTTATGTGTATATTTTATTTGACCCTGAAGCTTCACTTTCTTTTGTGACTCCTTATATAACAGTCAATTTTGATGTCAGCCCCCAATCTTTAGCAGAACCTTTCTCAGTGTTTACCTCAGTGGGTAAATCTATCATAATCAGACGGGTATACAGAAATTATCCGATCATAGTATCTTAGCAACTTATCTCAGTTGATTTTGTGGAGTTAAAGATGATTGATTTTGATGTTATTCTTGGCATGGATTGGCTCCACTCTTGCTATGATGATAATCCTACAATTATCTAACAAATGGGACCCTTTTTTCTTGAAAAACAAAAAAATTGAATTTTACTAAAAAAAAAAAGAATATACTCCACTATAAAAACATAAATCACTCCTATAAATTTGCACGTCCCTTCACACATTATAAATATCTACACAAACTTTACAAAGGTATCTTTAATCTGGGATTGCCTTGTTGATCATAGCAAGAATATTTTTGTGTTCTTGGCAATCATCAACATAGGTAAAACACTAATACCAAATTTTGAAAAATATATATTTTTTTGATTATTTGTTGTCAATTTTATGTTATTTTAGATGTCCCTTTTATTTGATTTTTTTTTTTTCGTGTCTATATTCTTAGATTTATCCATATATATCCTAACCCTTTAAGAGCCATTGCTTGCTTCTCTTATTTCACTTGGCTTAGTGTGTAGTAGTGTTTCTTGATCTAATCCAAAATTAAGCATTTGGGATTGCCTTGTAGTTTGTAAAGATTGAATCTTTGTTCATATGGGGTTGGCTAAAATTTTTGTAAAGATTGAATCTTTATAGAAGTTTTCACCTGGGGTTGGCTTATATTTTGTGAAGATTGAATCTTCATAGGATTTCAATACTTGGGGTTGCTTTATATGTTGTAAAGATTGAATCTTTATAGGATTTTTCACTTGGGGTTGCCTTATATTTTGTAAAGATTGAATCTTTATAGAATTTTTCACCTGGGGTTGGGTTATATTTTGTGAAGATTGAATCTTTATAGGAATTTTCACCTGGGGTTGGCTTATATTTCGTGAAGATTGAATCTTTATAGGATTTCATTTACTTGGGTTTGCCTTATATTTTGTAAAGATTCAATCTTTATAGGATCTTTTACCTGGTGTTGATTATATTTTGTGAAGAGTTATATCTGGATTTGGCTGTGGAGATTGAACCTTACTGTTTTATCAACAGTAGATTACTTAGGTGTTGTGTGGTTTGCCGATGGCTCGGTTGATTCTGCCTTGCAAGGGTTCGAGTTTGTCAAAGACGTGTCTCTTGGGTTTGATCTCCAATGCACCTGTGATTATCCAACTCCCTCTTGTTCATTTCATAAGAAAAAAATATTAAGCAAATAACACAAAACCTGAAAGTGGCGTTAGTTATTTGAGAGTCAATTAGTGGTGTGGGTCTTCTGATAAACTATATGGTTTTGCACCTACTGGACAAGTGATATTTTTCAGCTTTATCGATGTAGCTGTTACCGACTAAAGTCCGTAGAGAGGCACAACTAAGTAATCCCTATCTTTGGCACTGAGAAAGGGTTATCCTTCTAGATTCTGGCTTTATGTAATACTTATAATTGGTTCTAGTCTTTCTCCCAAACTTCTATTTTAATTCGTTTTGAGTTTCAGACTTTCTTTAGGTGTCTTATTCTCCATCTTGCTTCTTTCATATGCTAATGATGTCTTTGGAAGTATATATAGTTAGTGTTGCTAGCTTTAATGACTTGATTTCGCCTAAGGATTGTTTGCCATTCTTTCTCTGTAGTTTCAGGCAAGTAGCCGTGTTACTTCAGTCGGGCGCTCGAGAAATATCTGCAGATATAAACAATACCTCACTTCGGAGGTCTGTGAATATTTTTGGCTGGCTTCTGCAATAAGCATTGCTTATCTGCTTTTGGTTTTAAATGTGTTGTCCTATTTAGTCTAGTGCGTGTTTTTATCTTTTCTTATATTCAGTCATTCTGCTTTTTGAACTAGGTTACCCATTGGAGAAGGTGTCCAATCCAACGTTTTCCATTGATTGTAAGCAATTATGTCCGGATTAAAAGTACGTGCATATTTTGCCAATAGTGCTTTTCTATGCTGACGTTTACTTTGTATGTTTTGATGTTTCCCAGCAACCTAGAAGAATCGACCGGAGATTAATCTGTTCAGTTGCAACTGAACCTCTGCCAAAAGAAGTTGAAGAATCCAAGATGGAAGCACCAAAGGAAATCTTTCTGAAGGATTACAAACAACCTGATTACTATTTTGACACGGTATATCCCGTGATTCATCTTCAATCTTAGTGAAGGATTTATGCCAAGTTTTATGAGTCTAAAACAAATTACTATTTTAGGTGGATCTGAAATTCACACTGGGTGAGCAAAGTACTATTGTCGCTTCAAAAATTGCTGTCAACCCGCGCGTTGAAGGTACATCTTGTTACCCTAAAAAAAAAAAAGAATCATCCACAACACATTTTTTTCCCCACTTTTCACTGGGTTTATATACTTGAATTAAATGATACATAGTTGTTGGCTGATTGAAGCTTCTCAAAATTTCCGATACTTGTATTTATTCAAGAATAACAATATGTTGCTAATTTATATTGAACAGGCCAGTCTGCCCCACTTGTCCTAGATGGGAGAGATCTGAAGTTGCAATCAGTAAAGATCAATGGCAATCCGCTGAAGGTACCTATATCTAAGTCGTGCTCCTAGAAATTTGAAGATGTCCATTAATTTTACGTAGACATGTCACATGGTGTTACTTTTACTCATAAATGATACACTTAATGTTTTTAGGGGGAAGCTTTCCACGTGGACTCGCGCCACCTGACTCTGAAATCCCCTCCAAGTAGCAACTTCACCTTGGAGATTGTGACAGAAATATATCCTCAGAAGAACACATCCTTAGAGGTGAAATAGGAGGGCATGACTTTGACTTATTTGCAATTTTTTCTTGCGCTTCAAATTTTAGTAACATTGTGAAATGGGTTTCTGGTTACATTATCTATGTTTACTTCAGGGGCTTTACAAGTCATCAGGGAATTTCTGTACCCAATGTGAGGCTGAAGGTTTCCGTAAAATTACATTCTATCAGGTATGCCGTTTTTCTTTGTTGGCCTCTAGGATGTTATCGGCTTTTCTTGAAATGCTTGCTAATGGCTATCATTTTTCCCATTAGGATCGCCCTGACATTATGGCAAAATACACTTGTCGTATTGAGGCAGACAAATCCTTGTACCCTGTATTGTTGTCAAATGGAAACCTTACAGAGCAAGGAGATCTTGAGGTACATTTGGATCTTTCTGTATTATGTGTTGAAAGTTGTTTTATTGTAACCCTCATGCAACTCATAAAATTGTTATTCTCATTTTTTTTTCAGGGGGGGAAACATTTTACTGTTTGGGTGGATCCTTTCAAGAAACCCAGCTATCTTTTTGCATTGGTTGCTGGTCAGTTGAAGAGCAGAGATGACACATTTACGACCTGTTCAGGCCGTAAGGTCTCCCTTAGAATCTGGACCCCTGCTCAAGATCTGCCTAAGACAGAACATGCCATGTATTCTCTCAAGGCAGCTATGAAGTGGGATGAAGATGTGAGATTTCAATTTCTTTATAAACCTCAAGTTAGTTATTTTCGTTGTTTTATGGTCTTATGGCAATATCTTTGTTGACATTTTCAAACAGGTTTTCGGGCGGGAGTATGACCTGGATCTTTTTAATATTGTCGCTGTTCCTGATTTTAACATGTTAGTTCTCTGTTTTCTTCACTTCGCCATTTTTTATTCTTCGACATTTTTCTTTTCTTCTCATTGTTTGTCCACTCCCCTATTTTTTTCTATGGATAATAACGTGTTTTTCCATTTCATTGCAGGGGAGCGATGGAAAACAAGAGCTTGAATGTATGATATTTGAGAAGTTATTGCATTATATTGTTCTATTCATTTCTTCTTCTTAACTATCACCTAATTGTTTGACTTTGTTTTCAACAGATATTCAATTCCAAGCTTGTCCTGGCGTCCCCAGAAACCGCAACAGATGCTGATTATGCGGCAATATTGGGTGTGATTGGACATGAGGTTTGTGATATGTTTTCACAAGCTATTGAAATTCATGAACTTTATCTTGTATACTGAGTAAATCACCATTTCTTGTCAATGTTGCAGTACTTCCACAATTGGACAGGCAACAGGTTTGTCTATTACCCAATCTTCCTTTTTCACAGAAAATAAAAATCTATTTAATATGGTAGTTATATTTTCCATTTATTACTGTTTGCATCTTCTAGATATTTGGTGTAAAATGGATGATGCATATAACATGAATATGCTACTCGAGTTCCTGAAAACACATTACTGTAGCTATCTTTTGTTGCTACTTCATATGTTGATTTCTTTAAAAAAACACTTTTTAAGTTATATTTTTAACTAAAAATCAACATTCTGCTGTTATAATTGGATACAGGGTACTTGTTTGCTGTGTTCTTTGAGAGTATTCTAGTGTCTATGTTAAAGACTTATATTAACTATTTGCTCAATGCAGAGTTACATGTCGTGACTGGTTCCAGCTCAGTTTGAAGGAAGGACTTACTGTTTTCCGTGATCAGGTTGGATGTATTCCTGTTGATGATGGATACATGAACATTTTTCTGGTAGCGTTAGCTTATAAGGTTCTTAAATGATTCATGCAGGAGTTCTCATCTGATTTGGGAAGCCGTCCTGTGAAAAGGATTGCTGATGTTTCAAAGCTTCGAATGTATCAGTTCCCGCAGGTTCAAAGAGTTCTTTCAAGTTCTTGCCACTACATTATTCCTGCTTCTTACATATACATGGATTGCCAAATCATATGCTCCACAGCGAGCGACTGAATTATGGATGACTAGTTAAATTTGCTAACTATTATCCTGATTTTGTAGGATTCTGGTCCAATGGCTCATCCTGTCCGACCTCATTCTTATATAAAGGTACTGATTAATCTCTTTGAATACGGATGAAACTTGTTTAGCAAGTGCTGCCCCCCACTTTCTTTTAGCCGCCTGCTTGGAAAGTTTTTTCATTCTTCTTTTTCCATCTTTTTATGTTGACAGATGGATAACTTCTACACAGGCAAGTTTCAGTGAACTGTCTACATTTAAGAGGACTTTTAATTTCTTTTGAGCGCAATTTTGATGATTATTTTTGTTACTGATGTTTGATTGTGATGGCTGGGGTGTCTTTGAATATTCATGAACATGCAGTTACGGTAAGATCCTGGTCGTTTTGTTTTATCAGTGTTCTAACTTTCTTGGCTCCCAAGGTGTTTATTAACTATTGTTCTTTGTTCCATTTTCTCTTTTGCAGGTATATGAGAAGGTAATGCTCTTCCTCTTTGCCCTTCCTCGTGCAGCATTTTGTGCCTCTCTTTTTTTCTCCCTTTTCTGTGCCGCTACATCCATGACCTTATGTGTGCTTGCAATCCTTTCGTGCTTATGCATGTTAGGGAATATTTTGATTCACCGTTGGTTTAATTCACCATTTTTATTATCAGGGAGCTGAAGTGGTGAGGATGTACAAAACCTTGTTAGGGACCCAAGGATTCAGAAAAGTAAGAAAAAGATAATGTCTCGCGTACTATTGTAGTAACGAAAAAATTGATTTCCGCACTTGAAAGTTGCGAAAATCTAATATACCCTTTTCCCCTACAGGGCACAGATTTGTATTTTGAGAGGCATGATGGTCAAGCAGTAACATGTGAAGACTTTTTTGCTGCCATGCGAGATGCCAACAATGCAGATTTTGCTAATTTCTTGTTATGGTAGTTGATTCTGCCCTCCTGCCATTTGAACTAGATTTCACGATTCCTCTCAAAGTTACGCTTTTTTAAATGAAACATCAATGCAGGTACTCGCAAGCTGGGACACCTGTAGTGAAGGTTACAACTAATTATAATGCTGAGGGGCGCACTTTCTCCCTCAAGTTTAGGTAAAAACATAAAATGGATTTTGTTTCCACTTATTCCTTCTCGAGCGTCTCTTTTTTCATTTAGATTTGCAAGTCCTTATTCTTTAGGCTGACATATTTCATCTGATTCTTTCCCAGTCAAGAGGTGCCTCCTACGCCTGGCCAGCCTACAAAAGAGCCTATGTTTATTCCTGTTGTAGTAGGTCTTCTAGATTCAAGTGGCAAGGACATGCCTCTATCCTCCATTTATCATGGCGGTAAATTGGAGAGTTTTGCGAGCAGTGGTCAAAATGTATACACCACAGTTCTCCGCGTAACGAAGGTTAGCCTAGAACTTTGATGGACTGGTGCATTCCATTCTACTTGATTAAGCTATATATGTGGTGTGTGGATTCTATATTCTGTCCCTGGTAAAATAAGAAATATAGGAAAGGTTACTTCATGTCCACTTGTTTATGTAATTGCTGATGTTACCAGTAAAACAACTAGCTTATGGATAAGCAGCTTGTTACAACTTACAATATTCTATTCTGAATATATTTGATTCTTGTACGAAGTAGAAGGTAGAATCTAAAGTTTCTCTTGTTTCTGTTCTTTGGAGAACTAAACTGAAGCCTCAGACAGCAAGTGGCTTATGTTCTGCTAGTCGTAGATTAGCCTCATTGCAAATCAAAATGATAAATTTGATCAAATAGATAGACTAATACAAGACTTTTTGCTTGTACTGTGCAGAAAGAGGAGGAATTTGTGTTCAATGACATATCTGAGAAGCCAACACCATCTATATTACGAGGCTTCAGTGCTCCCATCCGGCTTGAGTCTGATCTTACTGATAAGGATCTACTTTTCCTCCTTGCTCATGATTCTGATGAGTTTAACCGGTTAGTGTTTGCTAGGTCTCTCATCCAGTATCTTTTAGCTAATCACAATTTTGAATAATCAAAGACTAATCTGATCCGTCTCTTAGGTGGGAGGCGGGACAAGTGTTGGCAAGGAAGCTGATGCTCAGCCTGGTAGCTGATTTTCAACAGAATAAGGCTTTGGCTCTTAACCCTCAGTTTTTGCAGGGGATCAAAAGCATACTCACCGACTCAAGCTTGGATAAGGTGTTCGCCGCCTCTTTTCTTGTAGATATTTGTGTTTCATATCTGATAAAATGTTACGCTAATGGGGTTTTTATCCTTTCAGGAATTCATTGCTAAGGCAATAACTTTGCCAGGTATAGGAGAAATCATGGACATGATGACAGTTGCTGATCCAGATGCCGTTCATGCAGTTCGGACATTCATCAGGAAGCAACTGGCTTCTGAGTTGAAACAAGAGCTCCTTATCACTGTAATGACCTCTCGAACTCTAAAAATGTTACTTTTGTTATTACCGATTCTTAATTTACTTGATAACGTTCTTAATGAAAATTATAATGAAACATACTTTGCAGGTTAAAAACAACAGGAGCTCTGGTGCTTATGAGTTTGATCATAACAATATGGCCCGCCGTGCTCTTAAAAATATTGCTCTTGGTTCGTTTTTCTTTTTATCTCTCCGTATATAGTGTTTTTCAGAATTTGACAAATTACAATTCCACTGACCTATTTTATCAACAGCTTATCTCGGATCACTTGAAGACGCAGACATCAGAGAACTTCTATTGAATGAATACAGAAATGCGACGAACATGACGGATCAGTTTGCAGCTTTAGTTGCTATTGATCAGCAACCTGCTATTCGCGAAGAAATTTTAGCAGATTTCTATAACAAGTGGCAGCATGATTACTTGGTACATCTCTATGCCTCTCTAATTCTTGTCCACCGGACCTGTTGTTGCCTTATAGTTGTTGAGTAACCTGCACGATGTCGAATTATTCATAACTAAGACGAGGATTAATAAATCTTTATCCCACTCTATTTTTACTTAGGTTGTGACCAAGTGGCTTGCGCTTCAAGCTATGTCAGACTTGCCTGGTAATGTCGAGAATGTCAAGAAACTTCTAAAACATACAGCCTTTGACATGCGTAATCCGAATAAGGTATGTACTTTTGTGTTTGATGTCTTTCTATATATGTTGCTCGGACTCTTCAAAAATGTCACTGGGTGTGCCGGATCCTCCAGAAGGGATGCATTCTTGAAGGACCTGACACGAGTGCTACAACATTAGCAACATATAGGTTTCTGGTTTATGCCAATTACAGGACGTGATGTTCTATTTCTCGGACAAATGCAGGTTTACTCATTGATCGGAGGATTTTGTGGGTCGCCTGTCAACTTCCACAGCAAGGATGGCTCCGGCTACAAGTTCTTAGGAGAACTGGTGGTGCAGCTTGACAAGATAAATCCACAGGTCTCTTAAGATACTAGTTCAATTGTTTTTTAGTGCAATTCACCAATGAATCACGAGACTATCGTTCATAATTCACGAGACATGCACCTCTCTTTCTTAACTATCACGAAAATGATACAGCCCGTTGGTTCACTATGTTCTTGACATAAACAACCGCGAGGAAAAAAATGTTCGAAGACAACTCACAGCTACTGACATTTTCGATGTTCTATCTACTCATGATCTGCCTTGGTCAATCCGATCTTGAACTATAGGACTATTTTCCAGTAGTATGAGAGAGAGTCTTATCCTTTTTGTCTAACGTATGGCAGGTGGCTTCACGAATGGTGTCAGCGTTCTCTAGGTGGAAGCGTTATGATGAAACACGACAAAGCCTCGCTAAGGTTAGTAGCTACTTGCTCGAACATTATACACATCCATGGTCTTCAACTTTCTGAGGACTAAAGAAAATGTTTTATGTTTAAAACAGGAACAATTAGAGATGATCTTGTCTGCTGAGGGACTCTCGGAGAACGTGTTCGAGATTGCATCGAAGAGCTTGGCAGCTTGATTTTTTCCCCTTCAACTGTTTCCATTAATTCTGAGAAAGTCTATAATGATTGATGGCTTTAGTGAGCACTTAGAAGCAGATCAGACTTGGTTTAAGATTATACCTAGTTATGAATAAATACTTTTGGTGTTATATTTATACATGCACTTTTGCATTAGTCTCTTATTTACAACTTTCCGACCCGGGGATCTATCGGAAACAACTCCACTTCACCTGATATAGTGGTATGGATTACGTACACTTTACCCTCCCCAGATCCCATTGGATGGGGATACACTGGGTATGTTGTTTTTGTCGTTGTCGTCGTCTCTTATTCGCAACTTTCTTGAGCCGTGGGTCTATCGGAAACAACCTCTCTACTTCATTTGAGGTTGTGGTATGGACTGAGTACAATTTACCCTCTCACCCTACTTGATGGGAATACACTGGGTACGTTGTTGTCGTCGTCATTGTCTCTTATTCACAACTTCCAAGGGTAGAAGAGTCATTCAATACTACTACTAGATAACAAGATGCGGAGGTCGCGGATAAGGGCAAAAGGCTAGGGTTTGTGGGTGAGTCGTAGCAAGTAGTTAGGGAACCCTTGTGTTGCCGAGTTAGTAATCCTGGGTGTCTTTGGTCTGTGAGTGTATGTTTCCTACTATGTGGGTGTCTTATTTCTTATTTCCTATTTCTTATTGCTCTTCTTTATATTATTTCTTATTTTTATTTTTGTTATTTCTTATCTCTGTTATGTCATCCATCTTGTTTCATTGTTCCATTATGACCTTATTTACTATTCTTTATCTTGTGCCGCGGTCTATCGGAAACAACCTCTCTACTTCTTCGGAGGTAGCGGATGAACCGCATACATTTTACCCTCCCCAGACTCCACTTTACGGGGATACACTAGGTTTGTTGTTGTTGTATCTGAAATTTTTGAGCCTCTAATTGTAGTACTTTTTAATTGGGCTAGGTACACAAATGATCTTTTAAACACTTATCATTAATCTTTTTACTCTAAACTCTAAAGTTCGGTGCTCTTAAGTTTAGCGTTCACAACTTTCGAATTATACTACAAATTTTATACTCTTATCTCTCTATTTATTTGTTGCAAAAAGAGTAGTTCAATTTGGATCTTCAAAATATTTCTTGTTGTTTTTGGGTTCTTGAAGAAAAAAACAAGAAAGTAAAAATAAATGGGGAGTTAATGGAGGAAAACAAACCTAGCATTGGGTTTTCATTGCCATATTGAATTGGGTTGGTGATTTCTTGTTTACATTTGATGTTTTTCAATTGTTTTTTCTTTTTCTTTTTGGAAGTCAATGAGACATGATGGTTAAGTGGGCTGATTGTCCACGCTGGATGCTTATGTGAATAGGCCATGTGTCATTATCTTTTTTTTTTACGTAGTTTGTTTGGTGGTATTCCGTTAAATGAAGGGTAGAAGTTACTATCGGAAACAGCCTCTCTACCCCCGTCGGGGGTACTGGTATGGACTGCGTACATTTTACCCTCCCCAGACCCCACTATGTGAGAATATACTGGGTATGTTGTTGTTGTTGAGGGGTAGAAGTTAGTCAATAGTTAGATTACTGGGGTATTTTTGAGACCAAAAGCAAGTTAAGAGTATATTTGCTTCATTTCAAATAGTTCGAGAGTAGTTTTAGCTATCTTCTGAAGTAATAACAGTCAAGATAGAGTTTCAATGTATCATTAATAAAGTTAATTTATTAAAAGTACATTCATAACTGAAATTAGCGTACAAGTTAACAAGAGCTAAGGAAAATTGAAGTGAAGGTGTAAATATTTTGTCCTTCAAAAAAATAGAAGTAATTTATATATCTAATTCCTCAAAACTTTTTTTTTTTTTTTTTATAGAAAGAGAATTTATTCATTACTAATATGCATCATATAAACTGCCTTAGAGCAGCAACTCGGAGATAGCCTTGGCCTAATACTATTTATTACATGAGCTTGACACTATAGGCATACATTGCCAGGATTCTTTGTTAAATGAACTCTTCATAGTACTTTTTAATTAAATAGATTATAATTTTTTTTTTAGGCAAATAATCCACTTTTAAAAATTTAAATTTATTTGTGATTTAAAAATTATTTACAAATTTTAAAAGTTACATACTAATCCACAAATCATCAACTTAGAGAATTTAAATAAAACCCCTGCCATCAAAATCTTTTACACGTTTTACAAATTAGTTCAAAACCTAATTTGTGATGGACAAATTTATTATCGATCCGACAGATCGATTGTTGATTCGAACGATATGTGGATAAATTGACCATCGATCCGATCGATATATGGATAGATCAATTATTGATCCAACCGATTACATATATATACACAAATCTTTTTTTTTTTTTTTAATGATACTAAAATTAAAGAAGAGTAGAAAACTTAAAAATTTGGGAGGAGACAAAATATTTAGGAATAAAATACTAGCTACAAAAAGGAAAAAAACTGAAGAAACAATGAGTTTTTATTAAGAATGGAGAAAAAAATGTTAGAGAGAGTGAAAAAAGAAATTTGAAATTAAAAAAATGAGTTAGGATTTTATGTCTTAAGTATATTTGTAAATAGCTTTCATAGTTTTTAATATACTAGTCTAGTTGTACGTGCCTCGCACGTGTAACTTTTAATTATTTAAAATTAGAGGATTTTGTCTATTGCAAAGATTTGTAATGAAGTGCAAAAGTTCAAATCACCTCTTAAATATCCTTCACACTTTAAGAAAATAATGTAAACATAATATATATTTTATTGTAAGCACATATATATTTTATCATCAGATGATTTAAGTGGTTAATAAATCATCATTTTTGCGTATGTCATGCAGTACCTCTTTTCCTTGTTGTTAGAGGTTAAGAGAGACGCATCGATTTGAACAATAATTATAGTACGATTATTTTTTTTCTATATTTAAAATCTTTTCTTATTCTTATAGTTAAATTTTTAGAAAATTTTTGATTACTTACTTAAAATTTATAAAAAATTGGTACTTTTTATAATTTTCTTATTCTAACGCTTTTGTATCTATTCATAGGTTTTTCAAATCTTTTAAAAATCAGTTAAAGTTGATTTAGAATTTTTAAACTAATGAAAAAGTATTTGTTGTCATTAATTTTGATGATTTCTAATAAGGAAAGGTTTTACTATAAATATTTAATTAATTTTCAACTCTTAAATATTACGAAAATAGTGAAAAGACGATTTTGTCTAAAACAACGACTTCTAATGAGGGGTCAAAAGTTCAAACAATCTTTTTCTAAGACCCTTCACACTTTTAATATAGTATAGATAGATATAAATTTATTATTCATTGAAGTCCAATTATGTTACTTAAATCAGTAAGGACTAACTTGAATATTGTATTAAATAATCTTAAAAATTAAAATAAATATAATTTTAATTAAGTATCACAAATAATTTAAATGTCAACCATAAAGCACGTTAACATATTGAACATAAATCAAACTTAAATCCGACAACTACTTAGAATATATAGATGACGATGAAAATTATAGAAAACAGAGTTAAGAAATTTGTAGAAACAAAAATGATAATTTTGTAAGTGTGAATTCTTTCGACATGACAATGATAGTCTTTTCTTTGCCTTTCTTTTTAAAAATTATTTTTTCTTCTTCTGTCCATAATTCATGGACGACGAAGAAGAAGTAAGAACTTTAGGTCCAATGCAAATAAAAATATATATATCACATTGAGTGTCACATACAATTCCTGCGAATTATAATTAGAAACATAACTTTTGATTTTTATGACATATAACAATTGATTATAATCATTTAATCCACTCCATTCCTTGGCATACCAAATGAATTTTTTTTTTTCGATTAAAAGTTTCAGCTAAAAAAAATTCACATAAAATATGAGAACCAATTGTTAATTTCTAGCCTATTCAAATTACATAATTATAGCAATAAATAAATCATCCTATCATTATTAACTAAAAGAAAAACAAAAATAGACCATGTTGAATGCAAAAGGAAGAAAAGTAAGTTGAATCAAATCTAAATAAAAAAGCAAACAAAAAAAAAAAAAGAAAAGAAAAACACACATTATATCATTGAAATCTAAATCTGTGTTCACACAAGAAGTCACTTAAATATAATTATATAAGATAGTACTTTTACTGATTTAAACGTGCATTAAATGTTAAGAGTTTCACTTTTTTTTTAAAAAAAATAAGTAAATAATTGTATAAGGTAGTATTTTAATTGATTGAAAAGTATAAAATAGTAACACTTTTACATATTTTAAAAAAGGGAAGATTACATTTAGTTCAAAAAAAAACCTTTGACTTTTTCGAAAAAATATTTCTGCTTCTTTTGCCAATATGTCCATAAATATAATTTTTGATAAATTCCTTAAAGAGAAACTTGGCCGACCTCATATTGTTGCCTAGAAACTATTAAGTTCTCATAGAAATAGGGTTAAGTAATTATAAATAGGAGTCTTCTCATATATTTAGGAGTCTTTTTATTTATTTTATATTTATTTATCATAATTATATATAACAACAATAAATTCAGTGTATTCCCACGTAGTGGGGTCTGGGGGCAAGATGTACGCAGTCCATACCACTACTTTCGAAAAAATAGCAAGGCTGTTTCTAATGGACCCCCGGCTCCAAAATGAGGAATAGTAATCAATTTCATACAAAAAGCATAGAACAAGGTGGCAAGACATAAATACAACACCTACAGGGAATAGTACATAAATAATAGTAAACGATTGTAATACAACATACAACAAACTAGCATAACAAGAGTAATACACCCACCAAATAATGCCCTACCCTACCTACCCAAATTGGCACTAGCCGTCAATCCTAATACGCATCCTCCAGATCTTCCTATCTAGGGTCATGTCTTCCGTAAGCTGTAACTGCTCCATGTCCCGCCTAATCACCCCTCTCCAGTATTTTTTCGGCCTACCCCTGCCTCGTCTAAAACTATCCAAAGCAAGTCGCTCACACCTACAAACTGGTGCATCTGTGCCCCTCATCATCACGTGTCCGAATCACCTCAAACGGACTTCCCGCATCTTCTCCTCCACCGAAGTTACTCTAACTTTGTCCCGGATAGTCTCATTCCGAACTCTATCACCCCTAGTAAGCCTACACATCCAGCGCAATATCCGCATTTCCGCCACCTTCAATTTCTGAATGTGAGAGTTCGACTAGTACTCCGTTTCATATAACATGATCGGACGGACTGCCGCCCGCCTTTAAACTTGGGCAGCACCTTCTTATCACACAACATCCCCGAGGCGAGTCTCCACTTCATCCATCCCGCCCCAATATGGTGGGAGACGTCCTCATCAATCTCACCATTCCCTTGAATCATGGATCCGAGATACTTGAAACTATCCCTCTTACATACCACCTGAGAATCCAACTTCACTACCACCTCATCCTCCTCCCTCAAGCCATTAAACTTACATTCAAAATATTTGATCTTGCTCCTACTCAACCTGAGCCCTTTAGACTCAAGAGTCTGTCTCCACACCTTTAGCTTATCATTCCCCCGAATCTCATCAATAAGCACCACATCATCTGCAAAAAGCAAAAAGCATACACCATGACACCTCTTCTTAGATACGCTGTGTCAACACATCCATCACCAAAGCAAATAAAAATGGGCTAAGAGTAGTTTCCTGTCTTGATAGATTTCATCAGGAATCTACTCTTAGCCCACTCATTGAATGATCATATATTCAATATCATAAATATAATAATATTATAATTGAAAGAAATTAGTGAAAAGTCGATATTGTCTATTACGAATAATTTTAATAAAACACAAGAAGTTTAAATTAATTTTCTAAGAATCTTCATACTTTTAATATGTTATAAATTATAAATTATAAATATGATATAGATTATAGATTATTATAATACTCTTTTTCTTAAAGTTATTCTTTAATTTTATTTTAAAATAAAAAAAATAAAAAAAGTCATTGATTGAAAACTTGAAAAGATCCGTTAATCAAATTTTCTGTATACTGCCCTGCAAAAAAGTTAATTCTCTATTCCAAACAAAGGGGATTCATAAAAAAGTTGTTAGTTTTCGTCTTCCACCCCTCCTTGGCTAGAAGAAGAAGAAGAAGAAATTCCATAAGGTTTGTCTATCGGTTCAGTAGCGTTAAGCAATTTCTTATGCCTTTTTTCATTTGTGTGAATTATGAAGTTTAAAATGATCTAGCTCTTTGGTGTTCAAATTCCAATAGTTAAAAGAGGTACTTATTTACTAAAAGTCATCAATTTTTTTATTTTTTTTTTATTTTTTATGATCGTGGTGTTCGAGCCTGCACGGACACTTGCCACCTCCCTCCAGCAAGAGTTACGAACAAATGAGAAGAAATCACCCAGTGTTTGTCTCCATTGGAAATTGAGCCAGAGACTTATGATGCTCAACTCAACTTCATTACATCACTAGGCCATACCCTTGGGTGCTCATCAAGTATTTGATTGATGCCCCGAAAGTATAAAGCTCGCATCCATTCTTGGCAAACTGTTCCGCAACTCCATTAGCTTGTCAAATATATAACCCAACTAGGTTGGGGTCGAATCCCACAGGGAATATGGTGTTGATTAAGATGATTTGTGATTTAACCGACTAATACTCAACATTTTTCTTTAAATGGTTCTTTTGTATCATAACAGTTTATAGTTAAACGTTTCGATTTTTCTCAGAAACTCAAAGTTAATTTCGTGGAATTTCAAATCAGTATTGAATTCGAATAAGAGTTGTGATCACTATGATTAATATCACCGTTAAATAGCAGTTATGAAATATGATTCTCATGACTTGTGGGAAACACCAAATTATCAATGTCTGCAATTTATCTAAGTGTTTTTCAACCTACTTAGATCTTCCGTTCCCTAATTCTTCCAAACTTAGAGAAGCTTTCTCTTCTCGTTGATTTTATTTCGAGTTGATTAATCTTTGTTACAACATTAACCATTATATGGAAAAGTTATGTTTTCAAATCCTCGTTGATAGTTCACAACCTTTAGTTAATTTCTTATTTCAAGCAAACTAACGTAAGACATGTTCTATTGATTGCAACCAATAGAAAACTGTTAAAAGCAACAAAATTTATCAATATGAATCCCACATTCACTCAAATCTATCCTAAGCTAACAAATAAATAAAGTATTAAGCATAGCTCCCACAACTCTAGTTGTGGGTTTAGTTCCTCATGAACTTAAAAGAGATTGCAAAAGATGAATTCATAATTCAAAGGAGTTATGCTTACAAAAGATGAAAACAAATGTCCTTCTCCTTCAAAGATTCACCATAATCTTCCAAAAACTTAATCATAAGATGAATTCAAGACGTCAATGCTCCAAAAATAAAACTAGCGTTTCTGGAAATAGTCCAAAGATACTGCAGAAAGCTGCTATTTATATCTTTAAAATTCAAAAATTTAAAATTCAAACATCAAAACTTTCGCACAACAGTTGACGACAAGGTTGACGGCTTGTCACTTAGTTGATAGCTCGTCAACCAAGTCGTCAACTTAGTTCTTCAGTTAATTCTGTCTCTAGTTGACGATGAAGTTGATGACTTATCACTTGGCTGACGACTTATCAGTATAGGCATCAGTTGTGTCTTCTCACACTGCTTCAGACTGACGGCTAAGTTGACAACACGTCACTTAGCTGATGGCTTATCACCTCTAGTCACCAAAACAACTTTTTTTATTCTTTTTCTTTGGTTTTTCAGGTTTCCTGCATTATTAAACAAAATACGATTAAAAACAACACAAGTTGCCTAAGAACTTACAATTATTCCAAGTTAAAAAGCTTCAAATGTGCTAGGGCGCTTGTGTCATGTGACACTGAGTGTGCGGCTGCATCAACAACAATAGTAGCCTCAGTGGTATCATCAGGTTTCACCGGTTCACTTACAATAGTAGTTGGTGGAGTGGAGTACTCCCTAACCATCTCAGCAGTACTTGAGTCTTTGGGTAGTCCACTTGCGGAGGCCCCCACAGCTCTAGCCCGCAATGCTTCTTCTCTTGGTTCATCTGCTTCCTTTGCCTTTTTTCATGCTTCTTTCAATTCTCTTCTTTCCATCTTCTTCCTCTTCTTCTCAATCATTTTTCTTTCTTCACTCTCACTTCTTTTTCTTTTACCTTTCCCTTTTGGATCAATTGGTTTCCAGTATGACTTCTTCCTCTTCTTCTGAGTCCACATTAGCTGGGATTAAAAACTTTCTTTGTCTTCATTACCTGATCTAGCTTATCCCCAGTTACTAGTATATCATCAACATATACTAGTATAACAATTATTCCATCGCTGGTTTCCTTGATGTATAATGAATGATCATATTGGCCTTGCCTGAATTTGCAGTTGATCAATGCCCGAGACAGCTTTGCATTCCAATGTCTTGGTGCTTGTTTCAATCCATACAAGGATTTAGTAAGTCTGCATACTTGTTTATTCTCTCCCTGACTTCTAAATCCTTGGGGAAGTTCCATGTAGATCTCATCCTCTAACTCTCCTTGTAGGAAAGCATTGAACACATCCATTTGATGAATGTGCCAGTGTCTAGCAGTAGCTATTGCCAAAACTGTTCTCAATGTGACCATTTTCACCACTGGACTAAATATTTCTTTGTAGTCTATGCCTTCTTTCTGACTAAAACTTTTTGCAACCAGTTTTGTCTTAAATCTTTCTACTTCTCCTGAGGCTTTATACTTGATCTTTTAGATCCATTTGCACCCTATAGGTTGCTTGCCTGCTTGAAGATCAACTACTTTCCAAGTATTGTTGTTTTGAAGTCCAGCCACTTCAGTTTGCATAGCATTTACCCATCTTGGATCCTTTACTTCTTCTGCATAAAAGGTAGGCTCCACAAGGTTAGAGAAATTGAATAGGTAGCATTGATACTTGGGAGATATATTATCATAAGAAACATAATTAGATAGAGGGTATAGAGGGTATAAAACATTGTCATTGATAGTTAATGGCACAATCTTTCATCCATGCAGATGGATTTGAACCCCTGGTAGATTTTCTTTGGTCTTGTTGAGTAGCTGCTTGTAATCTAGTTGTGATCCTTGTTGTGACAGGCTGTTCTGCAGCCTGCTGTCTGGTAATTGATCTTGTTATTCTTCTTGTTGGAACAGGTTGTACATGGTGGTCCTGTACAGTGAGTTGTACTGGTTGACTATGTGCAGTACTTGGTTGATGTGCAGTGAAGTCACTTGTGGCTTGCTGTTGAAGATCAACATTAGGTTGAGGTCTAGTGACACCAGTGATATTAGGTAATTCCACTTCTGGATCATATGGAGGAAACACATGTTGTGGAGTTTGATCTACATCAGTTATGAATGGTAATGTGTCCTCTCTGAACCCCACATCCCTATTTACAAAGAAAATTTTGTTAGTGAGATCATAGAGAATGTAGCCTTTCTTTGTTTCTAAATATCCCATATGAATTGCTTTTCTAGATCTAGGAATTAGTTTATCTAACTCATTGACAAATTTAGCATAGCATAGGCATCCTAATACCTTTAGATGATCTAGGGAAGGTTTTCTATTATACATCCTCTCATAAGGTGTCATATATCCTAACACAACAGATGGAAGCCTATTAATCAAGTATGTTGCTGTTTGTACACAATATCTCCAAAACTTTAAAGGTATATTAGCTTGAAACCTTAGAGATCTTTTCACTTCAACAAATGCCTGTGCTTTCTTTCAGCCACACCATTTTGTTGGGGTGTATAAGAGCAGGAGGTTTGATGTTTTATCCCTAAGTTTGCAAACAAATCAGTACATGAGTTGTTAACAAACTCAGTTCCATTGTCCTGATGACTTTTACACATGTATCAAACTGAGTATGAACATAAGATAAGAAATGCTTAAGAATAACTACAACATCAGATTTCAGTTTAAGCAAAAATTTCCATGCCATTCTAGTGAAGTCATCAACTACAGTTAGGAATAATTTGTGTCCATCACAAGTAGGAACTTTGTATGGTTCCCATAGATCCATATGAAGAAGATCAAAAGGTTTAAGGCTAGTGGTAGTACTAACAGGAAAAGCCAATGTGACTTGCTTAGTTAGAGGACACACTATATTTATTGATAAAACCATCTTTAGAATCACTTTTATTAGGAAACATTTTACACAGTATTCTATATGGAACATGTCCAAGCCTCTTATGCCACAACTGATGATTTGTTTTATTTGTTATCTCAGCATTGAGCACACAGTCATCTACTCTGCTATGTCCTGGTAGCTTTTGTCTCGGTAGAAAGTATAATCCATTCTTTTCTCTACCAATCTCCTTCACCTTTCCACTCCAAAGATCCTGAAACACACAGAAGTTAGGGAAGAAAGTTGCAGACCAATTAAGTTGTTTAGTAGACTGAGAGAGTGATAACGAGTTATATTTGAATTGAGGTAAATAGAACACATTTTGTATAGTGTTCCTATCAGAGATACTACTAGAGCCAGTGTGTGTAACAAGTGACATATCACTATTGGGTAATGTTACTTTTTGTGGATGCACTGACTCAGATATTGAACCTTTATTTAGAAGTTCAATGTCTGCTGTCATGTAATTTGTAGCACATGTATCAATAATCCACTCATGTGGTTTATTGTTGACCAACAGGGCACTACCAATACTTGTCATGTTTGCTACAAGTAGTAGAGGGCATAGATGCTGAAACTTGATTCTGTTGTTCCAGCAATTTGCAAATTTGATTACTCATCCCATCATTTGGTAAATTTTGTGAAGTCTAATAAGCACCATGTGATTGAGTTTGTTGAGGCTGTAGCTGCCAATCTTCAACCACAGCATTATGAGCGCTAGAAGAAATCTTTCTTTGCTTAATTTTGTTATCAAAGCCACTTTTGAAGTCATTGTTAACTCTTTGATCTCTATGTTTTGGATGCCCTGGTGGATATCCAACTAACTTGTAACAATCCATCTTATAGTGACCTTTCATCTTGCAATGATCACAAACAGTACTTGGGTTAAAGATTGAAACATAGTTCCTTTTTCCCTTCTGATAACCACCTTGATATCCAGTTTTGGAGTACATTGCGACAACATCAATTGTAGTAGGTGCAGCACCAAGAAGACCTGTTCCTTGTACTGACTGGGCCACAGACTTTTGATTCTCATCACTTATGATCATGGAGTAGGCCATGTTAACAGTAGGTAGTGGTGTCATCAACAAGATTTGGCTTCTTGCTTGAGAGTATGAATCATTCAAGCCCATTAGAAATTGATACAACTTTTGCCTTTGAAGATAAGCTAAAAAATATCTTGATTTTTCACAGTTACAAGCAGGAGATGGGACTAAAGACTCAAACTCATCCTATAAGTCTTTCAACTTAGTGAAATAGACAGAAACAAATTGAACACCTTTGAACACAGTTGCAATTTCTTGATGCAAATTGTATGTTCTTGATTCATCTATTTTATCAAATCTTTCTCTAAGATCCATCCACACATCACAAGCCTTCGAGGCATGTACAACCCCTCCAAGAAGTTTACTAGACACTGAATTCACCAGCCATGACAATACAATTGCATTAACCCTTTCCCATTGGTTAGCTAAATCTGTAGAGAAGATTTCTTTCTTCCAAGATCCATCAACCACTCCAAACTTATTTCGACCTAATAATGCAATCCTAACTGCTTTACTCCACACTACATAATTTTCACTTCCTTGTAACTGAAATGAAACAAGTAAAGTACCTGAGATGTCTGCAGTTGAGAGATACAGAGGGTGATTGATATCCAGAGTAGTAGTTGTAAACTGAAATGCATTACTGGAATTTGCATTATTCACTGGAGGTACAGTTGAAGTACCAATTCCATCAACACCGGTTGCCATTGCAGCTGATTACAGAGGATTTGCAAGAAAAATCAACTCTCAGATTCTGTAGTTCTTGAGTTCAACAACAAATGCAGTTTTCTATTGAGAACTAGGATCGAGTCTCACGTACTGATTCAATTCAGTATATGCTCTGATACCATGAAGAATTAAGTAATCTTAATACGAATCACCATGAACAACTAAGCAAGGAAGCAAGAAAGTAAGAGAGGAAGTGAAGAGAGAAGAAAGATGATCATAGAGTATTAACCGACAATGTAATTCTGTTATTCAAGTTGTTAAATAGTAATAGTACATGATACATATGTATATATAGGCGGTTAGTAAGTGAGCAAAGACTACTAGTAGGTTAGTTGGCCAGTTAGTGGTGAGCTAGCGGTTAGTTATAACTAACTTCACTGTGTCATTGCAGTAGTAATTTGATATAGTTGGAACACCTTTAACTACCTGCTTCAACAGAAACAATAGTATTTGAAGTTCTCTTTATGTGTTTGGCTATATGGTCTAAAGAAGGAAGGAGCTAGATATGGACGTTACTAACAAGGTCCAAGTAATGGGTGTATGAAGAGAAACTCTGTGCAAAACAATCTCTTAGTTATAACTTACATATTACACTTAAAAGTAGGGTGAAGTATGAACAAATCAAAATAGAGTTTTACATTTATGTCAACAAATATTAGTTATAATAAATAGCCTAAGTGCATTGTGATCATATTATTTACGCTGCATATTTTAGTGGGTGCATTTGGTAACTAAGTTTGATATAGAGGTGTATTACATGACAGGGCGTGGTAGTTAATTGAAACTAACCACCCTAATTCAAGTAAAGTATGCATCTCCAATATCTATTGATTTTAGGACAAGGAAAACTTTTCAATTTAAATGTAGTTTTATTGGTCTCAAAGCAAGAAGTTACACCAATCTTTCCCGTTTTTCTGCTCCACCATCAAAGTACTTTTGTCTTGACAATTTATTTGTGGTTATCTAAGTTAGAAAACCAGAGCTGAAATAATTCCCGAAGTCAGTAGAGTTCTGTCTCACATATTCTTTTATTGGCTTGAGTCATATTGTTGATAACATCTTTAAGGATAGTATTAACATTAACTTCACGTTTTCAGCGCATAAATTAATTTGATTCAGCCATGGGAACAACATCTTGCACAAATGTGAAGTAAAGTTGCATAAAATAGACCCTTGTGGTCCGGGGCCGGGCACTGCACATTGCAGGAGCTTTAGTACTCCGGGCTCCTCTTCTAAGATGATGGCGAGAAGGATGGTCACTTTGAATAAGCATGTATATGCATGTCCGTGTGTTGAATTTTTTACGAGGAAAGTTAAAGGTTTATTTGTATTTCCATTGGAGTTAACATTGTGAAGTTTGTTGCTGTCATATGAATGGCCTATTGCATTCACTTTGGTAGTCTGAACAAGAAAACTTGATCCCGGGAAATTTTTAGTCAATTTAAGCACGAGGAGGAAAATATAGCCTTCCATTGTGCACTTGAGCAACGAGAGATGGAAGTGGTTGGTAAACGTCTATTTTGACTAGTCTGTTATTATTCATAAAGTTGATCCATACATCGCGTTGAGTACAGTCAAACTCATCATTGTTTTGCTTCAGTAGTTCTTGAATTCTGACTAGGATGTTAGTGATAACTCTTTTAAAGTAAAGTTCTGATTTGATTCTCGACAATGTGGCACATGATAGATGTTCAGTACTTAAAATGTAGGGACTGATATGCTTTAGAAGATGATTTTCTATATTGCCTTCTCAATTTCTGTGTGGCAACATTTTACTGCATTCTTAACTTATGTGTGATAAGATTTTAGTGCGTTTTCAACTGATGCCTGTCTGTATATGATGCAGGAAATGGATTTCATTTCATCGGTGCTCAACTGCTCATACACAATAGTTTCTGTCTGAAACTGAAGACAGTTTCTAAGGTAACTTGAATTCTTGATTAAGTTCAAGGAAGATTCATAATGTATCTGCTTTTACTTTTGGAATACTCAACATGTTATTTGTATGGCTTTTTTGTAGTATGTTGCTTAAAGTGTCAAAAGCTGATTATCTCGAAGTTGAAGTAGGTGTACGGACATAAGTGTCAAAGGCTGGTTGTTCTGGGTCATGCTTTAGATATGCATAAATAGATAAAACTTCCTTTTATATTCTTTTTGGCACTGAAATCAAATCGATGATGGTAATAAATTACAAGACCTAGACTTATACTTTCTCACCAGGTCCCCCATAAAGCACAATATGTTGAAACTTTCCTTGCGTGGCATGCGGAAAGTCCATAACCTGGTATAATGTAGGATCATCAACGTGTATGATTGTCGTATCTACGTCTAAGTTCTCGCCTTTATCATTTAAAACGGTAAGCGCACTACAGTAAGCATCATAACCAGTGTTTCTAACAGGGAAATAGCCAGACCCCATCGGAGGTTCAGGTACACTTGGTGGACTATATACCACTCCTACCCAATCAACATTCGTCGCAAAACTAGCCAAGCTAGTGAAGATCCTTTGAGGCAAAAAACCAATTGGCGTATGATTTTCGTCCAAATAAAGCCACCAATTCCCGTTGACTTGATCCTTTTTAAAAAAAAACGAAATATCTGAGTTAGTATTTTGGTGCTTTCAATACTAATTCTCGAGGACTATTAAAATAAATTGAAAAAAGTTCTACCCGATCGATAGACATTGTGTCTTCCCATGAAGCTTTGTCCCCACGGTGCGACACACCTTTGAATGTCTTATCAACAGGTATCTTAGTATTTACTAGAACAAAACCAGGACATAATATATTGAAGCAATGCTTATTACCGGCCTACAAAACATGCAAAAATATATACCATATAAGCTACATATGCAAATATGAAGTACATGGATAAACAAAAAGATTATTAGTTTCACAAAATTGAGATATAAATCAATGAAATAAATTATAAGAAAACTTACTTGAAAATGTATGAAGAGCATAGTTTGAGTATCTCCATAGAGTGTTGGGTCCACCTAGAGTTCGAAATAGAGATGTTGTGATGATTGAACTGATAGTAATTCTAGCACTTGATGCTTTCACAACTGAAAGAAAATTATTGTTTAAATACTTGTCGAAGAGTTAAAACATACTCTCCAACCAACTTGTACAATATCTGATCCTTTCTGAATTTTCAATCGACATCCACTATGCTGTTGACCTTCAATATGAGGATTCCATATGCTAGCTGCCATTCCAGCTCCTGCAAACTTGGCTTTTGGATTATTTCCTGCCCGGGCTATTGCAACCTAAATGTAGTAAATGATTTTTGTCAACTCATTAGGTGTATATTCACTTCCTAAGACAAGTGAATCTAACAAGTACAAAGCGCCCCCTAAAATTTCAAAATTTCACTAGTAATTTTTTCATGTATCTAACTCAAAAAGGCAAAAGCAAAGATCTATAAAGCATATTTAAACAACTAAATATTGTAAATCCAATTAAACGACAAACACTATAACAACAAAGTAGAATATGAGAAGGTGAATTTATATATTCATGTACCTTGTATCCTCGTGAAGATATGTATATTCCTTTAGGCTCACTGTTGTTGTGAGTCTGTGTAGTGGCAATAAAATATATATGAGATTTTTGAAATTATGAAAAACTAGACATGTCTAATTTTTTAGCACACAAGTTCTTCAATTATATTATTAATATATTCTAGATGAATTGAATTATTCTAGATAAAACAGTAGATTGGTGTAACATTATCTTACCCCGACCAGTCGGGCATCAAATGTGACATGTGGCGGCATATTTCTCTGTCTGATAAGATCTTCTTTCGTAATTCTTCTAATTGGAACTGTTCCAGGAGGACAACCTTTACCTTTTAACCATATCTTTAACGACAGACTAGTTGATGGGTTTTCTGAACTTTTCTTTGCTCTCACTAATGTAGGCTTCATCTGTACATCCAAAACTTAAATAATGCAACAACACCAACAACAACAAACCCAGTGTATTCCCACCAAGTGGGATCTGGGGAGGGTAAAATGTACGCAGTCCATACCGCTACCTCCGAAGAAGTAGAGAGAAAACTTAAATAATTCATTTACAAGAAAATCATAAATGCACTTCTTGAAAGCTTGACATAAAATGGTCATTCAAAGAGACATACCAGGGGATGAAAATTATGATTCTTCAGTAACGGATGATCGAATGCAGGTTGTTTATAGAAATCCACACAATCGTATGTATCTCCATGTATAGTTTGTGAACCAAAAACTCATAAATTTATTAATCAATCACTCAGGAGAATAATACACACAAAACATTTTCAAAGATATATCTTAATTGTTTTGACTGCCGGTTTGTTCAAAAGCTTAAATTTTTTCTCTATTTCTAAGTCTTCTAGTTTGGATAACTTTGTTTCTCCTTGAACATTTACCTGAATTCAAGAATTTATTTTATATGAATGAATTGTTGATATATTCCTGACTAAAGTTTAAACAATCAAATTCCTTAAAATAAAATGAAAGCACTAATCAGAGGATAACCTGATTTATTAGATGTAGGAAAGATGGAATTCAATGAGCACATATCGCCTTTGATTATTAAGAAGATGTTATTATACAGAGAGTTGACAAATTTTATTTATTTTTTGACCGAACCCACAAAAGGATTTTCTCCTAATAAATATTGATTGCTTACTTATGACTATAGATCAGATTAGCATTAGAATTACATAATAACTCAAGGGAAAAGACCCAAATATGCCATTGAACTTTGAGAAAAGGCTCATCTATGCCATCCGTTTAAAGTTTGGTTCATCCATGCTATTGCCGTTACAAAAAATGGCATGAGCCTTTTTTGTAATGGTCTAGTTTGGTGGTTTTTGGCAAAACCATTTTGTACACGTGGTCAACAATGATTCGTCCACGTCATTAATTAAATGAGCCAAAAAAAGTAGGGTGAAGTATGAACAAATCAAAATA
This sequence comes from Capsicum baccatum var. pendulum, assembly GCA_030864225.1. Taxonomy (NCBI): domain Eukaryota; kingdom Viridiplantae; phylum Streptophyta; class Magnoliopsida; order Solanales; family Solanaceae; genus Capsicum; species Capsicum baccatum. The sequence continues at coordinate 6,007,178 of CM061550.1, forward strand.
GAGTTTTACATTTCTGTCAACAAATATCTAGTTATAACAAATATCTAGTTATTGGGTGCATTTGGTTAAAAAAAAATTGATATAGAGGTATATTGCATAACAGAGATGGTGGTTAAAACTTGAAACTACCTTTTTTTTCGGTTAACTGGCAACAACAACAACAACAACAGTCCCAGTGTGTTCCAACAAAATGAGGTCTGTGGAGGGTAAGATGTACGCAGTCTATACCACTACCTCCGCAGAAGTAGAGAGGCTGTTTCCGATAGACAGGTTAACTGGCATATTCATATATTCATCATAATAACTACATAGTACTGGCAATAGCCAAGCTACTACCATTGTAATTGTCATAATGTCCATTTGTTCTACAAAACATAGTTCCAAGAATGTCTGCCCATACTGCATCCATGACAAACATTGGTGGAACTGCCAAAACATTAGTTCTTCCAAAGTGCATTTCCCTTAGAACCTTCCTTAGAGCTAGTAGGTTTGCTACTCGATTTTGCTCTCTGTAGCTATGCTTCCCAACCGGATTGCCCAGCCTCCTCATCAATACCTGCATTCAACAATAAGTGGATTAAAACACAAATGACCATTGTTAATCATGTGGATTACCTCAGTTGAGTCTAAGGAGACCTCCAAAGGTATGAGGGTTTGATCTTATGCTAGCTAGAGTCGGATCTTGCTTTAAAGCAAGCAGCTCAGCCATGTTGTTGGTAGTGTGGAAGATGCTGTGGGTGAAGCCCACCACCCAGTCCCTATTCTCATTCCTAACGACACCCCCAATGCCTCCCTTCCCCGAGTTCCCAAGGACAGATGACTTCTTGCAGGAGGTATCCACTTAACTTGAATGGTTTTGAGAGGGGTTAGTAGTAGCATTAGTCGAGGCAATCGCCTTGAAATCAGAGATACTATCCTTTTTATTGTTGAATAGGTTATTTTTCCTAGTAGACCAGACATTCCAAAGGCAAAAGGGCATGATGTCTTCCCAACAAAGATGGTTGTTGAAGTTTTCCCCAGTAATTTTCTTCCAAACTTTGGTCCAGTTCACTACACCCAGCAGCTGGGTGAAGTGGTGCCATTTTGAAGAATGTTATGCTAGAAGGTTCTAGCATATGTGCACTCCTTATTTTAAGTGAAGTATGCATCTCCAATATCAATTGATTGAATTAAGTGAAGTATGCATCTCCAATTTTAATAGCCTCAAAACTCGGCAAGGACCTTCTTGTACACGTCCTTGAGGGCAGCATTCATGGCAATCATCACTACTTTCTCCCGAGGGCATAGTATGGCTTTGTTCTTGCTTTTCCCTCTCCGTGAATCTCCATTTGCTCTAAGTTGTCGGGAGCTAGAATCCTTATGTCAGCTTGGCAAGTTACGCGCTTGCCAGTTTTTCTGCTACACCATCAAAATACCTTTGTCTTGACAATTTATTTGTGGTTTGTGGTTGTCCAAGTTAGGAAACCAGAGCAGAAAGCATCAACTGCCTTATGCTTCACTACCCTTTTGCAACAGACTTTTGGAAGCTATCCTTTCAATATCAAAGATGCTTACACCAGGAAAATCTGGACCATGACCCCAGCCCGTATTTTTTGGTGTATTTGGAATGAAAGAAACAAGAGATATTTTGATGGGGTTTCAACTCCAATTTGTAAGCGTAAGGCTAGTTGTTTGGTTGCTTCCATATGACCAGGAGGTCATAGGATCAAGTCGTGGAAACAACCTCTGGCAGAAATGCAAAGTAAGGCTTCGTACAATAGACCCTTGTGGTTCGTCCCTTCCCTGGACCCCACACATAGCTGGAGCTTTAGTGCACCGGGCTGCCCTTTTTTTGTAAGGCTAGTTGTTTGGTTAACCTTTTTAGTTGGGTTAACTTTTCCCCTGTAAATAACTTAGATCACTACCTGGATTTTGTCAGCTTCTTAGCTATCTATTTTACTGAGCTAAAAGATTGCTGAAAATGAGTGTCTATATGCATGGTCATGTGTGGATTTACTGCGGTATTAACTTAATCTTATTTTATTACCAGAGAGTTATCTATTTTTTGGTTGGAGTTAACATTTTGAAGTTTGATGATGTCGTGTTAATGTACGATTGCATTCACTTTGGTCTTTTTAACTAAAAAAACCTAATCTCTGGGAATTTTCCGTCAATCTAAGCATGAGGAGAATAATATTAGTAGGGCCTTCCATTGTAGACTTGAGCAATGTAAGATGGAAGTGGTTGTTCAAGGTCCATCTTGACATGTCTATTATTATTCTAAAAGTTAATCAGAACATCATATGCGTGCTCATGCTGCATATAAAAATCCAGAGAGAGGTGTTGATTACTTGTATTCTGTGTTTGCAGCTACCTTTGCTTTTGAGATCTTTCTTCGCGTTCGTTTTTTGCACCTCATTCATTGTTAGAGTTCTCTGTGAGGTAAATTCGAATTTATGCTACAGGTGGCTGTGCAAGAGCACTGGCATATTATGCAGTTCAGTGTTTGATTTATTTCCCTTTCTGCATGGCCACTTTCTTTTGCTCTTTTTCGTATCCTTTTCTTTTCTACGCTTCTGTCTTCCAAACAATTGACGATATTTTTCTTTCATCGTTTCTCATTCTATTGGTTGATCGATGAATCCGGTTGTCTGGTTAATGTGAGATTGATGCAGGTTTGATTCACCTTATTCATGCTAAGATCTTGGAAAGAACCTTCTCTCCTTTTTATATATTTTTTTCATTGCTTTTTGATAATGAGTTTTTCCCTCTATAGCGGTGTTTGACTGAATACAGTGTTTAAGACATTCATTTGATTTATGTAATAGTCGGATGCAGTGGAAGAAAATAATAGTGTTAGTTAAAAAATATAAGTTTGATGACACATTAATTTTTTTTAGGGTATTCCTGAACAAGCTGAAATTCCTCCTGTTGCCCGTGCACCTGCCATGAATGCTCCGGCCAGTGGCCAGGCTGTAATCGCTTCAGCTCAAAAGGCTTCACAACCAGCAGTTCCTTCCAGTGGACCAGATGCTAATCCTTTAGATCTGTTTCCTCAGGTAGTAAGTATACCTGGATGTTCGCAGACCTTACCCTCTGCAGGGTAGAGAGGCTGTTATGGACCCTCGGCTAAATGGGTAATTCACTGTTGCGAATATTTTGTCACTATATTGATCGTTTGATTTTGGATTATAATACAATCATTTTGAGAAAAGGAGGCAGAGGCATTGCATTTTGTAATTAATGGTGGTTTCATGTGAATGCTTTTACTTTGATAGCTGAAACTGCTGATGGGCCAGCTTTTGAAGTTCTTTATTTTGTGTGCTAACATAATTTTCTTGGACTTGTCAGCTGTGGTTGGTGATTATTGAGATACATACAGTTGAATCCAAGTCTAACAAGAATTCCACAGACAACAGCTAGGCAATTAGTCTCTTTATGTAATTGTATCTCTACCTTGCTTGTTTCTATAAAAATAGGGCCGCTTGTATTCCAGTTAAGGTGAATAATTTACGTAGCAATATAATTGTGTAGCTACTGCCGCTGATATTTGTTCTAACATGGTATCAGAGTGTAAATGTTTTGTAATTGTTGGGACGTGAAGAATCATTTTAAGGGAGAAAGATCGTGAAGGAGTATGGAGGAAAGAATTACCAGTATGGTGAGTGGGAACGACATTGCTAATGTCAACATGAACTTGATCCGATCCCTTATAGTTGTCAACCTGATGAAAGTTGGTGAGATCCGGGGAAACGTGATGTGTAGCACCTGTGTCGGGGAACCATTGCGGAGTGGACAGGAGTTTGATGTGATAGGTAAGCGGCAAGGCTCATACTGGGTCAATAGCGTTGGAAACAAGTTGAAGTCTGATGGTCAGTGCCATTGCAAATTTGAAACTTTTGGTGATGATCTGGAGACTGCCATGCTTGTGCATTTGGTGAATAATTCCGTGAATTGTAGGAGCGACCACCTCTGCTACCCCGTCCTCTATTAGATCTGCCACGACATGTATGGAAACTAGAGTTGAAGGAATGATAAGAGGTGCTGTTTCATTGGGTAAAGTTAGCCAGGGGTGCTTGTGTGTTGGAAGCATCATACTGGGCAGTAGATAAAAAAGATAGTGTGGGTATCGATGATCCATTGATAAATCCATGATTCAAGAGAAGACTGTGGAGCTCGGGAGAGGTCACTGGTTCAGGTTGTGCAGAGAGAGTAGTAACAAGGTCCTTAAATTCAGATCTTAGTCCCTTGAAGATGTAGATATTGAGATCAGCAAGAGAAAGAAGGCATCCAACAGCAGCTAGTTCACCGGAGATGAGTTTAGCCTTGTGTAAATACTGACAGTAAGGTCGTCTTGCTTCAGGTTTTCTAGTTGCATATGAAGGGTTAAGGATGCGTATGTTGGATGGAGACGATAAAGCAGCCGCGAATGCATTCCAGACTGCTTTCAAATTGTTCGGTCCAGTGGCTAGGACCAAAGTTTCCTCAGAGTAAGACGAAATTAGCTGGCTCAAAATCATCTGTTTTTTTGTATCCATTGTGTATATGCTGGATTTTGGTTGGAAGTGGTTGTACCTTTCGGCAGAAATTAGGGCGGAGGGCAGGGATGGCTTCCATCGATGTAACCATGGAGGTTTTGGCCAGGAAGAAAAGGCAACAGTTGTGTTCGCCAAAATATGTAATTTGTAGCTGATAGTTTGATGGATATGAAGTGCTGAACATGGTTGAGTGTCGAAGAGGATAATGAGGTGGGAATTTCTGAAGATAGGTGTTTGGTTATCTCGCAACTTGGATTGGAATTCTTCTTTCTTGGAATTTCACTGTCTCCATAGACTATCAAAAATGTAAAATGTTGATAAGTATAACTAGGCATGTATAACTAGAAGAACAGCTTACTTTATATATTATATTTTGTTTACATAGAAATCAAATACGAAGATGATAGTAATTTTAGAAACTATGAAAAGGTCCTCCATAGAGTATCAAATTGGTAACCCTATATAGATCAGCATCATCACGATAGCGAATTGCTTCACCTTCACCATTTACAACTTGAAGTTCTGTACAAGTAGCATCAAGATAAGCAGGGTTGTCATTAGGCCAAAAACCAGAGCCCATTGCAGGTAGATGATGGATCTCTACAAGCCAGTAAAGATCTTTGAAGGCCAGAGCCACCAATTTCCGACTGGATCTTTATATTATTTTTAAGAAAGAAATGTCTTAATTAATATTTCTTGTTGATTTCAAATACTAATTCTTGAGTACCGTTGAGACTGATGAACATTCTCTCTTCCTTTGAAACTTTAACTTGAGGAATTGAATATTCACTGTTCATTATAATAAAACCAGGACATAATGTATTCAAAACACTGATTATTACCTAAATTTCGATTTGTTCGGAATACACCAGGTTTCATCTGGACATTGAAAACTAATTAAATTATGTATATTGTAACGCCCCGTAAAAAGTCATGCATGTATTAGACTGTAATTTTTGAACTTTAGACTTAAGTTTTAGTGGACGTTGTAAATTGTGTCAGCTTCCATCGACCATAACTCTCTGTATATGTAGAATTAGAGAACCTACTAGGTGTCAAATGATAGGTCTTCGAGTTAACTTTCCAAAGATACCAATTTTGCAAAAATCCGACACTCGAGCAAGAAGTTATGGCTTTGCAAAGAAGAGTGCGTCGCCTAACCAATCGCACATAACCACTGGACTGGTTGCGCGATACACAATGCGGCGCCTATCTTAATCTATGCAATGCAAAGGGCGGCGCACACTTATGGTTTCAGGTGACGAAAACACTCCGTTTTGAGTTATTTTAAGTGCAATTTAGTCCTTACAAAACCCAAAATCATCTTTACTCACTCCTAAACGGATTTGGACCTATTAACAACATTGAAGCCTCCTATAAAATTTCAAAATCTAATCCTTCAAGAACTTAAGAGGAGAAGCAACTAGGGTTTGAGAAAAATAAGCTTGAAGGTCCGATCATTCCGAAACTTCTTCGTGAAACAAATTACAGATTCGGAATCCTCTCGACGTAGGCTTCGATAGACACCCAAAATTCGTGGAGAAAAAGGTACGCGGGGTTTTCCTAAAATCTCATGGTCATAGAAATCATGTTTTAAGAATCGGGTTTTCAAATTCATGTACATATTCATGTTTTAGAAGCTTTAATGATATTGTTTTGGCCTTTTGGCTTTCCCCCAAAGTGATTGAAAATTTTATGTATACGTATATATGTGTTTGTCCTGAAATATGAATTGAGAGCATGATTTTTATGAAACCCCTCTCTTAATGTAAAGTTTTTCATGATTTACGTAATATAAATTGTTTTGAAATACATCTCGAAAAGAAAAGGAAATCATGATATGAAGTGCTTTGACTCTTGCGATGTTTGGAATATGATTTTGAACACGAAAGAGGGGGTTGTGAATGTTGAATATGCATGTAATGAAAGAATGCATGGTTTTGCCAAAATGTACATGACCACCCTATGTTTGATGAAAGTTTTGCATGGATTTGACTTGAATTTCGGAACATGACATCTTTAATGCAAATTACATGCTTCGGTGGTCTGAAACTATATTTTTATGAAAGATTGTGCTAAATGCATTATGGATCAGAAATAGGACTTGCAAGTCTTGGTATGACGATACCAACTCAGACAAATGCCATAACAGACACAGACTAGTTCAGAAATCAGATTTTTATTAGACTTTCATGATTTAGAAATTTTAGAATGATACATGTATAGAAAAGGTTAAAAACGGGCATACAGAGATGTTAGGTGGTCCCCCGAAGAGGGCTTGAGTTCAAGCGACTCATTGCCTAAAATCGTGGTTTGCCGACCCGGGTATACTATTATGCGCTGACTTAAATGTCCTGTAGCGTATCAGACTCAGACACTCCAACCCTTGCGGCACACTTGGGTTGGGGGATTCCCTGCCGAGTCAATGGCGGATTCCATACAGCCCGTGGAATATCAGACTTGTAGGGGAATACCACCTAACTCAAAAGTAAAACACATATCTTGATTTGAAATGAACAGCCAGGTTTCATGTTTTCAGAAAGTGCCCATGTATTTTTCAGAAACAGTTTTATACATGATGTCTTGATGAAAAGAATTGCTTTCACTTAATATATATATATATATATATATATATATATATATATATATTCCATTATACTATTTTTGGAGTGCTTCGCGTGCCAGTACTTTTGTGCTGACCCCCCCTTCTTCCAAGTTCTGAGACACAGTCTAGGGGTCCAGCTACTTAGTAGACATTTTCGGATTTGCAGACTTGATTTACAGTGGTGAGCCTTCTATCATTCGGAAGGCCTAATTATGTCAGGCATTATCTTATTTATTATGTTTTTGGTTTACTGGGGGCCTTGTCCCAGTTTCTTTTCAGACAAATGTTTATGTTCTTAGTAGAGATTTCGCAGACTGATGTCAGATAGTATTATTCAGAAATGTTGCAGAACTTGACCATGTTTTCCGTACTCAGTTTCAATTCCGCATTCTATTATGATTACGAAAGTTGTGCATGATAACCAGATAGAGAATGGGTGTTCCGGGCCCTCATGGTTCGGGATGCTCGTCACGGCTAGGGCCTAGGCTCAGGTCGTGACAAACTTGGTATCAGAGTACGGTTCATGGTCCCAGGGTGTCTGCGAAATCGCATCGAGTAGAGTTCTGTTTATGGGTGTGTAGCGCGCCACACTTATAAAAAGGAGGCTACTAGGCGTTTAGGAATGTTTCCCTTCTTTGTGATTTAGTTCGTGCTTCAGAGTCTAAACTGTCCCCTAATCGATGATCTCTTGTATTACAGTGAAACACGACTATGCCTCCCCGTCACAACATCGATCAGAGTGCTCAGGCAGATGTGGTCCGTCCCACCCATGGGATGCGGACCCGTAATAGAGCTTCCACGCCAGAACCTGTCCCTACTCCGGGAGTCCCTCCAGTTCCAGCCAGTTCACCTCGAGTTCCGCGGACTAATGTCAACCGTCCACCAACTGCTCAGAGAGATATCTCAAATGCAGAGTTCAGATGGTCTATCCATATGCTGACACAGCTGGTAGCTAACCAGGCTCAACGATCGAAAGATGTTGGGTCTGCATCCGTTACGTCTGAGGCTACTAGAGTCGGGCATTTCATGAAGATGAATCCACCTAAGTTCACTGGTACAAAGGTGGAGGAAGATCCACAGGAGTTCGTGGATGAGATGGAGAAGATCTTTAAGGTAATGCATGTAGATGAGATTGAAGGAGTGGAATTGGTAACTTATCAGCTTAAGGATGTTGCAAATCAGTGGTATGTAGACTGGGAAGATGCAAAAGGTGAGAGTGTTGAGCCTACAGTTTGGGGTGAGTTTGTAGAAGCTTTCCTTAACAGATTCTTTCCTCTAGAGTTGAGGGAGGCCAAAGCAGAAGAGTTCATGAATCTGAAGCAGGGCAGTATGAGTGTACAGGAGTACACTTTGAAGTTTAATCAACTAGCCCGCTATGCACCAGAATTGACTAGCAATATGAGAGCCCGAATGAGGAAATTTACATCCGGCCTTGCTAATAACCTGGTACTTGAGTGCCAGGGGGCAATGTTGAATAGGGAGTTAGACTTTGCTAGACTGACAGTCCACATGCAGCAGGTGGAAGAGAAGAAGAGAAAGATCGCTGAATCTAGAGAGAAGGACAGACAGGCCAAGAGAGTCAAATCTGCGGATCGGCACCAGAGTCAGCCACAGAGTGGTAACTGGGGAATATGTGGTCGAAGAAGACGAGGTTTTGGAATAATACACAGTCAGCAGCCAGCGCCCCAGTGCCCAAACCCCCTGCAGACAGACAGACTCAGAGCTTTCAGACTCCTCATGGATCTAGAGCACCAGATACTCAGTCGCAGGGTAGTGTGGCTCAGCAGCATCGCACTTACTCGCGATGTGAAAATTGTGGTAAGAATCATCCGGGGAAATGTCAGTTGGGCACACTTGTATGTTATTCATGTGGTCAGTCAGGCCACTTTTAGAGGGATTGTCCATCTGCTAGGAGGAGTGCTGGTGGTGCGAAGTTTCAGGGCAATTCCACAGCGCCACCCCCATCTCAGAAGGGCGCCACATCAGCTGTCGGGAACAGTCGCAACCGGTTATATGCCTTGACCAACTGCCAGGAGGCGGAAGCTTCCCTAGATGTTGTTACCGGTACGTTACAAATCTTTTCCCGTGATGTCTGTGTGTTGCTTGATCCCAGATCTACCTTATCCTATGTGACCCCTTATGTGGCTATTGGTTTCGGGTTTGAGCCCAGTGTGATTTCTGAACCCTTTTCTGTTTTTACCCCGGTGGGGGACTCTGTTGTTGCTAGAAGGGTATATAGGGGTTGTGTGGTGACTGTTGGTAGTCGGGATACGGTGGCAGACCTTATAGAGTTGGACATGGTTGCATTTGATGCTATCTTAGGGATGGATTGGCTCCATTCATGCTATGCCATATTGGATTGTAGGACCCGTAGAGTTACCTTTTCTTTCCCGAATGAACCAATGATAGAATGGGAGGGACATTCTTTAGCACCCAAAGGGCACTTTATATCTTATCTCAGAGCCCGAAAACTCATTTCTAAGGGTTGCTTGTATCACCTTATTCGAGTCAAGGACTCTAAAGTTGAAAATCCTCCTCTTCAGTCTGTCCCTGTGGTGAATGAATTTCTAGAAGCCTTTCCCGAAGATCTCTACCAGGGATACCCCCTGATAGGGAGATAGAGTTTCGTATTGATGTGTTGCCAGATACCCGTCCCATTTCTATTCCGCCATATAGAATGGCTCCCGCAGAGCTAAAAGGGTTATAAGAGCAGCTAGCAGACCTCCTAGATAAGGGATTTATACGCCCCAGTGTATCTCCTTGGGGTGCACCTGTACTTTTTGTGCGTAAGAAAGACGGTTCCCTTCGTATGTGCATAGATTACCGTCAGTTGAATAAGGTCACAATTAAAAACAAATATCCTCTTCCTAGGATTGATGATCTTTTTGACCAGCTTCAGGGTGCTAGATGTTTTTCAAAAATAGACCTTCGTTCAGGATATCATCAGTTGAAAGTTAGGGAGTCAGACATTCCCAAAACAGCTTTCCAAACCCGATATGGTCACTATGAGTTTCTTGTCATGTCCTTCGGGTTAACTAATGCCCCTGCAGCCTTCATGGATCTTATGAACAGAGTTTTCCATCAGTTTCTTGACTCGTTTGTCATTGTATTTATTGATGATATTCTGATTTATTCTAAGAGTAAGGAGGATCATGCCGATCACCTTCGAATCATTCTTCAGACCCTTAAGGATCATCGGTTGTATGCCAAATTTTCCAAGTGTGAGTTCTGGTTAGATGCTATTGCCTTCTTAGGGCATATTGTGTCCAGTGACGGGATTAGAGTAGACCCCCAGAAAGTTGAGGCAGTGAGGAATTGGCCCAGACCCACGACTCCAACCGATATTCGAAGCTTCTTGGGTTTGGCAGGTTATTACAGAAGGTTCATAGAGGGTTATTCAGCCATAGCGGCCCCGCTCACTAAACTGACTCAGAAAAAGGTAAAGTTTGTGTGGTCTGATTTATGTGAAAATAGTTTTGAGAAGTTGAAAGATAGACTGACCACTGCACCCGTTTTGACTCTTCCTGAGGGTGTTGACGGTTTTGTGGTTTACTGTGATGCGTCCCGTGTGGGACTTGGCTGCGTTTTGATTCAACATGGTAAGGTGGTAGCTTATGCATCTAGGCAGTTGAAGGTGCACGAGCGGAACTACCCTACTCATGATTTGGAGTTAGCGGCTGTGGTGTTTGCCCTTAAGATTTGGCGGCACTACTTGTACGGTGTTCATGTTGATATCTTCACTGATCACAAGAATCTGCAGTATGTTTTCTCGCAGAAAGAATTGAATCTCAGGCAGAGGCGGTGGTTGGAACTTTTGAAAGACTATGATATGAGCCTGTATTACCACCCGGGCAAGGCAAATATTGTAGCCGACGCCCTCAGCAGGTTGTCTATGGGCAGCCTTTCTCATGTAGAAGAAGAAAAGAAAGAGATGGTGAAGGATATTCACCGCCTTGCGAATATGGGAGTGCGACTGTTAGATTTCGAAGATGGAGGGGTAGTTGTTCATGAGTTAGCTAAGTCATCCCTTTGTGCTGAAGTGAAGGAGAAGCAGGTTGAAGATTCCATCTTGATGCAAATCAAGAAAGATGTGGGTCAACAGAAGGTGATGTCTTTTGAAGTTGGTGGTGATGGCATTCTGAGGTTTCAGGGTAGATTATGTGTTCCGAATGTCGATGGGCTTCGAGAAAAAATTCTTGATGAAGCTCACACCTCGAGGTATGTTGTTCATCCTGGTTCTACTAAGATGTACCATGATTTGAAAGCTATGTTTTGGTGGAATAATATGAAGCGAGATGTGGCTAACTTTGTTTCTAAGTGCTTGAATTGCCAACAAGTGAAAGTAGAACATTTGAGGCCAGGAGGTACTTCCCAAGAAATAGCGTTGCCCTTGTGGAAGTGGGAAATGATCAATATGAACTTTATTACAGGACTTCCGAAGTCCCGAAATCAGTATGACTCTATATGGGTGATTGTAGATAGGCTGACCAAGTCAGCTCACTTTCTGCCTGTCAGGACTAACTATTCGGGGGAAGATTATGCTAAGCTGTTCATTGCAGAAATTTTCCGTTTGCATGGAGCGCCTGTCTCCATTATATCCGACTGAGGTACGCAGTTTTCTTCTCAGTTTTGGAGATCGTTTCAGAAAGGTTTAGGTACCCAGGTGAACTTAAGTACAACATTCCACCCTCAGACTGATGGGCAAGCTGAACGCACCATCCAGACCCTGGAGGACATGTTGAGGGCCTGTGTGATAGACTTTAAAGGTTGTTGGGTTGATCACTTGCCACTGATAGAGTTTGCCTATAACAATAGCTTCCACTCTAGTATTAAGATGGCACCTTTCGAGGCATTATATGGTAGGAGATGCAGGTCTCCAATAGGATGGTATGAAGTAGGTGAGATGCAGATGTATGGCCCTGACCTTGTTCATCAGGCAATGGAGGATGTGAAAATCATTAGGGAACGACTTAAGACAGCTCAGAGTCGTCAGAAATCCTATGCCGACGTCAGAAGAAGAGAGTTAGAGTTTGAGATTGGAGATTGGGTTTTCCTCAAAGTTTCTCCCATGAAGGGAGTTATGCGTTTTAGGAAGAGGGGTAAGCTAAGTCCTCGCTATATAGGCCCGTATCAGATTGTAAGAAGAGTAGGTGGAGTTGCGAATGAATTAGAATTGCATGCAAGTTTGGGTTCTGTTCATCCAGTATTCCACCTATCCATGTTGAAGAAGTGCATCGGATATCACTCTTTGGTGGTGCCCATTAATGAGATCAAGGTGAGCGATTCCTTGTCTTACGAGGAAGAGCCCGTGGAAATCCTAGATCGTCAATTGAGAAAATTGAGAAGTAAAGAGATAGCCTCAGTGAAAGTGTTATGGCGAAATCAGAAAGTTGAAGAAGCAACTTGGGAGTCGGAGCATGACATGAAAGTGAGATACCCAAGCCTATTTGAACCAGCAAATAACGAATTGGAAGGTACAATTCTTGCTTTATGTTTCCTTCTATGTATGCATCTACTTGAAATCGTGCGTGACTATTCCCACGTCATCATTCAGGGACGAATGATGCCAAGGGGGGGATAATGTAACGCCCCATAAAAAGTCATGCATGTATTAGACTGTAATTTCTGAACTTTAGACTTAAGTTTTAGTGGACGTTGTAAATTGTGTCAGCTTCCATCGACCATAACTCTCTGTATATGTAGAATTAGAGAACCTACTAGGTGTCAAATGATAGGTCTTCGAGTTAACTTTCCAACGATACCAACTTTGCAAAAATCCAACACTCGAGCAAGAAGTTATGGCTTTGCAAAGAAGAGTGCGTCGCCTAACCAATCGCACATAGCCACTGGACTGGTTGCGCGATACACAATGCGGCGCCTACCTTAGTCTAGGCGATACACAATGCGGCTCCTATCTTAATCTATGCAATGCAAAGGGCGGCACACACTTATGGTTTCAGGTGACGAAAACACTCCGTTTTGAGTTATTTTAAGTGCAATTTAGTGCTTACAAAACCCAAAATCATCTTTACTCACTCCTAAATGGATTTGGACCTATTAACAACATTGAAGCCTCCTATAAAATCCCAAAATCTAATCCTTCAAGAACTTAAGAGGAGAAGCAACTAGGGTTTGAGAAAACTAAGCTTGAAGGTCCGATCATTCCGAAACTTCTTCGTGAAACAAATTACAGATTCGGAATCCTCTCGACGTAGGCTTCGATAGACACCCAAAATTTGTGGAGAAAAAGGTACGCGGGGTTTTCCTAAAATCTCATGGGCATAGAAATCATGTTTTAAGAATCGGGTTTTCAAATTCATGTACATATTCATGTTTTAGAAGCTTTAATGATATTGTTTTGGCCTTTTGGCTTTTCCCCAAAGTGATTGAAAATTTTATGTATACGTATAGATGTGTTTGTCCTGAAATATGAATTGAGAGCATGACTTTTATGAAACCCCTCTCTTAATGTAAAGTTTTTCATGATTTACGTAATATAAATTGTTTTGAAATACATCTCGAAAAGAAAAGGAAATCATGATATGAAGTGTTTTGACTCTTGCTATGTTTGGAATATGATTTTGAACACGAAAGAGGGGGTTGTGAATGTTGAATATGCATGTAATGAAAGAATGCATGGTTTTGCCAAAATGTACATGACCACCCTATGTTTGATGAAAGTTTTGCATGGATTTGACTTGAATTTCGGAACATGACATCTTTAATGCAAATTACATGCTTCGGTGGTCTGAAACTATATTTTTATGAAAGATCGTGCTAAATGCATTATGGCTCAGAAATAGGACTTGCAAGTCTTGGTATGATGATACCAACTCAGACAAATGCCATAACAGACACAGACTAGTTCAGAAATCAGATTTTTATTAGACTTTCATGATTTAGAAATTTTAGAATGATACATGTACAGAAAAGGTTAAAAACGGGCATACAGAGATGTTAGGTGGTCCCCCGAAGAGGGCTTGAGTTCAAGCGACTCATTTCCTAAAACCGTGGTTTGCCGACCCGGGTATACTATTATGCGCTGACTTAAATGTCCTATAGCGTATCAGACTCAGACACTCCAACCCTTGCGGCACACTTGGGTTGGGGGCTTCCCCGCCGAGTCAATGGCGGATTCCATACAGCCCGTGGAATATCAGACTTGTAGGGGAATACCACCTAACTCAGAAGTAAAACACAGATCTTGATTTGAAATGAACAGTCAGGTTTCATGTTTTCAGAAAGTGCCCATGTATTTTTCAGAAACAGTTTTATACATGATGTCTTGATGAAAATAATTGCTTTCACTTAATATATATATATATATATGTATGTATGTTCCATTATACTATTTTTGGAGTGCTTCGCGTGCCAGTACTTTTGTGCTGACCCCCCCTTCTTCCAGGTTCTGAGGCACAGTCTAGGGGTCCAACTACTCAGTAGACATTTTCGGATTTGCAGACTTGATTTACAGTGGTGAGCCTTCTATCATTCGGAAGGCCTAATTATGTCAGGCATTATCTTATTTATTATGTTTTTGGTTTACTGGGGGCCTTGTCCCAGTTTCTTTTCAGACAGATGTTTATGTTCTTAGTAGAGATTTCGCAGACTGATGTCAGATAGTATTATTCAGAAATGTTGCAGAACTTCACCATGTTTTCCGTACTCAGTTTCAATTCCGCATTCTATTATGATTACGAAAGTTGTGCATGATAACCAGATAGAGAATGAGTGTTCCGGGCCCTCATGGTTCGGGATGCTCGTCACGGCTAGGGCCTAGGCTCGGGTTGTGACATATGTATCACAAAATCGTTTATGCATTTGCAAAAAGCTCAACATAAAATGGGCATTTAAGAAACTTGCCTGAGAATGAAAATTATGATTCTTCAGTAATGGATGATCGAATCCAGGTTGTTTATAGAAATCCACACAATCATATATATCTCCATATATAGTCTATTAATCAAAAACTTATAAATTTATCACGGATCGATAAAGAGAATAATAAGTATAAACATGTTTAAAGATATACCTTAATTGTTTTGATTGCTGATTTGTTCAAAAGTTTAAGTTGTTTCTCGATCTCTAAGTCTTCCAGATTGGATAACTTTGTTTCTCCTTGAACACCATTATAACTCAAAAACATACATAAAACCACCAAAAATTCTTCGATGCATCAACATTTGCGTAAATTCATGAATTTATTTTATTAGGATGAATTTTTTGATATACATTAGACTAATGTTTAAGCAATCAAATTAATTAATTATAACATAAATTAAAAGCGCTAAATAGAGGACTAATGTCACGGCC
Organism: Capsicum baccatum var. pendulum; assembly: GCA_030864225.1. Lineage (NCBI taxonomy): Eukaryota > Viridiplantae > Streptophyta > Magnoliopsida > Solanales > Solanaceae > Capsicum > Capsicum baccatum. The sequence goes on from CM061550.1 coordinate 6,022,613, forward strand.
CAAAATCCCATCAGGCCGGACTGGCACCCGAAGCCGAGAAGGCCCGGGAGAACCCGTTCAAATACCTGTACTTTCACTTACATGTCACCAAAAATTTGGGCAGCACTTCGCTGCATATAAAAGGGTCTAATTACCTGTATCAGCACAACATGCACAAATATATATACATATATATAATACTTGGCCGTCGGGGCCACCCCATATACGAATATAACATCACTATATCAACTTCCATGACTTTACCCTTCTTTATGTCTACAAAGCCTCTAGGATATACATGACATAACTAGGGTCGGGACGAACCCCCGCCCACACATGACTCCTGTACAATAACAAAATATAAGAAACCGACTCGGAAAGCTCCGAAGCAAACTGGAGCTCACCAACAACAGCTGTATGACCTGGCTCCTATCTATGCTGTGAATGAGCTGAAGTACCTGATCCTGCAGCATGAAATGCAGGTCCCCCGTGAGGGACGTCAGTACGAAATATGTACTGAGTATGTAAAGCTGTAAATAATCATATGTGATATGGGGGATCAAGAAAATCATACACATGTGAATAAATCATAATAGAAGTGAACCACACTTCATAAACACTTTCAGGATCATGTACATTATTATTAATCTGAATTGGGTTCTTGAATACAAACACATTTGTGGAACGGTATACATTCGTTCATTTCATTCTTTACAATTATTATTCGCCATTACCTCCTTCTCCCGAACCTCCAACCACCTAACAATAATCAATACTGTACCGTACTGTGACCATTAGGCTGCCCCCAGTACATATCAATTGGGATCGACCCATGCTAGGCTTATGCCCCTGGGATACCACCCACACGTATATCAAGTAACACATAAGAGATTTTTCCAATAACTTAGTTCAAAAGCTTTTGAGATTATTACATTAGTGTTCATGCCAATATAGTACCTTTGGAACAATGATACATCAATAGGAATCAAGTAATAGACCTTCTATACAATAACGATGTAATAAGGACTCATTGGTACATCAACAGTATGTTTCAGAATCATCAATATCACAACAATGAAATAGGAGCCTCTTGGTATATCAATGAAACATTTTGACACTTTATAGAATGGAAACAACTTCATTGGTAATGTAGAACAATACATGTGTTTGGATAACCATCGGAATCTTACTTTATGGAACATTGGTGTTTTCATGCCAAAGAACATCGTTAGAGTATGCTTTACATACCTCGTTGTAGATTCGGATACCAATTCAACACAACTTCCCGCCTTTACAAATCACTTATCTACAATGAAATATTTGGCATCTAGTATTAACAACCCAACACCACAATTCTCTTCCATAATTCCATACAACCAATATTTGCAAAGCATTCCAAAAACCAACTTGAACAATAGGTTTATGTGTATATATATATATAATCATCATTTCAATACCATATCATCAATACCACATCATCCCTTCACAATTCAACATAATCCAACCATGCACAAGAATGATCCAACATCATTTCCAATCATCTTTCAACAACAATCAAATAACATACTTCTTATGCTCACATGCATATATATATATATACATATCCATATAAATAACACCAACATAATTTACATCCTTACCATAGAATGGCCCTTTGGGTTTTGAAGTCCTGTTGGCACAAATAAGGGGTGCTTCTCGAAGCCCTTGAGACGATGAACACAACTACGGAATCAATTTGGACTTTCCACGGTTGAATCACAAGATAATTAGAGTTGAAAATTAGGCTAGGGTTTGTTCTTTCCTATAATTGATGATGAATATGAGTTTTTGAACTCATATACATGTATATATACACATATTACCGTCCATAATACCATAGAAAATGACCAAAGTGCCCTTAAAATTTAAATAATGTCAAATATGTCCTCCGGTGGACTGTTTTGACAAGCTGAAGTAGATAGACCATAACTCTTTGCTCCGATATCGGATTTGGGTGAAATTGGTATCATTGTAAATACAATTCAAAGTTCTTTCATTTCATATAGATTAGGCCACCCAGTTCGTCCTGTACAAGGAGTTATAATCGTTTGAAGTTGACCCTAAAAATCTGTTTTGAGAGGCTGAAGTAAAACGCATATAACTCCTTACGCAGATGTTGAATTTGGATGAAACCAATTGCATTGGAAAGAAGACTCAAAGATATTTCTTTTGATATATGGTAGCTCTCCCAGTTCATTATATTGAGAGAGTTATGATCGTTCAAAGTTGACCCAAAAAACTGGCAGGCCTCAGTATTTTCCTGCTAATTTACTGTTCACAAAAATCTGTTTTGAGAGGCCGAAATAGAACGAGTATAACTCCTTACTCAGATGTTGGATTTGGATGAAACCAATTTCATTAGAAAGAATACTCAAATATATTTCTTTTGATATGTGGTAGCTCGCCCATTTCATTATATTGAGGGAGTTATGATCGTTCAAAGTTGACCCAAAAACTGAAAATTTTGCTGCAATTTTACTGTTCACATCCCGGCCACCGTTTTATAGTTTCGAACGTTTTCGCTTATATCCGAAACTTATCCATTTTTGAAAATATTTATATCGTCAGAAAGCTTATTCAATAACCTTCGTATGGAAACATCGACGGGCAAATTCCGGTATAAATAAGGTCGATTCCTATACACATATAATCAAACTATACACTTGAAACCATCTCAAAATAATCAATACTCATATATACCTAACTTAGGATCAATACATATACTCCAACACATATAACAATGGCTAATGCACGTAATTAAGTACGGGGTGTTACATCCTTCCCCCCTTAAGGACATTCGTCCTCGAATGTGAATGTAGTTATTTAGCCGAAACAAGTTCGAATTCATAATTGATATTCACGTCATCATATAGATGTTATGCATATGTAAAAACTTACTTGTTAGTGTCCCAGTTCCACTCCTTGCACTTCTTTTTCATCTTTGAACAAATAAGGGTATTTCAATTTCATTGCTTCCTCCGCTTCCCATGTAATCTCTTCCCTTTGTTGATTTCTCCAAAGTACTTTCACCGATGCTACTTCTTTATTTCTCATCTTCTTAACTTGACGATCTAATATAGCAACAGGCATCTCCTCGTAGGTAAGATCTTCTGTTACTTGCACATCTTCAGTAGAAGTAATAAGGGACGGATCTCCGATGCACTTTCGAAGCATCGATACATGAAATACTGGATGCACTGATGAGAGTTCCTGGGGTAGCTTTAATTCATAAGCAACTTGCCCACATCTTCGAATAATCCTATACGGGCCTATATATCGTGGACTCAACTTTCCTTTCTTGCCAAATCTCATCACCCCTTTCATTGGCGATACCTTCAAAAATACCCAATCGCCTAACGAAAACTCTAGCCCTCTTCTTCTACTATCCGCATATGACTTGTGTCGACTTTGGGCTGTTTTCAACCGTTGCTGAATCACCTTGACTTTTTCTATGGCTTGATACACAAGATCCGGTCCGAACATAAGAGTTTCACCCGCTTCGAACCATCCTATTGGTGATCTACACTTCCTCCCATATAAAGCTTCATATGGTGCCATTTTGATACTTGAATGATAGCTATTATTGTAGGCAAACTCAATAAGAGGTAATGATCATCCCAGCTGCCTTTAAAATCTATAACACATGCTCGTAGCATATCTTCAAGTGTTTGAATGGTGCGCTCTGCTTGTCCATCCGTCTGAGGGTGAAAAGTTGTACTCAGATTCACTTGTGTTCCCAAACTCCGTTGGAAAGACTTCCAAAAGTTTGCAGTAAATTGAGTTCCCCGATCTGATATAATAGAAGTTGGCACTCCATGTAATCGGACTATTTCTTTAACATACAGCTTCGAATATTCTTCAACTGTGTAAGTGGTCTTAACGGGTAAGAAATGTGCGGATTTAGTAAGCCTATCCACAATCACCCATATAGAATCAAATTTCCGAGCTGTACGAGGCAAACCTGTAACAAAATCCATGTTGATCATCTCCCACTTCCAAGTTGGACGATCTATGCATTGCATATAGCCTCCGGGCTTTTGATGTTCCACTTTAACTCGTTGACAATTTGGACATTCAGCTACAAATTCTGCGATGTTCCTTTTCATGTTATTCCACCAATACATATCTTTCAAATCTTGATACATTTTGGTTGATCCTGGATGAATGGAATACCTTGAAAAATGTGCCTCTGTCATAATCTTCTTTCTTAGCCCGTCTACATCCGGCACACACAATCGGTTTTGGCACTGAAGTACTCCTTCTCGCGTAAGCTCAAATGCCTTGGTTGCACCACTCTGAACGTTCTCCTTAAGCTGTAATAAAATAGGATCTGCATATTGCTTCTCTTTCACTTCAGCTACTAATGAAGATTCCGCAGCATTATGTACGATAAGCTCTTTGTCCGGAGTTTCAAGAAGGCGAACTCCCAAACTAGCTAACTGGTGAAGATCTTTAACCATCCTTTGCCTTTCTATAGGCATCATCATAGCCTTACGACTTAACGCATCAGCTACTATATTCGCTTTCCCTGGATGATACAAAATATCGACATCATAATCTTTTAATAGTTCCATCCACCTTCGCTGCCTCAGATTTAGATCCTTCTGACTGAAAATATATTGTAAGCTCTTGTGATTAGTATATATATCAACATGAACCCCATATAAATAGTGGCGCCATATTTTTAAAGCAAAGATAACCGCTGCCAGCTCAAGATCGTGTGTAGGATAATTTTTCTCATGTGGCCGCAATTGTCTAGAAGCATATGCTATTACTTTACCATGCTGCATCAATACACATCCTAAACCAATTCTAGAAGCATCACAATACACTGTATACCCTTCTGTACCTTCTGGAAGTACCAACACAGGTGTAGAAGTCAACTTATTTTTCAATTCTTGGAAACTCTCCTCACACGTATCATTCCATTGGAACTTGGATGCTTTATGCGTTAGCTTGGTTAAAGGTGCTGAAATGGAAGAAAAGTCTTTAACAAACCTCCTATAATAACCGGCCAACCCGAGAAAACTACGAATCTCCGTCGGCGTTGTGGGCCTTGGCCAGTTCTTCACAGCTTCTATCTTTTGAGCATCAACCTTTATCCCTTCACTAGATACAATATGACCCAAAAATGCCACCGACTTTAACCAAAACTCACATTTAGAGAACTTTGCATAAAGCTTACAATCACGAAGAGTCTGCAATGTCTGTCGTAAGTGATTGGCATGGTCCTCTTCTGATCTAGAATAAACTAGAATATCATCTATAAAAACTATCACAAATACATCCAGGAATGGCTTAAACACCCTATTCATCAAATCCATAAAAGCTGCAGGTGCATTTGTTAGCCCAAATGACATAACTAGAAACTCATAATGACCATACCTTGTTCGGAAAGTTGTTTTGGGTATATCTTTTTCTTTGACCCTCACTTGGTGGTAACCTGACCTCAAATCAATCTTAGAAAAGCACTTGGCGCCCTGTAACTGATCAAATAAATCATCAATTCTTGGGAGAGGATATTTATTCTTAATAGTCACCTTATTCAATTGCCGATAATCAATACACATCCTCAGCGAGCCATCCTTTTTGCGCACAAATAACACTGGTGCTCCCCAGGGGGACATACTAGGCCTTATGAATCCCTTCTCAAGTAAATCTTTCAATTGCTCTTTCAATTCTCGCAATTCTGCTGGGGCCATTCTATATGGAGGAATGGAGATTGGTTGGGTGCCTGGAATTACATCAATACCAAACTCTACTTCTCGTTCAGGAGGCAAACCTAGAAGATCTTCAGGAAATACATCAGGAAATTCATTTACCACCGGAACAACGTGAAGAGTTGGTGGCTCCGCTTCTGTATCCCTTACTCTAACTAAATGATATAGGTATCCCTTGGAAATCATTTTTCTTGCTTTGAAATAAGAAATAAATCTACCTCTTGGTGCGCCGATCTTACCTTGCCATTCAATAACTGCTTCATTCGGAAAATATAAATACATCATTTTTGTACAACAGTCAATTTTGGCATAACAAGACGCCAACCAATCCATACCCATTATAACATCAAAATCTACCATTTCTAGTTCCACGAGATTAGCCATCGTGTCTCGACCACACACAGTTACTACACAATCTTTATAAACTCTTCTAGCAATAATAGATTCCCCAACCGGGGTAGACACTTCCAACGGCTTATCTAACAATTTGGGGGTTCTTTTGAACTTTCCAGCAACCAAAGGAGTAACATATGATAATGTATAACCGGGATCAATTAGAGCATATACATCAAATGAAAATATGGACAACGTACCCGTAACCACATCTGGGGAAGCCTCTAGATTTTGTCGATCCGCTAAAGCATAAGTGCGATTCTGAGTCCCGCTGGAACTGGCGACTCTTGTTTCATTTCTAGCGTGACCCACGGGTCGTGCGCCTCTACCAGAATAAGATACCGGTGACGATGATGCAACAGCTGATCCCGAAGGTCGTGCTACACCACCTGCGCCCCTTCGTGGGCATTCTCTCATCATATGCCCCATCATACCGCACCAATAACAAACATTTGTTCCCATTCGACATGCGCCCATATGATTCCTTCCACATTTATTGCATGGCTCTCGAGGATGTCTCAGTTGGATCATATTCCCTTGCCCATGATAACCCACTGATCGCGAACTATGACCCTCACTTCTTTGCCCAATTTGACTGCCTCTGAACCCCTGATGCTGTGGTGGAGCACTAGCTGCAGAATAAGAAAATAATGGCCTAGGTGGTCTAGCAGAAAATTGAGGTCTAAAACCTCCCTGTGGAGCCATAAACTGCCCTGTAGATCTAGACCTCTTAGAAGATCCGCTTTCAAATTCCTGCGTTCTTCTTCTCTGCCTCTGATCTTCCATTTTCTGTGCAAATGCTTGGATCCTAGCTATATCCATATCTTTATTCAGTGCAGCAATAGTACAATCCCTAACCAAATACGGATCCAATCCGTTCACATACCGATGAACTCTGTCATCCATAGTAGCTATAACATTAGGAGCATATCTGGACAAGGAATTAAATCGAAGACTATACTCCCTCACACTTGTATTACCCTGCCGAAGATTTAAGAACTGATCCGCACGGGCCTGACGAGTCTCATATGGAAGATAATGATCAATAAATGCCTCTTTGAACTCTTTCCAAGTAGCTGGGGGTGCATCAATGCCCCTCGACCGTTTCCAGTCTTCATACCAATATATAGCCTCACCTTTGAATCTATACGCGGCTAACTCCACTGTCTCTCTGCCCGATACATGCATCACCTCTAGGGCCCTTTGGATTTGATCAATAAAGTCCTGCGGATCTTCGTTAAGATCGGATCCGGTAAAAGTAGGCGGATCCATCTTAAGAAAATCTTGCGTCCGAAGACTAGCCGCCCTATCAGTACTGCTAGAACCCGCGACAGGAATGGCTTGCCCTTGGACTTGCCCAACAACTATACGAGTCAAAAGTTGCACTGCATTTCTAAGATCTTGATCAACAACATTAATAGGTGGCTCTGGGGATATAGTTCTCCTCCCCCTTATTTCTTCTGGACTGGGGGAAGTTTCTGATGCATGCTCAGCTGGAGCCTCACTTTGATTAGCTGGTATAGTGGGTGACTTACTAGTCCCCTCTCCGGCAGCCACATCTACTTGCTTACCGGTATTCTTGCTTCTGGTAACCGGCATCATTACTATAATAAGAGAAACAAACTGACTCAGTGGTCAACTATGACTTCATATACAATATAAGCTCTATCGCACGATCTAAGACATGAAGAAAAGAAACAATTCCTAAATGTCCATAGCCTCTTGTTTATAGATGTGGTGCACAACACACCGATAAACAAGACTCTACGTAGACACGGCTTTGTAGACTCACTAGGACGAACCTCTCTGATACCCTTTTGTCACGGCCCAAAATCCCATCGGGCCGGACTGGCACCCGAAGCCGAGAAGGCCCGGGAGAACCCGTTCAAATACCTGTACTTTCACTTACATGTCACCAAAAATTTGGGCAGCACTTCGCTGCATATAAAAGGGTCTAATTACCTGTATCAGCACAACATGCACAAATATATATACATATATATAATACTTGGCCGTCGGGGCCACCCCATATACGAATATAACATCACTATATCAACTTCCATGACTTTACCCTTCTTTATGTCTACAAAGCCTCTAGGATATACATGACATAACTAGGGTCGGGACGAACCCCCGCCCACACATGACTCCTGTACAATAACAAAATATAAGAAACCGACTCGGAAAGCTCCGAAGCAAACTGGAGCTCACCAACAACAGCTGTATGACCTGGCTCCTATCTATGCTGTGAATGAGCTGAAGTACCTGATCCTGCAGCATGAAATGCAGGTCCCCCGTGAGGGACGTCAGTACGAAATATGTACTGAGTATGTAAAGCTGTAAATAATCATATGTGATATGGGGGATCAAGAAAATCATACACATGTGAATAAATCATAATAGAAGTGAACCACACTTCATAAACACTTTCAGGATCATGTACATTATTATTAATCTGAATTGGGTTCTTGAATACAAACACATTTGTGGAACGGTATACATTCGTTCATTTCATTCTTTACAATTATTATTCGCCATTACCTCCTTCTCCCGAACCTCCAACCACCTAACAATAATCAATACTGTACCGTACTGTGACCATTAGGCTGCCCCCAGTACATATCAATTGGGATCGACCCATGCTAGGCTTATGCCCCTGGGATACCACCCACACGTATATCAAGTAACACATAAGAGATTTTTCCAATAACTTAGTTCAAAAGCTTTTGAGATTATTACATTAGTGTTCATGCCAATATAGTACCTTTGGAACAATGATACATCAATAGGAATCAAGTAATAGACCTTCTATACAATAACGATGTAATAAGGACTCATTGGTACATCAACAGTATGTTTCAGAATCATCAATATCACAACAATGAAATAGGAGCCTCTTGGTATATCAATGAAACATTTTGACACTTTATAGAATGGAAACAACTTCATTGGTAATGTAGAACAATACATGTGTTTGGATAACCATCGGAATCTTACTTTATGGAACATTGGTGTTTTCATGCCAAAGAACATCGTTAGAGTATGCTTTACATACCTCGTTGTAGATTCGGATACCAATTCAACACAACTTCCCGCCTTTACAAATCACTTATCTACAATGAAATATTTGGCATCTAGTATTAACAACCCAACACCACAATTCTCTTCCATAATTCCATACAACCAATATTTGCAAAGCATTCCAAAAACCAACTTGAACAATAGGTTTATGTGTATATATATATATAATCATCATTTCAATACCATATCATCAATACCACATCATCCCTTCACAATTCAACATAATCCAACCATGCACAAGAATGATCCAACATCATTTCCAATCATCTTTCAACAACAATCAAATAACATACTTCTTATGCTCACATGCATATATATATATATACATATCCATATAAATAACACCAACATAATTTACATCCTTACCATAGAATGGCCCTTTGGGTTTTGAAGTCCTGTTGGCACAAATAAGGGGTGCTTCTCGAAGCCCTTGAGACGATGAACACAACTACGGAATCAATTTGGACTTTCCACGGTTGAATCACAAGATAATTAGAGTTGAAAATTAGGCTAGGGTTTGTTCTTTCCTATAATTGATGATGAATATGAGTTTTTGAACTCATATACATGTATATATACACATATTACCGTCCATAATACCATAGAAAATGACCAAAGTGCCCTTAAAATTTAAATAATGTCAAATATGTCCTCCGGTGGACTGTTTTGACAAGCTGAAGTAGATAGACCATAACTCTTTGCTCCGATATCGGATTTGGGTGAAATTGGTATCATTGTAAAGATAATTCAAAGTTCTTTCATTTCATATAGATTAGGACACCCAGTTCGTCCTGTACAAGGAGTTATAATCGTTTGAAGTTGACCCTAAAAATCTGTTTTGAGAGGCTGAAGTAAAATGCATATAACTCCTTACGCAGATGTTGAATTTGGATGAAACCAATTGCATTGGAAAGAAGACTCAAAGATCTTTCTTTTGATATATGGTAGCTCTCCCAGTTCATTATATTGAGGGAGTTATGATCATTCAAAGTTGACCCAAAAAACTGGCAGGCCTCAGTATTTTTCTGCTAATTTACTGTTCACAAAAATCTGTTTTGAGAGGCTGAAATAGAACGAGTATAACTCCTTACTCAGATTTTGGATTTGGATGAAACCAATTTCATTAGAAAGAATACTCAAAGATATTTCTTTTGATATGTGGTAGCTCGCCCATTTCATTATATTGAGGGAGTTATGATCGTTCAAAGTTGACCCAAAAACTGGAAATTTTGCTGCAATTTTACTGTTCACATCCCGGCCACCGTTTTATAGTTTCGAACGTGCTCGCTTATATCCGAAACTTATCCATTTTTGAAAATCTTTATATCGTCGGAAAGCTTATTCAATAACCTTCGTATGGAAACATCAACGGGCAAATTCCGGTATAAATAAGGTCGATTCCTATACACATATAATCAAACTATACACTTGAAACCATCTCAAAATAATCAATACTCATATATACCTAACTTAGGATCAATATATATACTCCAACACATATAACAATGGCTAATGCACGTAATTAAGTACGGGGTGTTACAACTAACCTGATTTATTTGATGAAAAAAAGTTGCAATTATATGAGCATATATCACCCTTGCTAGTATTATGAAGATGTTATTATATAGAGTGGTGACAAATTTAATATATCCCTAAAAAGTTTTTTTTTCTTAATAAATATGGATTGCTTATTTATGAATTATGACTAATTGACTATAGGTCATATTAGAATAAAATTACATAATTACCAAATGTATTCAGATTTTATGGTGGCTATTACTAGATTCCATTTTACCATGTGAATTGTTCTTTTTTTTTTTTTTTGAAATAATTTTTCATTTGATTTCAAAATTAGTCTTTGGCTATAAATTATGAAATTGACTGTAAATCATATTAGAAATAAAATTACATAATTACCAAATGTATTCAGATTTTATGTTGACTATTCCCAGATTCCATTTTACCATGTGAATTGTTCATTTTTTGGGAACAATTTTCATTTTGTTTCAAAATTAGTCTTTGGCAAAAAAAAAAAAGAAAAAAAGGATTTTGTGACTAAAATGAATTGAATCAATAAATGTATACTTTGATTAATTTGTTTAAAATTAATTATGGTCCAAATATTTTGTGATAAGGTGGGTTCAGTGCCACAATGTTACACCTATCTTTATAAACTTACAAGTAATTTAACGAGTTAATAATGTATACTCGTATAAATTAGTTATAATTAACTCGAGAAATGAGTTACCAAAAAAAAAAAAAACTCGAGAAATGTAAAAGCTGAGTGCGGTTAAGTTAATAAATAGATCGTTATTTAATATTTTGATATATCTACCTACTGTTTTTATGTATGAGCTAATTAACTTGTACTAGCCCAAATTAACCCGTCATAGATATATACGTAGCTAAAGCCACGTAATCACAAGTAGATTCATCTAGTTATATTTTTTGAATAGTTATAGTCCTGTGTCTTTGAGTGATCTAATTTACAAAATATCCATCAAATATATAAGTTTTGTATATATAAGTATAATATACATAATAAATGTATAGATTTTGTATATTCCGATCATATAGATAAATCAGTTTGGACGAACTATACATATTAGTAAGTTTCTCAATATTTTGAATGATTAAATTTGACACCTTTAATTCTACATATAAACAAGTTTAGTTTTATGCCATTTTTACATATAAAAAATCTTTAATTTTATGCATGCTCATAATTATATTGACATCATAATTTTTTTGTGGATACAAACAAAATAATTGAAAAATGAAAGTAAATACATGGATGTATTTTAGGCATGTATAACCAATAAAAGGACATACTTTATATAATTCTTTGGCATAGAAATTAAACATCATAATGATAATAATTTACAAGACCTAAATTTATGCTTTCTCACCAGTGTATCCACTGGGGGGAAAAAGCTAGAGCCCATTGGCAGGGGCGGATCCAGGATTTTCAGTGAGAGGGTTTAGTAGTACATATACGGACTAATCGAAAGGGGTTCAACCTCCACTATTTATACATAAATTTTTTTTTTTATTTTTTTTTTTACCATGTAAACATAATATAATTTTCGAATGAACTCCTGTACCCTATGTAGATCCGCCACTGCCCATTGGAGGTTCAGGTACGCCTGGTGGACTATAAACCACTCCTCCCCATTCAACATTCGTAGCAAAACTAGCCAAGTCAGTGAAGATCCTTTGAGGCCAGAAACCAGTTTGTATGTGATTTTCTTCAAGAAGAAACCACCAGTTTCCATAGATTAGATCCTTATGTTTTTTAGAAAGAAACGTCTTGATTAATATTTTATTGATTTCAAATACAATTTTTGAGTACTATTGAAATAAATTGAAAGAAACTCTAGAAAAGAAACAATATTTATTGTCGGCCTACAAAGTATAGATATATATATCTCATATATAAGCTAAATAGGCAAATTGAGATAGATAGATAGATAGATAAACCAAAAAAAGTATTAATTTCACAAAATTGACATATAAATCATTGAAGTAAATTATAAGAAAAAACTTACTTGAAAATGTATAAAAAGCCTAGTTTTGAAGCTATTCTTTTTCAAAGATTTTCTTTCCTAAAATATCTCCTTAATTATCAATAATTAAATCATCTTCCTTCCTGATTTTTTTCTCCTCCATTAATGCTTAAATCACTTTCCTTCCTGATTTTTTCTCCTCTATTAACGCATGCAACTTTTTTTTTTCCTCTCTTAAAATCTCTCCCATTTTTTTTTTAAAAAAAATCTATTGATACATATATAAATTTATTTAGTTACTCATGCATGTTTATTCTTTGAGAAAATGACCAAAAGTCCCCTCAACCTTTACCCTAAATTTCAACTACACACTTACACTTTGCGGGACCTATTACCCCCTGGACATTTAAAAAATAAAATTATTACACCCCTAAAGGCTTATGTGGCGTAATCAGAAAATATTTAAAAATTATCTTTTGCATTTCTTTTTAATATATATATATATATATATATATATATATATATATATATATATATATATATATATATATATATATATATTATTTTCTTTCTCTTGCAATCCAATTCAATCTCTATTAAATCTTCTCAATCTTCGTTGTCGTCCCACCGGAAAAACACATTCTCCGGCGAATCCCACTTTTCGATGACTGTTGAATCGCCATCATACGAGCTATCCGTATCCGTATTAGTTTTTGAGTAGTACATGGACAATGACGCGTACCTCTCAATAACCCCAAAAGCCTCCTTTCTCTTCTCCTCTGCATATTCCCCTTCATCTTCTTCTTCTCTTGCATAAGCTTCGTATATCACCTCTAATGACGCCCTCACATTCCACTCCACAAAACAGTCCCCATAGAACTATCTCGGCTCCAACTACAGCTCCAGTTCTCGGTTAAACACCAAATCCTTTTCACAATGAGAAACACCATTAATGAGTTGTTGAATTTTTTTATTTTGAGAAAATCATGAAATCTATGGTTCCGGACCCTAAGAAAGTTCAAGAATCTAAGATCAAATTAAAAATTCAATAAATTGATGTTTTTGAAGTTTCAAATAATGAAATTGGCCAGCCCACTAATGAAAAAATCACAAATTTATCAGTTGTTGAACCGAAGAAATCACCACATGAGGAGTCAGCTTTGAAGAATGAAGAAATAATCTTGTTGAAAGCCAACTTGGCAGATAAAAATCAAGAATAATGAAAGATGAAAATGGGGAATTTACAAAAGGGGGAAAAAGAAAAGAGAAAAGGGAATGAAAAAGGAAAATATTAAAGAAAAAAGAAAAATAATTAATTTTTATAATAAAAATAAAAAATTACATGCCATATGCGTGGTGCTCACTCTCCAATACATATGTGGGTGTGAGTTTCGAAGGGGTAAAAATTTCAATTTTAAATAGTTCAGGGGGGTCATAGTACTCCCCGTAAAATATAACTGTGTAGCTGAGATTTGGGATAAAGGTTGGGGGGTCTTTTGAGTATTTTCTATTATTCTTTTAATGGTGATCCATATGAATGATAAATATGATATAATTATATGAGTATTATGGTGATTCATACGATAGATACAACTTGTATGATTTTTAACAGGTGAAACATATGATATTACTGAGCGATACATATTGTATTATGGTGATTTATATGGTAGATACAGTTATTTATTTCAATTATTGGGTGATTCATATGATATTAATGGGTAATATATATGGTATTATGGTGATTCGTATGATACTTCTCTACCTAGGGGTAAAGTGTGACAACTAAAACTAAATTAAATATTTATTTAATTTATTCTTATAGAATTTCACTCATGGAATTTCATCATAATATTAATGCAATTGTATTTATATCTATAAATTAAATTTTTATACCCTTTTGCTCAACCAAATGGTGACTCATTAATCAGTACTCCATGTAAAATTAGCTTCATCACAATTTTAAAAAATTGTTTGATTTTGAAAAAAAAGTTAAATCATGTCACAGGCTCACAGCATCAAATATAGTGGGAAAAAATATGCTCCCTCGTTCAAAAATGTTATACAGAGACAAAATGGTTAGGTAGAAAAATGGATAAATTACATAAATTTCAAATTTAAAGAGACTATATTATCTAATATTCCTTACTTTTTTTAAATTTATTAATTCATTGTATAATTGATTATGCGTTATTTGCTCCACAGAATAAAAGGGAATCTACTATTTCCTTAAATAAATATCTTTATCGGTTTCAAATGTATCACATTTTTTATATGTATCACCGTATAACATATATATCACCATTTAAAAAAAAAGGGTTAAAATGTAATTAACAAAATAGTCGAGATTTTATGTAATATTACTTAAAGATTCAGGGAGTTATGTAAGTTACCCTAAAATATATATATGAGTTTTTGAAATTATGAAAAAACTAAACTTGTTTAATCTTTTAGACACAAAATCTTCAAGTGTTCTAATTGTAGTTTTTGAGTTTTTAGATTATTATTCTATAAATGGATTTATAAATTATATTTTTGGAGGTATATTATACTAGATAAAGCAGTAGATTGGTATAACACTATCTTACCGCAACCAATTCAGCATCAATAACATCTTCTGGTGGAGGCATATTTCTTTGTCTGATAAGATCTTCTTTTGTAATTCTTTTAATTGGAACAGTTTCAGGAGGAAAACCTTTACCGTTTAACCATATCCTTGATGACGGACTAGTTGATGAGTTTGCTGGATTTTGTTTTGTTCTCAATAAAGTAGGCTTCATTTGTATATTCAAAACTTAAATTATGTATATAAATCACAAAATTGTATATGCATTTTTAAAAGCTCAACTTAAAATGGATATTTAAAAGACATGTCTGGGGATGAAAATTATGTTTCTTCAGAAGCGGATGATCAAATGCAGGTTGTTTATAGAAATTCACACAATCATATATATCTCCATATATAGTCTGTGAATCAAAAATACATTAATTTATCAATCAATCATTCTAGAGAATGCTAAACAATACCTTAATTGTTTTGACCACCGGTTTGATAATAAATTTAAGTTGCTTCTCCAACTCTAATTCTTCCGATTTGAATAACTTTGTTTCTCCTTGAATCCCATTGTAACTCGAAAAAAAATATAACGCCAACAAAAGTCGTTCAAAAATTCTTTGTTGCATCAACATTGACTGAACTTTTTTTATAAGCGTGAATTTTTGGATCTAAATTAGAGTAATGTTTAAGCAATCAAATCAATCAACATAAATTGAAAGCACTAGACAGAGGACTAACCTGATTTATTAGATGTAGAAAAGTTGCAATTATATGAGCATATATCACCTTTACTAATATTATGAAGATGTTATTATACAGAGAGGTGACAAATTTAATTTATTTTTGACTGAATTCACAAAAGGATTTTCTCATAGTAAATATTGATTGCTTATTTATGACTATAGATCAACAGATTTTTTTGTTATCACTGGAGTTCATTTCACCATGAGAATTATTCATTTTTTTAGGAATAAAATTTTTATTTTATTTCAAAACTAGTGTTTGGTTATAAAAATTTCCAAATCCAACTTGGAGGATTTCAAATTTTAAAAAGTTCTCCAAACTTGTTAGTATTCCTTTATCTCCTTTCTAGAAAGTATACTTAAACACAAAGTTAATCTTCAACTCCGACGTCATAGGGGATTTGTCCGAACCTCCTTCGACGAAAAAATATACTATTTATACATGATTAAAATTATTTTTTATGTGGTTATAGTAGGTGTTGAGCCCCCTCCAATTTAATTTTCTTTGAATATTGAACCCCCTTACTTAAAATCCTGGCTCTGCCTCTGACTAACGTGATGGAGAATAACCAATGAAAAAACCTCCTTCGACGGAAAAATATACTATTTATACATGATTAAAATTATTTTTTATGTGGTTATAGTAGATGTTGAGCCCCCTTCAATTTAGTTTTCTTTGAATATTGAACCCCCTTACTTAAAATTCTGGCTCTGCCTCTGACTAACGTGATGAAGAATAACCAATGAAACAAAAAAGAAAGAGAGCTCAGATGCACAATATTTCATCTTATATCAGATGACTGTGACAACCCATTGTTCACAATTTGCGCGATTAATCGTCACTGCCCCCGAATGCACCAGCCGGGAATCGAACCCGGGTCTGTACCGTGGCAGATTACTATTCTACCACTAGACCACTGGTGCTGCTTGTTCCATTAGCTAAACGAAATTCTTAAAATATACGAGGCAATTCATATCAATCTAATGAAAGTGAAGGGCCCACGACAACAACAGAACGTCTTGAATAATCGACTTGTTTGCCAAGCAAGAATCTCATGAAATCCTCCCTCCTTGCCTTCAACTACATCCAAAAATAATTTTTTTTTGAGAATTCAAGAGAAGGTCACGGTGAGATGAGTCGTTTATTATTATGATAAGTGTCAAGTCGAAGTGCATTGACGTATGCAATTGAACCATGTTCCTAGAAATTATTATAACTAAAGTTCAACAAGATTAGCATAATTGTACTAAATATATCTCTGACAAAAACTAAATATCAAATTTGAAACAGAAAGTACTGTTGAAATATAGTGAAATATTCTTCAATCTAGAGGTGATAATAGGCTGACACAGCTTACCTGAAATTCTATGTATAATACTTTATCACTATGATATCACAACACTCTAGATATTATTACCTTATGTCAAGATTATACTTTTAAAATTTGATATTTAATATCTACTTTTAATTATAGGTTACACCAAATTATTGAAATCGAACTAAATCGAATATCCAACATTCATGCCTAGGTGGAATTGACATTTGGATTTGCCTATTTAAAGTTTGAACAAGTCATAAATCATAATTGTCTAAAAAGAAAGAAAGTGACATGTTGTATAATTGCAGAATGATACAAGAAATTTCCTCCTTGACAAGAAAGAAAGTTCAACTATTTTCTTATCAGTTTGCCAAAATGATGGCAAATTAAACTCCAAGTAGGTGGCATCCTAGGAAACATATTCTTGGATCCTAAACAGTTACACTATAACTTTTTGAATTTAAAATATATAAAATCTTTGAAAGTACATTAAATTTGGGGGAAATTTTGTGTTTATATGTAGTTTGTTTTTTTTAACCTAGTGTCCGTCGTCCGGTACCCGCATTAAAGTTTTAACTAATTCAGATCACCCATTGAAGGGACCATTCTGCGGGTAGCGCTCCCAACAAATTTCTTTTTAATACCCAGGTCTCGAACCCGAAACCTTTAGCTAAGGGTGAAATAGTCCCACCACTGCACCACAACTCAGGTTACTTGGTTATATGTAGCATTATAAAAAACAATCTTCCAATATATTTGCTACTATATTCTTTGGCCAGTTTGTTCACATATAGATTATTTCACTAGAGACATACCTAAAGATATTAAAATGGGAACTCTCGATTATGATTGTTAAATTTATTATCACGTAATTAAGAGATTACGGTTTCAAGCTATGAAATAGCCTTTTGCGAAAATGTAGAATACGACTGTGTACAATAGACACTTTCTCGAACTCTACACAGATATAATAGGAGCTTTAGTGCACTGACTAAGATAAGGATTCACTTGTAGCTTTGAAACATTATTGTTAATTAGGTTTTACTGAGTCTGCATGAATAAAAAAATGACTAAAGTCATAATCAGTTGCCTAAATTTAGGTGTAATACTCATCTTCCCCACCAACTTTCTATAATAGTATCTCCTGGTTAATTGTTTTCTTAATTACATAAAGAAACTCTACCTTCTCACACTTGGCATATGAGAAGAGGAATAGAAAAAATAAAAATAAATTAGGAGGAAGAAATTAGAAAGCATAAATTTTGGTTGTGACATATCTCATCACCCCTTATTTCTACTTGTTAGAGTTTGTACAAATTTAGGTATTTATTTGTCCATATTCACACGTACTCAAGGTTGGTGTGCATAAATGCAGATTGATACCAGGTTAAAAAGACATATTTATGTATTATGCTACGAAAAAATTATTAATATATTTTTAGAGATTGATCTCAATATATATATATATATATATTCTTTATTTTCCGGTAGCTGTCAAGTCTTCAGGAGACTCCCGAAAGGGAAACCTCACTTCTTCCTTAAGACATGTAAGTAGTAGTTACATAGGTCTTTGTAATTTTCTCCCAAGGTTGTAAATTATGTTTGAATTAATTAAGTTTATATTTTCCTTCACATATGTTTTATTATTAAGATCTGGATCACCGACGATTTTCCGACAGTTTTCCTGATCTTATAAAATTTGTAAATCACTTATAAAAATACCTTCAGTATATGGTTACTCTCTCAGTGTTTTAGCAATAACGATGGATTAATCTGTGAATTTCTAGGGATTTGGACAGTCCGAAGAAGATTGAAAAAAGGACTATTGTTATTCTCCCAGGGTGTGATTAAAAAAAATTTTGCTAAAATACCTAAAACTGAGGAGAAAGAGACGAACAGGGTATAAAAATTAAAAAATAAAAATAAAAACCCAAAAAATGTAAAAATAATATATTTTGGGAGAAAATACATTTAGACCTTTATGACTTGGACACTTACACTGGACTAAAGACTACGAATTAGGGAGTAATGAGTAGGATTTTACACCATATTAAAACAAACTCATGATATTACTGCTTTAAAATCTTAATATTACTCACTTGCTTTAATAACTTAAAAAATTAGTTACCTGCTTTAATAACTTGTTATAATAATTTACTTGCTATATTTATCTGTCTATTTTATTATACTAACTATATCAACTTGTCTAACATATATATACTACTTATATATATATACTTACTAACACACACACACACACACATATATAAGTAGTATATATATGTTAGACAAGAGGATATAGCTAGTATAATAAAATATACAGATAAATATAACAAGTAAATTATTATAACAAGTTATTAAAGCAGGTAACTAATTTTTTAAGTTATTAAAGCAAGTGAGTAATATTAAGATTTTAAAGCAGTAATATCGTGAGTTTGTTTTGATATGGTGTAAATTCTAACTCAGTACTCCCTCCTTCGTAGTCCTTAATCCAGTGTAAGTGTCCAAGTCATAAAGGTCCAAGTGTATTTTCTCTCAAAATATATTATTTTTACATTTTTGGGGTTTTTAATTATTATTTTTTAAAAAAATTTTATACCCTGTTCATCTCTTTCTCTTCAGTTTTAGGTATTTTAGCAAAATCTTCTTTAATCGCATCCTGGGAGAATAACAACAGTCCTTTTTTCAATCTTCTTCGAACTTTTCAAATCTCTAGGAATTCACAGATTAATCCATTATTATTGCTAAAACACTGAGAGAGTAACCATATACTGAAGGTATTTTTATAAGTGATTTACAAATTTTATAAGATCAGAAAAATTGTCGGAAAATCGCTGGTGATCCAGATCTTAATAATAAAATATATGTGAAGGAAAATATAAACTTAATTAATTCAAACATAATTTACAAACTTGGGAGAAAATTACAAAGACCTATGTAACTACTACTTCCATATCTTAAGGAAGAAGTGAGGTTTCCCTTTCGGGAGTCCCCTAAAGACTTGACAACTACCGGAAAATGAAGAAGTAAGAAAAAATTTCACACTTTTCAAACACTTTTTTTTTTAAAAAAGTAACTTACAAACTTTGGAAACTAAGAACTTTAAGAAAAGCTAAAAACTTTATGAAGGAAATTAAGAACTTTAAAAAAAGCTAAGAACTTTATGAAGACTTTCTCACTCTTGTTTTTTTCTCTCTCTTTGGTACACCATTTGAAGTCATCTTTTAGGTGTTATTTAAGGCATTTTTTGGACTTCAAATCCTTTATAAAAGATGCTTAAGAAGACTTTTTGCAAGACTTTGCAAGTTGGGTGGACCCGGCGGCTCTTAACTCTTGTTCGTCCATTTATTTATCTGATATTGCATACGTCTGTAATTTTATCTTTTGTAGATATCGTCATTGCTTACGTATCCAAATTATGTAAAGCCTTTAAGTCAAACTCCATTCCTGAATTGTCGTCTGCATTTGGATTTTGGACAAATTGATTCATGACTGAGTTGTATTCTTGTTCATATTCATCACTGTCTTCGTCTGATAATCTTAGTCTTGTTCCAGTTCTTGTCTCTTCTCTTGGAATTAAAGAAATTCTGGGTCTTTTTTCTGGTGATTCTGGATTTATAGATATCTCCTTAGGCGATTGTTCTACTAACAACTTTTTTATTGAGTCTGCTATTATTTTTTCTATATTTTTTTTTTTCATTTTTCTTTTTTTTTCTTAATGAAAATCCCTTCTTATTCTGAGAAGAACTTCCTTCATCTATTGTCTAAGTATCTGTATTTTTAAAACTAGCTGGGAGTATTCTCCCTACACTTTTTGGCAAAGTGTCAGCCATTAAAAAATTTGATGAGTCTTTACCAGCTATCGTTTGAGCTGGACTAACTGTATCATTACCCGATACAGTGGGTCATGCTGCATTCATTGGGGAATGCACACCAATTAACGGATTTGAGAAGTCTTTACCAGCTACCGTTTGAGTTGGACTAGCTGTATCATTACCCGATACAGTGGGTTTTTCCATTTTTAAAAAAGATGGAGAACTCTTTGGCCAGGTCTCATAAATTGGCTGAGTCTGTTGTGAAAGTTCAAAATGAAGAATTTTTATACGGTCTTGTAAAATATTTATATGTTCTAACATCTGTTCTTTTTCTTTTACAAGGTTTTCATTATCTTGTTTCAAAATTTCATTGGCTTGATTTAGTCTTTGAAAAGTTTCGGTCATAGAGGAAAAATGATCATAAAATATAATTTTGTCTGTGTCCTTGTTAATATTATATTAAGGAATTTTTTGTGTTTCTGATCTTAAAGCTGGAGTAATAAAATAATTTGATCCCAGATTTCTTCGGGCATAGTCTAGAGTCTGAGAGGTCATAAAAACCTTTATAAAGAGGTGTTCTATAATCTTTTATGGCGTCCATTACCTCTATCCAAGTCTAAAATACTCCTTCTTGTTGTCCTCTGAGAACAAAATAGAACTTAAACTTGTTAGTAGTATTTTTCTCAGTAAAATAGTAACTTAATGTATTTAGAACTGAAATAAAATGATTAAAGTCACTTCTATTATAAGCTATCCATAAATTGTCTAGTAGACATATCTGCGGCTTATCCACTTGTACGTCTGGCTTTCGTCTGAAAGTTAAGTTGGATGGTTCGTAACATACCAAGTTGTGGGGTTCAAAAATTATTCTATCTAATTTTGATTGTTCTAGCATCGTAAGTGGTCTGAAACGTGTGTTGCTCATTAGTGTCTTTAGATAGTCTTGGGATGATGAGGCTCCTGCCTTGCCTTTTCCTTTTTCTATATTCATACCAAAACAAAAATCATTAGTTGTCTTCTTTAATTATTCTACTTAGTTGATCTGTTAAGTTATTATCTTTTCTTTTAATATGTTCTAAAACAATATTATAAATTGAAGTAGCATCTAGAAAATTTAACTATCTCCTTTTACTACTATTTATCCTTTATCTTCTGATAAAACTTTACTATAGCCTCGCAGTCTGTCCTTACTAATATTTCGGGCTTATGTAATATATAAAGTTTAAAACTGTTTAAACCATAAATTACTGCTAGTGTCTCCGTATCTATGCTATTTAGTTTTCCCTTTTCTTTATATTTTCCACTTGAATAAGCACAAATCTTTTCATCTTTTTTATCGCTGTATTTATTGAGTTTTGTCTTTAATACTGCTCCCTATTCTAAAAGACTTTCATCTGTCTCCACTATTAAATAATCTGTTTATAAAGGTAATGTTAAGTCTGGGATGTCTTGTATCATGCTTTTAAGTTGGACTAGTTTTATGTCTTCAGTATTGAAGGATTTTTGACCTGTAGATCCTGTTTTAGAGTATAGTGGTCCTGCTACTTTTTCTAAATCTTTTATAAAAGTTCTAGCATAATTTAATAATCCTAAGAATTTTTGTAAACCTTTAGTTTTGTCTAACTTATCTAGCATTTCTAAGACTTTTTTAGCTATGTGTGGTTGTAATTTTATTCTACCTCTCCAATAACTATTCCTAAAAAATTAATACTATTTTTACATAATTTCATTTTCTTTCTACTTATTATTATTTCATTATCTACAAATAATTTAAAGACTTGTTGTAAATGTCCTAAATGTTTTCTCATATTATTACTAAAAACTAAAACATCATCTATGTAAACTAATACAAAATTTTTATAGTCTCTAAAAATACTATTCATTTTTCTTTAAAAAATTGGAGGAGCCGTCTTTAATCTAAAAGGCATGACCAGCCATTCAAAATGTCCTTCTGGACATGTGAAAGTTGTCCACTATATACTATCTTCATGCATTTTAATCTGCCAATATCCAGATTTACAATCAAATTTACTAAATACTTTTCTTCCTTGTATTCTATTTATCAATTCTGTTTTGTCTGGTAACTTATATCCATCCATTATAGTATTATCATTTAGTCTTTTGTAATTTATTACCATTCTAGCTCTTCCTCTCAATATTTCACTATGGTTTCTTACTATGAAAGTTATTGACCTATGTCTTGATGTAGATCTTCTAATTATTCCTAATTCTAATAGCTCTTTTATTTGTATTTTAAAGTCTTTAAGGTCTTCATTTGTAGCTTCTATAGATGCTGTTTTTATAGTATATTCTTGATTAATTAATTCTAATTTGCAGGTAATTTGATTGGAGTTTCAATGTTGCAAGAGTTTTTCTCTGATTATTTCTAGCTTATCTAGGATTTGTATTATTTTTTCTAAGTCTTTTTGATCTTTTATTACTCCTATTTGTTGTATACCTTTCTTAAAATTGTATAATTCTGTATCCATTTCTATTAAAGTATGATCTTTTTCTATTTCTTCTACTACTAATAAATCTTGTAATTCTTCATATATTATTGCCTTTTTATTATCATTACATGTACAATTTTCTCCTTTATCACATTTTAGTGATATTTTGGGTTTTATTTAGTTATCTAAGCTTTCCTCTGGCTTATCCTTAAGAAGGCAATATTTAGTTAAAGTAGGTTTGTAGTGGTGAGTGAGTGATATTACTAGCGAATATTACCCAATTTTTTGTAACTAGACATCCTCCGTTATTTTGTTTCATAAAATTTAATCCTAACACAAAGTCTGCTTTTATGTTTAAATCTGTAACTAGTATTTCACTAAGTGTATATGATGGTTGGTAGAATTTTTCACAAGTATTAATAAAACTTATTTTTGCTTTTGGTATATGGTCTGTATAGGTATTATATGTTCCGCTCATTTGCATGGATTCTTGAGGTTTTGACAATTTTTTAATTAGTTCTGCTGGTAAAATTCTGCTGGTAAAATTCTGCTATTTAAAATGCTCCTTATACATCCTGAATCAACTATAGCTAAAGTCTCGAACTTATAGTCTTGAATTTTTATTCTCGCTAAAACCTTGACTGTACTGATTTTCTTTTCTTCATTACATACCATTCCTTCCAATGGTACATTCATTGATTTTTTATTATTTTTAACAGATGTATTTAATAACTCTACCTCTACTAAGTCTTCTTCTTTAATTATATTTTTACTGTATATTCTTATCTCTAGTCTTTGTAGTGTTTCTTCTAATTCTAATATTCTATCTTTTGTTGTTCGGGTTATTGGTTCCTTGTTGTAAAATTTATTTAAATTACGATTTGATTTTGGAGTTTCTAAGATTTCTGATGCTTTCTCTATACATTTTATGCATGCTTCCTTATAACATTTCCTACATTTTGCCCTTTTATTTTTACTTGAAAATCATTTACAAAAACAACATTGATTACTGTCTAATCCTTTTCTTTCTTCAAATTCGTGTTCACATTCCTCTATTAGATTTATTAAATCATAATAGTCTGTGACTAAGTGATAGTCTGTGTTATTGACTAAGTGATAGTCTGTGTTTGTTCTTTCTAGTCCTATTTCATTTATAAATTCGTCTTCTCCAGAGTCTGAAGAATCAGAATTATTCTTTTCTTCTTCAAAAACTTCATGCTTCTGATAGAGTATATACTTTCATTATCTAATATATATTCATCTACATTTATCAAATTCTCATTTATCCTCTACTAATTGTGCATTTCTAGATCTATTATTCTTTCTTTTTGGACAAGTATTTGCTAAATGCTCTATACTTCCGCAAGTAAAACATTCTAATTTATTCTTAAAGGTTCTACCAGTGTTATATTTTCTCACATATTTATTCTTATCTAAGTATGGTTTTCTCGCATTTGATCTTCTCAAGTAATATTTCTTCCTAGGGCGATAGTCTTTTTTATATGTCTTTTTATATTTATTTTTTTTATAATCTTGGTCATAATGTTGAGTAGTATATATGGTCTTACAAAAATCTACATCACTTCTTTTTAATTGTTTTTGTATTTGTATATTTGTACATTTTTCTTGTAATATATCCATTACATGTTGTATTTTTTGTCCTATTGGCCATGGGTTGTTTGAATTTTGTATTACTCCTTTTCTTTTAGACCATTTTTCTTCTATCTCTCTTCCTAAAGCTCCTGATAATTCATTAAATAATCTAACTCCTAGAGTCTGATCAAATGAGTTTCCCCTAATTGTACAATAATAAAAGTAATCATTTAAAAATTCTTTAATTCTTGACCATTGATTAATACTTAATTGTTCTAAATTTATTAAAGCTCTTTGTTGTAACACTACCAATCCACTATTGGGATCCTGGTCTGTTAGTAGAGTATGTACTTTGTTTACAAAATTATATGAATTTGAGCCTAGTTTTACTAATTCTTGAAAGTCTTGTGGGAATATTATTTTATAAGCTTCCCAAAGTGCTTTAGTACTTTCTCCTAGAAATGTTTCTAAATATCTATACATAATTTCTGCATTTGGTTCTTGATTACCCTGTATATGTTGTATGTAATCTGCTACAACTACATTTTTTCATATGTCTATTACATGATTCCATGCCTGAGGGTCATGGGCTGGCAAGTTTAAAATTTTTCCTTTATTACTTCCTTCTTGTAATCTAATGGGTTCTTCTATTGACATTCTTTTTCCTCTAGGTTTTATGTCTTGTTCTGTTAGAGTGTTTGGGTTTGTTCTAAATACTCCATGTCTTGGTAAATTTTCTGTTGTTAATGGTACGTTTTGCATACCGGTTGTTCTTTGGAAAGGGCTTGAGAAACTTGGTGCGCTTTCCATAAATTCCTTTATACTTTTTCTATACTATAATTTGATTCTTCGTTTTCACCTTTTAGTTTCTTTTTTCGTGTATAACCATAATTATTTGTTCTTAATTCATATTTTATAAAATGTTCTTTCATTTCTTCAAGTTTTAAATTCCTTAATTTACAACCTGTACATTTAAATACGCTATTGCTATTTATTTCATATAGAGCTTCTGTTTTTATTATAACTTTATTTACTTCAAAACCTTCTTCTAATATTTCTATATTCATAAAATTAATATTTTCACATTCTTCAATTTCTTCATCAATTTCTTTTTCATTTGTATATTGGTAGTTTGTGAATCTTACTGGAACTTTTCCTTTACTGTTTCTATACATTAAATGATCGGTTGACTTTAATATTTCTTTTTTAGTAAATTTTTCTAAGTTTCATTCTAATCCTGCATATTTTTCTGGGTTTATTTTTAGGGGTTTCAGTAGTTTAATACCTTTATTTCTCATTAGACTTACTACATGATCTATTTTTAGATTAAACTTTATACTACTATTATTGGCAAGTTTTCCTATAAATCCTACATATATAAGTAAATTATTTTCATTATTTATTTCTTCATATCCTTTAGTTTGTACACTATTTTAATATGCTTTCCGAATTCTAAGGTATTTATCATATAATCTGGACTACAATAAAAAAGTCCTCCATTATTAGTCATGTCTACTTCAGTTATTCCTATTATAGATCTTTCAGTGTCTGACCAGCTATTATCATATATTGTGATTAATACTTTAGTTCCTAAATTTTTTCTAGTTAAACCTTTTATGCCTATTACTATTAATCCTATGTGCATAAGATTCATGTCTAATTTTATGATTTCTTTTAAAGAGTCTGAGCTTATTAAATTTATGCTACAACTATTTTCTCCGATAACAAACATCTGTTCTTCTCTATAATGTCTATATAGTTGTGCTCTTGAAAACATTCCTTCCTTATATAATGTTCTTGCATTTAACAATTTTAATTTATTTTGTTGGAATAGTTGTATGTCTTTATCTACGTCTATTAGCTCTTCTAACTGTTGTCTTGAAGTCATTCTTGGTTTATTTATTATTTTTGATAGCACATTATTTGCTAAACTATTTTGTGTAAAACTTGATCTTTGTCTACTTGGGGATGCTGAAAAAAGGTTCATGATTTTGGCTTAGTTGGTATAGTTATTTTAGCTTCTTTTAATTTTTTTTGAGGGGTTATTTCTATCCTTTTTAGTTGTTCTATTAATTCTTCTATATTTTTATCTTGACTGTCTTTTTTAGGGTTTCTTTTTCTAGGTTCTTATTTAATTCTAATAGTAACAAAATTATAATATTATTTTGTTTTATGATTAACGAGTCTTCTTTTCCTTGGGGTTGATGGTCTGATAATCCTTCGGGATTTGGTTGGATCTGTGCTGTCTTTTGTAATATTGCTAGATAAAGTTCATTTTGAAGTATATCATTCATGAGAGTATTAAATTTTTTATTTTATTAATTTCTTTTTGTACTTCTTGTAATACTAGTCTTATTTCAAGATTTTCCAAATTACCTTTGTCTTTATTAATTACAACAACAACAAACCCAGTGAATTCCCACCAAATGGGGTCTGGGGAGGGTAAAATGTACGCAGTCCATACCGCTACTTTCGAAAAACTAGAGACGTTGTTTTCGATAGACCCCCGGCTCAAGATAAATAATAGTTAACAAGGTCATAGTAATATCTAAAGCAGAATGGATGGCATAACCGAAATAAGAAATGAGAAATAATACAAATAGAGCTAAGAGAGCCATGAAAATACGAGCAATACGAAAGTAAAAAAAAAAACAGTAAATAAGAAATAAGAAAAGGTCACCCCCTTGTAATAACATACACTAATGGCTCCTACCAGTGGGCACAGTAGGATTCATATAGTTGACGGCAAATAATTTCAGATTGACGCATATACAAATTTGACCAAATAAAATACACACAACTACCTACCTCAAAAACCTCACCCACCTATCCCTTCCATGTTAGGGATAAGGTCAATTACCAAATTCAGCCAAAAATTTGTCATTTTTATGATATAAAAAAATTTATCATAAATTCTTTATACCTTTAAAACGTGATAAGATTAGAAATCATATATCAACAGTCTCAAGATATTTGTCATCAACAGTATAAATAACTAACACATATATATTACATTTGCCTATATAAAGAAAGACAAAGAGAGGTCACACCACAGGTGGGGGTTAGAAAAATAAAAATGTAATAAACCATACAACCCCTAATACTTGAACCTTGGATATTGGAGTGCATATTGAATGCCCTGGACCACTTTGCTAACCTTTTGCACATTGTTAGGGGATTCAAAATTTATATATCTACGTCAAAAAACACAAAAAATCTACTCTATATGTATACATTGTAATTTTTAACCGAGGGGCCCGCCCACTTTCCAAGATCCATCCCTGGACACATTCACCAATAGACTTTGCGCTAACCTTGTACAGGTTGTTTAGGGAATTCAAAATTTATATATCTAAATAAGAAACACAAAAAATCTACTCTATGCATACAACATATTTTTTCGCCAAAGGGCCCTCCCACCTACCAAGACTTCACATCATGCAAACTAAGCTTGATATTTAAATGGAGAGGGATAAAAAGGCACATTTTGTTCAAAAAACAACACAAAGGAATTCACCGCTATATTTTGCCCTAACCTCTTACATGTTTAGGAGATTCAAAATTTATACATCCACATAATAAATAAACACACACAAAAAAGATATAATCTATATAAACAGTATAATTTTTTGCCCAGGGGCCCTCCCACGTAAAAGGGGCGTGATTTGTCATAAGGGTCATAAAAAACAACACAAAGAGTTGAACCTTGGACGCTGTTGTGCATTCTGAATGCGCTGGACCACTTAGCTAAACTTTTGCACGTCGTTTAAGGAATTCAAAATTTATATATCTACATAAATACAAACAAAACTACTCTCACAATATTCAGGGGATTCAACATTTTTTTTTGGGGAGGAGGGAGAGCTGGTAATTTAAAACACAGGAAAGTATATAAGAAAAGGAATTCAAAATTTATATATCTAAGTAAACACAAAAATCTATTTTATATAGAGAGAGTTTAATTTTTCATCAAAGGGAATTCGAATGAACACCCTCCCTGCCTACCACCCTCCTAAATCCGCCCTTAGACTCGTGTAATGTAAACTAAGCCAAGGTATTAAGTGGAGAACAATAAAAGGGTGCAATTCATCCAAAAAAACAACACAAAACCTTTTGCACGTTGTTTTCGCGATTCAAGAAGATCTTGATAGGGGCTTCAAGTTCAAGAAGATTAGGTTGTTGAAGGAAGATTTTCCTTGAAGCACTACACAGGGAACGGATCTCAGCTTCAGAAATCTATACCTGCCTTACAGTTCTTGCATTCCTAAACTCCAATAACCTGTTTATTATATCATCAAGAACCGCTCACTCTATTAACCCTTGTTGTTGATGATCATTGTGCTGCTGCTCATTTTGTGCCATTTTCTTCACACCCTTTCTTGTTTTCTTTCACTACAAAAAAGCAAAAGAAAAAATACCCACAAATCCAAAATCCAAAACAACAACAAGGGTAAAGGCAAAAAAAACAAGAAAAAAGGTGTTTCTTTATTAATTAAATCTTTGAATTTCTTTTCTAATTCTGCTTGTTCGTTCTTTAAGAAATCAATATTTAATTTTATTTTATCTAACAATTTCTTTTGTTTGTTTTGCAAGTATTCTAATATCTCTAAAGTTTTTAATATTTTTGTATTTTCTTGTTGAGTCTTTTCTCCTCGGTTTATTATAAAATCCGTCATAGTATTTAATTGTAGATTTTCTCCATGTAAAACATATTCTCCGTTATTAAAATTACATCTAATAAGAGAATTATCTTTTAAACGTCTGTATTTCTTTTCAACTGAGATTGTTAGATTTAAACTTTCTAACTTCTTTAAATTATCTATTTTTATACTACTGTTCTTCTTTATCCTAAAAGAGGGTGTAATGTTACTACACTATTTTTTAGCTGTCTGTATTCTAAAATTCCTACAATTTATATAATATCTAAAACTTTCTAATCTACACTTTAGCAAACTTATATAATTTATGCAATTTACTAAATTTATAAAGTCTGAAATAATGATTGCTTCTGGTAATTCTATAGTTTCTAATATTTCTATTTGATTTATTAGTTTTTGTTCTATTCTTAAAATATCGTTTCTTTATCTTATTTCTTTATACAAATGATTATATTCTCTTTGTATTTCTCTCGCAAAAGGATGCGTTTTCATGTATTTTTATCCTAAAGGAATACTTACTTGGTCACAACGTCTTCTATAATAGCCTATTCTTCTATTATGGTTAAATATGTCAATACCAGTTCCCTGTAATTTTCAACTTATTTCACTTACATATTCTTTAAAAAATTCTGATTGTGAAGTGTCTATACATTTTAATAAATCTAAATAAATATTTAAAAATATTTATAGCTCTCCTTTCTCTGCCTTTTGTTTAATTTCTTCGTATAAAAATCAATATCTATGTCGTTATTATTAGCAAATGGATGTCTTTTCATTTATTATTATTTCTAAACTTAAGATATTTTATTAAATGATATTCTAATTCAGATATTGTAGTAATTAGTTTATCTAAGATTATAGGGTCTTCTTTTGTGGTATTAAGTCTTTTATATTCTATATATAAACAATACAAATTATTTTTGATTTCTTTTAATGTTTTTGTATTTTTAGGTGGTATATTCATTAAGCCAAATAAAAAAAGTGTAGATCTCTTAAAATTTTATGTACCCAAAGCTCGTGGTTAATATAAGCTATTTATTCTCTAATTTTCCTTAGTCTATTATCTACTTTTTCTAGTTCAGTCCAGGCTTTTTCTCTAAATGTTGGAGAAAGTTCAAATAATTTTATACTTAATTGCCTTTGTTCCAATAAGACGTTATACATTTTTTTAAGTTGTTCTTTTAAACTTATCTGAGACCAATAATATTCTGAATCTAATATTATTAAACGCTCTTAGAGTCTAGGCTTTCTTTTTATGATAATTATAAAAAGATAATCAATTTACCCTAAAATCCTACTTATAATCAATTTATAGGATTTTATCAGGGTTCATGGTCTACTCAGCCATGAATCAATTTGCCCAAGACCCAAATGCAGACGACGATTCAAGAATGGAGTTTGACTCAGAGGCTTTACATAATTTGGATACGTAAGCACTGACGATATCTACAAAAGATAAAATTACAGACGTATGCAATATCAGATAAATAAATAAATGTACGGACAAGAGTTAAGAACCTCCAGGCCCACCCAACTTGCAAAGTCTTGCAAAAAGTCTTCTTACATATTTTATAAAGGATTTGAAGTCCAAAAAATGCCTATAAATAGCACCTAAAAGATGATTTCAAAAGGTATACCAAAGAGAAAGAAAAAACCAAGAGTGAGAAAGTCTTCATAAAGTTCTTAGCTTTTCTTAAAGTTCTTAGTTTCCAAAGTTTGTAAGTTATTTCAAAAAAAAAATGTGTGAGAAGTGTGAAAAATTTTCTTTGTTCTTCATTTTTTGGTAGCTGTCAAGTCTTTAGGGGACTCCCGAAAGGGAAACCTCACTTCTTCGTTAAGACATGTAAGTAGTAGTTACATAGGTCTTTGTAATTTTCTCCCAAGGTTGTAAATTATGTTTGAATTAATTAAGTTTATAGTTTCCTTCACATATGTTTTATTATTAAGATCTGGATCACCGACGATTTTTTGACAGTTTTTCTGATCTTATAAAATTTGTAAATCACTTATAAAAACACCCTCAGTATATGGTTACTTTCTCAGTGTTTTAGCAATAACGATGGATTAATCTGTGAATTTCTAGGGATTTGGAAAGTCCGAAGAAGATTGAAAAAAGGACTGTTGTTATTCTCCCAGGGTGTGATTAAAGAAGATTTTGCCAAAATACCTAAAACTGAAGAGAAAGAGATGAACAGGGTATAAAAATAAAAAAAATAAAAAAAAACTCAAAACATGTAAAAATAATGTATTTTGGGAGAAAGAACACTTGGACCTTTATGACTTGGATACTTACATTGGACTAAGGACTACGAAGGAGGGAGTACTGAGTAGGATTTTACACCATATTAAAACAAACTCACGATATTACTGCTTTAAAATCTTAATATTACTCACTGCATAAATAACTTAAAAAATTAGTTACCTGCTTTAATAACTTGTTATAATAATTTACTTGCTATATTTATCTGTCTATTTTATTATACTAACTATATCCACTTGTCTAACATATATATACTACTTATATATATTTACTAACATATATATATATG
Source organism: Capsicum baccatum var. pendulum (assembly GCA_030864225.1). NCBI lineage: Eukaryota > Viridiplantae > Streptophyta > Magnoliopsida > Solanales > Solanaceae > Capsicum > Capsicum baccatum. The sequence continues at coordinate 6,055,012 of CM061550.1, forward strand.
AGAGAGAGATTTATATATTAAAGATAGGAGAAATTTCAATTATTCATTCGTATTACTTAGTGGTCCTCCTAAGGAAGTTTAATTGATAAAAGGTTAGAGAAATTACTCATTATATATATTTCATTTTCCTCGTGTAGCACTTGTGAATAAGAAAGAAGTTTATATGATAGGATGATATCAACTTAAAAGATTGTCATATAATTATATTGTCCCTTTCTATATGATAGGACAAAACAAAAACAAATATGAGGCAAAATTTGGAAGTTAGAGACGGGGTCGTTTGGTAGAGTATATAAGATAATACTGAATAGGGTGTATAATTAGTAATGTTGGGATTAATAGTATTGGGATTAGTAATGCTGGGATTATTTTTTATGCAGTATTTGATTTGATGTATTGAAAACAATATGTATTGTTATATTTTAAAAAGAATATTATTTGCTTACAAAAAAACTCTTGACATACAATAACTTTGTATATTTACTTTGCAAAGCTTTATTATTCTTTTTTTTTAAAATAAAATAAAATAATATAACAATAGTAATAACTTATTTTGGAATTTTAAGATTTAATCATTCACTTGCAAAAAAAATAATTTGTTATCTTTTCTTTATTTTTTTGTTGTTCGCACTTTGTGGTGTTCTTAAGTTGGAGGGGATAGTGTAACTTTTGAACGAGACAATTGCATCGTTGTTAACATAAAATTATGTTCCATAAAGTGTTAAGTTTAAGAATTTTTTTTATTTGTGATATATTCTATTTACAAAATTAAAGCTATATGCAACCATGCAATTTGTTTCGGGTTTTGACAAATAAGTATTTTTTAAGTTAATGGAGTAGTTTTTTTAATGATTAAAATTATTTAGAGGAATATTATCATATTGAAAATTGAAAAGAAATAACTCATATTGAATAAAGTAAAAAAGATTTAAAAAACATTTAAAAGAATTTAAGGGCATTTTTGTCTTTATTAATATTTATCCATGAATTACTAATTCAACCAAATTGGGTGTATTAGTTATACACCCTATAATAACATATAGAGTGTATAACTAATACATGTATTAATTATACATTGCTCCTTATTTGCTACCAAATATTGTATTAATTTATCCCACATTTTAGTACATGGATTAGAAAAATAAACCCTCCTACCAAACGACATTGATATATAGTCATGTCTATGGTTGGACAATAATTCACTATTTGATCTTTTTTCTTTTTGATTTTTTATCTAGTGTTTAGTATTTATTTTTGAAACGTGATTAATTTAAATTTACATCAATAAATTTCATTTTAATAGTGTTCTTTATCAAAATCGACTCCATATATTCAGTAGATAAATTCTAGATTTCTGACAAACAATTTGCTCTTCATTTGAAAATGATAGTCATATCTTGGTTTGGACAGTAACCACGGTTTGCTCTTTCATTAAGTAATGTAATAAACAATAAAAAAGGAAAATATTTAGGGTGCGTTTAGTACGAGACAAAATTATTTATGAAAATGTTATTTTTGAAAAAGTCATCAAAAAGAGAAAAATAACTTCAATCGCAACCTCACTTATATATGAAAGTCATTTCCTTTATAATTGCTTGTTATGATCGGACAGAATAAACAAACCGTAAATAAAAGAAAACAATAAAAACACATACAAATTTTACGTGAAAACTTTTGGGGGAAAAACCACGGACAGAGGCAGAGCAAATTAACTATGAAGAAGAGGATTACAAGGTGTAGATAATAGTCTCAATTTTATGTATATAAAACTATCCGAAACAGCCCACTAAATGCACTTATATAATACGTGCGTACAAATAGATCCTAAGCCCAAAAACATACAGGTCGGGATTCGTTGATGCAAACCACAAAAAATCACAAACTTGGTCCGCACCATAAACTTTTAGAACCGAATCAACAAAATTCGAGTCACAAACTCTAACACTATATATCTCGGGTTGTTAAGTTCTAATCTCATATTGCTTGTTTCAACAAACACACACACATATATATATATATATATTTATATATTTGTTTCTTAATCAAAATAATGCTAATATTATTACTAATTGACAAAATAAATTCTTTCTTTAATTTCTAGCACATCTATTGATGACCCTATCCAGAAGCCTTTTTTCCTAGATAAAAGTTGTATTGTTCTTGAACAGTAGCCATAAATCTTTAGAAGTCTCTGTGTGTAAAATCATAGTGAAAAGATTTGGTTGAAAATATATATTCTTATTCGCCCAATTTACAAAAAGTAACCTTCTTTAATGCTTATAATAAATAAACACAACGATTTTATTTATATCACTTCTAATTATTATAAGTCATTTAAATATTAATAAATAAATAAAATAAAAAATTATTAATAAAATTATTTCTTGATTTTTCAAATTCAAAGTGAAATTTTACTTTTAGGTCTCGATTGCTAAGAGGAATAAGAAATAACTAATTTCAAAACTAACTCTAAAATGATCCTTATATTTTTTAGAAAGAAACGTCTTGATTAATATTTTATTGATTTCAATTACAATTTTTTGAGTACTATTGAAATAAATTGAAAGAAACTCTAGAAAAGAAACAATGTTTATTGTCGGCCTACAAAGTATAGATAAATATCTCATATATAAGCTAAATAGGCAAATTGAGATAGATAGATAAACCAGCAAAAGTATTAATTTCACAAAATTAACATATAAATCATTGAAGTAAATTATAAGAAAAAACTTACTTGAAAATGTATAAAAAGCCTAGTTTTGGTATCTCCATAGAGTGTTGGATCCACCTAGAGTTCGAAATAAAAATATCATGATGATTGAGTTGATAGTGATGCTAACGCTTTGAAACTTTCACAATTAAAACAAAATGATTAAGTAAGTTGTGGATGAGTTCAGACTTACTCTCCAACAACCTTGTATAGTATCAGTTCCTTTTTGAATTTTCAATCGACATGCACTATTTTGTTGACCTCATGTAACATAAGGATTCCATATACTAGCTGCCATTCCAGCTCCCGCAAACTTGTTATTTGAATTATCTATGGTCCGAGCTATTGCAACCTGCATGAAGTAAATGATGTTTTATTTTTTTACTTATAATGGTGTATTTTAACAAATCTTGATTTTTATTTATTTATTGAGTAGAAAATAAGGGCCTAGTGTGGAAAAAGGAGAGATAAGTGAAAATTTATTTGAGAAAGTTATGAATATTTATGTTTCGACCAACTAGTTTATCCACATAATCGCAGTATACACTATTAGTGTATATATTGTGTATATAGATATGTTTATTATATGTATGGTTCATGTATATTATATGTCAATGCTCCTAATAAAGCCCACTCATGTTTATGTATATCAAATTCAAAAGGGCAAAAACAAAGTTCTATGAAGCAATTTTCAATATTTAACATCTAAATATTTTGAGTTCAATCAAAAAACAAAGAATACAATAGAAAAAGAGAAGATGAATTTATATATTCATGTACCTTGTATCCTTGTGAAGATCTATTTATTCCTTTTGGCTCACTATTGTTGTTAGTCTGTATAAAGGCAATAAAATATATATATGAATTTCAAAATTATGGTAAAACTAAACTTGGTTAATCTTTTACACACAAAATCTTCAAGTTTTCTAATTGTAATTTTTGAGTTTTTAGATTATTATCTTTATATAAATGGATTTATATATTAGCTAAAGCAGTAAATTGGTGTAACATTATCTAACCGCAACCAATTCAGCATCAATAGCATCTACTGGTGGAGGCATATTTTTTTGTCTGATAAGATCTTTTTTTGTAATTCTTTTTATTGGAACAGTTCCAGGAGGACAACCTCTATCTTTAACCATATCATCCTTGACGATCGACTAGTTGATGAGTTTTCTGGATTTTGTTTTGTTCTCAATAAAGTAAGTTTCATCTGTATATTCAAAGTGTAAATTATGTATATATCACAAAATCGTATATGCATCAACTTAAAATAGACATTTAAAAGACATGCCTGGGGATGAAAATTTTGATTCTTCATAAGCGGATGATCAAATGCGGGTTGTTTATAGAAATCCACACAATCATATGTATCTCCATATATAGTCTGTGAATTAAAAACTCATTAATTTATTAATCAATCATTCAAGAGAATGATAAACAATACCTAATTAATTGTTTTGACCACCGGTTTATTAATAAATTTAAGTTGCTTCTCCAACTCTAAGTCTTCCGATTTGGATAACTTTATTTCTCCTTGAATCCCTTTGTAATTCAGCAAAGTATATATAGCGCCAACAAAAATCGTCCAAAAATTCTTTGTTGCATCAACATCGACCAAAATACATGAAATTATTTTATAAGCATGAACTTTTTAGTCTAAATTAGAGTAATGTTTAAGCAATCAAATCAATCAACATAAATTGAAAGCACTAGACAGAGGAGTAACCTGTTTTATTAGATGTAGAAAAGTTGCAATTATATGAGCATATATCACCTTTACTAATATTATGAAAATAAAAAAAAGAGAGCTCAGATGCACAATCATTTCATCGTATGTCAGATGAAAGTGACGACCCATCGTTCACAATTCGTGCAATTAAACGTCACTGCCCTCCTCAAATGCACCAGCCGGGAATCGAACCCGGGTCTGTACCGTGGCAGGGTACTATTCTACCACTAGACCACTGGTGCTGCTTGTTCCATTTGCTAAACGAAATTCTTAAAATCGAAGAGAGAATTCACATCGATGTAATGACAATGAAGGACCTACGACAATGACAAAACGTCCTGAATAGTCGACTCGTTTGTCGAGCAAAGCCTCATGCAATCCTCCCTCCTTTCCTTCAATTACATCAAAAAATAACTTTTTCATTTGAGAATTTAAAAGAAGGTCACGGCTCACGGCGAGACAAGTCGTTTATCATTATAATAAGTGTCGAGTCAAAGTACAGTGATGTATGCAGATGCGGCATCCTAACAGACCAATACACTTAAACCATTCCTAGAAGTTATTGTAACAAAAGTTCACAAGATTAGCATAACTGTACTAATATGTCTCTCATAAAAAGTAAATATCAAAATTGAAAAAGGAAATATTGTTGAAATAATCTAGTGAAATACTCTTCGATCTAGAGGTGATAACAGGCTGATGACACCACTTACTTGAAATTCTACGTATGGTATAATACTACTTTAACACTTATGTTGAGATTGTTCACAAATGAGTTACCTTTTAGCTATACAAAACTGTAGATATTACGTTATGTCATGATTATACTTTCAAAATTTGATATTTAATATCTACTTTTAATTATAGATTACACCAAGTTATTGAAATCGAATACCAAACATCCATATGCCTAGGTGGAATTGACATTTGGATTTGCCAGTTTAAAGTTTGAACAAGTCATAAATCATAATTGTCAATAAAGAAAAAAAAAGAAAGAAAGAAAGTGACATGTTGTATAATTGCAGAATGATACAAGAAATTTCCCCCTGACAAGAAAGAAAGTTCAATTATTTTCTTATCAGTTTACCAAAATGATGGCAAACTCCAAGTAGTTAGCATCCTAGGAAACAAATTCTTGGATCCTAAACAGTTACATTATGTAACTTTTTGAATTTAAAATACAAAAAAAAACTTTGAAAGTAACATTAACTTTTTTTTTTTTTGGGGGGGGGGGGGGGGGGGATTTAGTGTTTATATGTTAGCTATAGAAAACAATCTTTCAATATATTACTAAAACAATTGTCATCTGATCAAGAGATTACGGTTTCAAGCTATGAAAATAACTTCTTGCAAAAATATAGGATAAGACTGTACAACAAGTTTGGAAATTCTCACTTCTGATATCTCCAGGTCTTGTCACCAAAGTTAGTGGCGGAGCCAGAATTTTCATTAAGGAGGTTCAGAAATAAATATACGAACTAATCAAAGGGGATTCAACATTTGCTATATATGCATAAAGAATATTTTTAACGATCTAAAATAGTATAAAAATAATATAATTTTTCATCGAAAAGGGTTCAGATGAACCCCCTAGAGCAAAGGTAGCTCCACCACTGCCAAAAACCTTCCCCGAATTCCGCACACACATGTATATATAACAAAACTTTAATTTAATATACCAAAATGTCTTATTTATAAGATATATTATTGCCAAGCAAATTAAAATGGAGGAAGTGATAAGGATTCACTTGTAGCTTTGAAACATTATTGTTAATTAGGTTTTACTGAGTCTACATGAATAAAAAAATGACTAAAGACATAATCAGTTGCCTAAATTTAGGTCTAATACTCATCTTCCCCACCAACTTTTTTTAATAATATCTCCTGGTTAATTGTTTTCGTAATTACATAAAGAAACTCTTAGCTTCTCACACTTGGCATATGAGAAGAGAAATAGAAAAAATAAAAATAAATTATGAGGAAGAAATTAGAAAGCATAAATTTTGGTTGTGACATATTTCATCACCTCTTATTTTTCTAAACATATTATCACTGCGTCAGTTATTTTAGATTCTCGTCACGTCTATCTATTAAAAAAAAAGAGGCATAAGACGTATACAAACGTGTCTTCTAACTTGGTTTTAGTTTATATTATGTCCTTCAACTTTTTATATGCACAAGTAGACATTTAAATTATCTTAAAATTAAACAAATAGACACGTACGCATGTCCTACGTGCATGGCGTCCTACACAGCATCTCACGCGAATCGCCACGTAGGACGTATGTGTTCTACTTATTCGATTTTATACAAATTTAAATATTTATTTATCCACGCTACGTAATTACTCAAAGTTGATGGGTATAAATTGCAAATTGAAGCCAAATTAAACGACACGTTTGTGTATTATGCTATGAAAAAAACTATTGATATATTGTTAGAGCTTGATCTCAATATATATCTTATATTAAAAGTGGAGAAATTTCAATTATTCATTCGGGATACTTAGTGGTCCTGCTAAAGAGGTTTAATTAATAAAAGGGTAGATAAATTACTCATTATATATATTTCATTTTCCTCGTGTAGCACTTGTGAATGAGAGAGAAGCTTATATGATAGGATGATATCGACTTAAAAGATTGTCATATAATTATATTGTCCCTTTCTATATGATAGGACAAAACAAATATGGGGCAAAATTTGGAAGTTACATACTTAGAATATTAGATTGATATATAGTCATGTCTAGGGTTGGACAATAATTCACTATTTGATCCTTTTTTTTTTTTCTGATTTTTCTATTTGATGTTCAGTATTTATTTTTGGAATGTGATTAATTTAAATTTGCATCAATAAATCTTATTTTAATAGTGTTCTTTCTCAAAACCGACTCCATATATTCAATAGATAAATTTGAGATTTCTGACTAACAATTTGCTCTTCATTTAAAAATGATAGTCATATCTTGGTTTGAGCAGTTATTGTTAGAGTTTATGATCCGAATTCTATTGATCCGGTCCTAAAAATTTGCGGTGTGACCCATATTTGTGATTTTTTGTGGGGTCTGTGGTGATAGCACAAGGATCGGTATGAACCTGTATGTTTTTGAGTTTAGGATTAATTTGTACGCACGTATTATATAAGTGTGATTTAGTGGGTTGTATTGGGCGGTTTAAATACATCATTGAGACTTTTGTCTCCTTATTGTACTCATCTCCATTATAGTGAATTCCTTTGCCTCTACCTGTGGTTTTTCCCGTCAAGAATTTTTACCTAAATCTGTGTGTCTTCTTCTTACTTTCTTTTACTTTGTGGTATTGCTTATTCTGTATGAACATAACAGTTACCGTGATTTACTCTTTCATTAAGTAATGTAATAAACAATATTATTACTAATATTATATATATACTGCTAATATTATTACTAATTGACAATTTTTTCTTCTTCTTTAATATAATTTCTAGCACATCTATTGATGACCCTATCTAGAAGCCTTTTTTTCCTAGATAAAAGTTGTATTGTTCTTGAACAGTAGCCATAAATCTTTAGAAGTCTTTGTGTGTAAAATCATAGTGAAAAGATTTGGTTGAAAAGGTGAAACTATAGTTGTGGAAAAGGTTCTTTATTATCCCCAAGTGTCTTTTAATATTATCATCATCATCACAAATAGGAAATCTTTTTTCTTTCTTTCTATTTTCATTTCTTGTTTTTTTTTGGTTTTTCATTCGATATTCGTTATCCATATTGGAATCCGACTAATTTAAATTCGTACTGCGTAGGACCCCGTTTGGGGAGAGCGCTCTCTACCAAGAATTTTTTCATACTCATGGCTCAAACTCGAGACCTCTGATTAAGGGAGAAGCAACTCCGTCCACTACACCACATCCTTTGGTGATAAAATTAATATCATTTTTCAAATCCAAATTTAAAATTGAAGCCGAGCCGAACGAGCAACGACGGCGCGAGACACCTCTCTTTGTTCTTGCCTCACTCTATTTTCAATTCATTTTAAATATTTTGGGATTTGGACTTTTAACTTCACAAAATATTGTAACAAGTCACAATGCATTGAAGACTTAAGAGTTAAAGAGTCGTATAAGGAAAAAAAAATAGAGGAGAATCCATTTAAATAGGTTTGACTTTGAAGATTGATAGAGCGAATAAGTCACGTTTAAAGTAATTTTATTATGTGAAGAGTGTATTTATAACGATACGAATTTGAATTAGACAGGTGAATAAAAAATGAAGGATTATTAAAAAAAAAAAAAGACAATTAACAAATGAAAAGAAATCATAAAATAAGAAATCTTCGTAGCTCGGTTAGCTGACTATCTGAACTACGACTTTGTTGGTAAGGATTCAATTTGTCTTATTGGTTTCTTCATTCTTTGTTTCTTTTTAGGGGTATTGAGCCTATAAATCGTGTTTTTTTTTCTCAATTTTAAATAGTTGCTATTTCAATCTCGTTGAATATTTTCCCCCAAAAAATTCTACTCTTACTTTGTTTTAAGAAAAATATATATTCTTATTCCACTATGTCGAATTTACGAAAAGTAACTTACTTTAATGTTTAAAATAAATAAATAAATAAACTAGGGTACTTAGTAAAAGAACTGTTCTCCGTCCCTATTTACTTGTTTATTAAATTTAAAATATCCTTAAAAGCAATAAATAAATGAATAATTTTATTATATCACTCTAATTATTATAAATCGTCTAAATATTAATAAATAAAAATGAATCAAAAACTATTTAACAAAATTATTTTTTGAATTTTCAAACTTAAAAGTGCAATTTTACTTTTAGGTCACGATTGCTAAGAGGAATACGAAATAATAAATTTCAAAATTAATTCTAAAATAAGATTGTTGATTCCTTATTCGATTGAGAGAAAATCATGAAATAACTTATTATGAGATTAGTTATCCCTCGTTGAAAGATGAAGAATAATTTCAAAATAAATTATTTCGAAACAGCATATTTTTCAATCAAACAAGCTATTAGTATAACGTACTAGTAAAAATTAACGGCGAGATTATAATAGTAGGTAGTTTAATGTAAATAAAAAAAAATGCTGAAAAGGATGAGGCAAGCGTGCACGTTAGTTCGAGAAAGGAGGAATTTTCAAGGGTGGGGCCTAACCTACGCCGGAAGGAACACGGAAAGAAAGGTGCGCACACGTGCGCACTCATTGCCCCCTAAACTAAAAGTTCCATAGGTAAATTAAACTACTTATTTTATTTAATATATTACTAATATAATATAATATAATAGACTAATTTATTATATTTAGCTTATAATATTAGTCAATAATTTGAGGCCCTAATATGACCAAATTACCCTCGATTATATGGTCGAATATATGGATTTGATTTTTATTGGTGATTTTACTTAGATTTTTGTTGACTTGAGAATAATGAAATAAGCATATTTTGTATAATCTCATAAATGAGTTTGGCAAAAATATTATGTAGGCAGATCTTACCCTTATCTTGTGAAGATCGATAAACTGTTTTTGAAAGACAATCGACTCAAAAGAATATCAAGCCAGATTTGAAAAGTAAATACAAAGTGGCGGAGCCACATTGAATTCAGAGGGTTCATCCGAACCATCTTCGTCGGAAAATTATATTTCCTCCGTCTCAAATTATGTGTCACCATTTTCTTTTTGGTCCGTCCCAAAAAGAACGTCGCCTTTCCTTATTTGGTAAGTTTTTAAAGACACAATTATAATTTTACCCTTAGTGATCCCACTTGATTTTAAATACTATTACTCTTTTCTTTAAGAAGGATAATTTTGTAACTTTAACAAAGTCAATACTTATTTCTTAAATATCGTATCCGGTCAAATGACGACACATAATTTGGGACGGAGGGAGTACTATTTTTACATGATCAAAAATATTTTTATGTATATTTAGTAGATGTTGGACCCCTTCGACTAGTCCGTATATTTATTTTTGAATTCCCTCAATAAAAATTCTGATTCCGCCACTGAAGAAAATATGGTAATGAATATCGTTGTACTCCAAATAATATAGAAAAGAAATTTTTGGTTAAGAGTTACTATATTGTTAAATTGTCCTTATAAATCACTACTAAAGTTTTATGTATTTACTTAATGATAATATTAAAAGAAATAATAAAAATTTTAATTTATTAAAATGATCGACCATATTAAAATAAAAATTAAAGAATCACGAATTTTAGTAGCACATTGATTCCAATATTGACTAAATTCGCTTGTTTTAATAGTTCCTTTTAATTCTTGAATTGTCACTATCAATTATTTTATTTTCATACTTATCTTTTGTTGCTTAATAGATTTCTATGTTGAAGTGTATTTTTGCTATTAATGTCATATGAACCTCATGAGGTTGAGCCATTCTTTAATAAGTTCATGTCAAAATTGTGATGGTTTATCAAATTCAAGTATTCAACTATAAGGTGGAATTTATTTTTATCATGCATTTTCTCTTACAAATTAAAAGAAATTCAAATTTTGAATTGCATATGAAGAATGGAAGGGAGTCAAAGAAAGACTTGTATTAGTGTTTTGCCATTTTAGATAAATTAATATAATTTGATGTAATTGATTTGTGTGATCGAGCACTTTTAAATACTTTGCTTCTTTTTGTGATCAATTTATTATAGATTTAAGTTAAAATAGCCTCATTCTAAAGTCGATATCTAAGATATAAAATTTATCGCTTTAAATACACTCGCAAACATAGAATTTAGAAAATATTGGAATAATTGGTAATTTAATCGATTTAACAAGGTAATCAACAGTACTAAAATATTGTTCTTGTTATATTGACTCTAACAACACAATCTACTTAGTGTGAATTCATAAACGAGATTTCAGAAAAGTAAAATTAACAAAATCTTATCTTTATTTTAATTTTGTCCAGCAAAGCGACAATATTTCATAGATTCTCAAATTAAAATGTGATCAAATCAAGATTTTTCGAATTAAATAAAAAATATATTATCTCATCTAACTATATAATTAAGAATCAAACCATACACAACAACTAGTAATTGCTCCACTAATTAAGTCTGAAAACCAAAATCTTAAATAAAAGTTTTATTTTTTTAAAATAAGTTAAATTACATTCAATGTGGGTAGCAAAATTCAGGTGAAACATCAACCAATTCATCATGCCTCTATTCAATTCTAAAGAAACCCATTATAGTAATTTTCACAATCCTTTAAAAAAAATTATTAATTACTCTTTCCTTTCCGTCCTATTATTTATCCACTTATAAAAGAAAAAAAAAATAATTATAATCTTTTAATTTTAAATAAGACTAATAATATTTTTAAAAAATGAAACAAGTTATTTATAAGTTTCTTAAGATTAAATTAATAAAATCATCGTAGAAAAAGTGTACGAGGCAATAAAATTTTAGAAAATTTAACCTTTAATAAAGTACCTTTTTAATTACTACCTTTTACCAATAATAATAACCTCATTATTATATTTTAAAAAAAAATTAAATCACATAAGTCATTGCCGTGTTTGACCTCCAAAGCTTCCAATTGCCCATGGCCTATACATATATAAATTACTAACTACAACTATATATATACATATTTGCATTTACAGAACTATATAATAAAATATAGATATATATATTGATTAATATCGAAGAAATCAATTTATTTTTCTCCAAATTACCGTAAAGAGCTTGTGATTTTTCGATCGGAAAAGTGAGTTCCGGCGATGCTATAGAGCTGCAAAGTCCCCGTCGTCGCCGGAGTTTAGAAAATTGTTGTCGAAGATGAGCAGAGTGAACGGAGTTGATAACACTTTGGAAACTATAAACGCAGCAGCTACTGCTATCGCTTCTGTTGAAAATCGTGTTCCTCAAGCTTCCGTTCAGGTTAATGATAAATTTGACTTCGATTTGATTTCGGTTATTTTCAATTTTGGAATATATAGATCGTTTTTGTTTTGCTTTGATTTGAATTTAGTTACAATTTTTTTAGGAATTTTAGAATTATTTTGTGTTTCACTTTGATCTAATTCATTTTAGGCATTTGAAAGTCGCTTTGATTTGAATTTATTTACATTTTTAAAGTAATTTTTAGCTCATTTTGAGTTTCATTTTATCTAAATCATTTTTAGGAATCTGAAAATCAATTCGAATTGAATTTAGTTACATATTTAGGAAATTTAAAATTATTTTGTGCTTTACGTTGATCTAAATCTGGTTATATATATATTTTTTGGAGTTTTACTTTGATTTGAAGCTGGTTATAGCTTTTTTGTTTTTAGTTTGTGCAGTTCGTAGATCGTTTTGGTGTTTTCATTTTGATTTGAATCTGGAAATTTATAGATCGTGATTGATATTTTTGAGCTCACGTTAAGTTAATTTAAGCTTTTTTTTTGCAGAATTCTTAGTGAGATTCATAGATCACGGAGTTTTTGTATAGTATTGTTCCTTGCATTAAGAATAGAGATTGTGTTTCGGTTATTGCACTATTTTGGTTACTGTTTGCTTATTAGTTGCATACGTACTTTTCATACTTATTTTGATTTGCTGTACTTGAGCTAAGGGTACTCCGGAACAGCCTTTCTACCTCCAAGAGGTAGGGGTAAAATCTGCATGCACTTTACCCTTTCCGGACCTCACGTGTGAAATTTCACTGGGGTATGTTGTTGTTGTTGCATTAAGAATAGAGATGTGTGTTGTGTGTAGCAAAGAGTGATGTTTAGCATATTTGATCTTCTGATTGGAAATTGCTTGGTATCGCCCTGGTATGAAATAGTAATTGTTATAACTGTTGTGTCCGCTGTTTGAATTTGGGATAAATCTGCATTTTATGCATCCTGTATAGCAAATAGTAGCACTTTTTCTGAGAAATGTGCAGAAAATTATGGCAATAGGTAAAGATTTACTCTTTGGATGGAAGTTCATTAAAAGAGAAGTTTTATTGTGGGGAAAGTTCTTTGCCCTGTTGGAAATTGGTGTGATGGTATGACAGGCAATTTCCAGGGAAGTTGGATAATATGCTTCACTGTTCATGATATGTGTGCTGTCCACGAGTGTACATAGGACATATACTTGTTTGACCAAGTGAGTGAGAGAGGAGGGACTTGGTGGGATATGGTTTCAAATGCTTGAATTATGTCTGAATTGAGGAAGAAAACGACAAGGAGATGAAGCGACAGATGTTTTTAACCTCTTCCAATGAACTGGAAAAGGCTAGTCGCTAGTGTGAGAAACAAGATTTCTAGTAAAGATAGCGATGTAATACATAAATCATTTCCTTTCTTTCTTTTACTAATTGATCCAAAATCTAGAAAAGGTATCACTTTTGAAGTGGTGCCACATTCCCTCTTATTTTAGGAGCAACTGAAGTTATGTCCAACTGAAGTGATTTTCTTAATGTTGTTCCCAAATGCTATCTAGCCTATAGCATTTTTAGAAGTGATTCTTTCTTTATTAAAGTGATGCAGTTATACAATACGCGGTTGTGCATTTCAGAAGGTTGAGTTAGCAGAATAGAATCTTCACGAGTTCCAGATTCAACAGATGCAGATATCATATTATTCCACTAATTAAATTTGCTCAGCTCGGCTTCTCATCTAATATAAGAAACATGAATTTCAATTTTTGAAGGAAAAAAGAAATAATTCTCATGTAAAATATAGTAGATACTTATGTGATTTACGCTTTTGATGCAGAAAGAGGGTTGTAAATTAATTAGAAAACACGCTGGATCTTTTGGACTCACTGCACTGGAAGGAGTCAAATCCAGACTATTATACATTATCAGTACCTTTTTGGTACTATTATTATAGTAAAATTATTTTGTCTATCAAAAAAGATCTTGAATTTAAGCCATCACTTCAGAGTGTCACTGCTTTTGGTCTCGAATCTCTACTATATTGTGTCCTAATGATACCATTAATTGCTTCATTGACACTTCTGAATATGTTCCAAAAGGCTAAATGTGTACTTTTTGTGATATCAAAACTCTTCCCATGAATTCAATAGAACAAGCCTCTAGATCTTCACTAGATGAGGCTGAAAGTGAAAGCCGGTTTACGGTTTCAGTCGAAGTCACAACAACATGTCCAGTAAAATCCCAAGGAACAATATACCTCCTAGGCCAAGTGAAGAGGCCAAAGCTTGTGAGGCACTTACATAAATGGCCTCTGCTTGAAACGGATGGAGATAGAATTGTTATCATGCTCTCTAGTCACATCTGGAGAAATTGTACAAATATTTGTCATGCTTCGCTCCTCTTTTTTGTTGTTTTATCTGGATTTCTTTTAACCTTTGCTGATGTTCACAATCTTCTCAATGTTCTTATACTTCTACGATTGATCTTATCATGTAAGAAGGTTCATGGTACTTTACCAGAGCTTTCCCTCTTTTTTCTTAATGTATTGTATAAATGAGAGGAGAAAAGAATTGGGAGAAGGTGGGTGAGAATTGAATCTTTTACCTTTAGGATGCAAGATAGAAGGCCACCGGGGAAGTCTTTTCCCCTTCATTTTGATCAACACTCTTGTGACATTCGCAAACTCAATTGTTTTTATTCCTGAACAAGGTTAAAAATATTTTCTCTGAGCTCTCTGACATTACTCTGGATTAGTCCAATTTTCTTTCACTGTTAAATTACATGATCTAAAATCTCCAAGGTTGCTTAAGTCTGTTCTTTGCTTTTATTCGCTTGGCTGCTTGATTCTAAGAAACAACCAAATCGCACGTATTCTTGTTTTAAAACAGAATCTAGAAACAAGATCATTTTATTTTCTCTAATTCCTTGCCTCTCTGCTCTTGGGTCTTATTCTGAAGAAACTTGCTTTGCGTGTTAGCATATTTGAACTTAACTGGGATATTGTTCTTCATTTTGTTTGAGTTCTCATTATCTCTTGCACTTTAAAATGGTTTAACAGAAACGAAGATGGACAAGCTGCTGGAGCATGTATTGGTGTTTTGGCTCTCAGAAACAGACAAAACGAATTGGACATGCAGTTTTTGTTCCAGAGACAACAGCCCCTGGGGCAGATAGACCTGCTGCTAATACTTCAAGTCAAGCTCCTTCTATAGTGCTTCCCTTCATTGCACCCCCCTCATCGCCTGCATCTTTCTTGCCATCAGAACCTCCTTCAGCAACCCATTCACCAGTTGGTTCAAAATGCCTTTCTATGTCTACATATTCTCCCAGTGGACCCACCTCAATTTTTGCTATCGGGCCATACGCTCATGAAACTCAACTGGTCTCTCCACCTGTATTCTCTACATTCACTACCGAACCATCTACTGCTCCTTTTACCCCTCCTCCTGAGTCAGTCCACTTGACTACACCTTCATCACCTGAGGTACCATTTGCTAAGCTTCTTGACCCCACCTATCAAAATGTTGCTGCTGGTCACAGATATCCTTGTGCTCAGTATGAATTTCAATCATACCAACTTCAACCAGGGAGTCCGGTCAGCAATTTGATCTCACCTGGGTCTGCCATATCTGTATCTGGAACCTCATCTCCTTTTCTTGACCGTGAGTATACTCCTGGACGCCCTCAGTTCCTGAACCTGGAGAAAATAGCCCCTCATGAATGGGGATCTCGGCAAGGATCTGGGACTTTGACCCCTGATGCAGTAAACCCCAAATATCACGATAATTTCCTTCTTAATCATCAGAACACTGGTGCTCATCGTCTTCCAAAGCCCTTTAATGGATGGAGAAATGACCTAACAGTGGTTGATCATAGAGTTTCTTTTGAGATAACTGCAGAAGACGTTGTGAGGTGTGTGGAAAAGAAGCCAACGATGATGATGAGAACTGGATCAGTATCTCCCCAGGATGTAGAACATTGCACTAGACGACGGGAAAACCTGGCTGAAACATCAAATGCACAGGAGCATGATGGACATGAGTCTTCCAATGAAATACGTGAAGGATCATCTACTGACGGAGAGGATGGACAGAGGCAGCAGAAACACAGATCCATCACTCTCGGATCCTCAAAGGAATTTAACTTTGACAATGTGGATGGAGGATATCCTGATAAAGCTAATATTGGCTCTGACTGGTGGGCCAACGAGAAGGTTCTTGGAAAGGATACTGTACCATGCAGTAACTGGATCTTCCCTATGATGCAACCCGGTGTCAGCTAACTAGTTTGCATCACTTTGGTAAATCCACAGCATACTAATAACCAGCAGCAAATACCGAAAACTCTTGGTATCAAATTGTACAAGGACAAGACATTGAAGGGAATGACGTGCAGCAGGACTGATAAGAGGAATTGATACAAACGAAGGCTGTTTTTTTTTCGCGCACTTCCTGAACTTGGGATAAGATAGATAGAGATGTATTTTAGGAATTACCATTTGATAAACTAGTTTTGCTCTCCCCTGAGCGAGAGTTTTACAGTTAACTAATAGACTACTTTTTCGCTTTCTAGCACTTCTATATGTAACATAATAAACTGATAAAACAGTGTAGAAGATAATGCTGATAATGTTCATTTTGTTCCTCTTTGGTGTGACTTTATATGAAGAATTTGTCTTTTGCTGCTACTGACTGGCTTCAGTTCATTTGTTCGATTTGGTTTTCTATCATGTAGTTCATCAGCAATGTATGCAATGAATCAGCTATAAATGACAATGATCTCCATGTTTTCAATCATGTATATGTCACCAAGTGAGATTTTTACAAATAACCGTGGTGTCTGGGCCAGCTTGCGCGCACCTCGACTAAATTCATGGGTACCTTCTAGCAGATGGGACGAAATCACCTAGTATTTTAGTATTTGTCGATCCCATGGTGTTCACTTCAACTTTATTGAACCACTCGGTCAAATACAACTCAATTTTCAATTCTGATAAAGAAATGAATCTCGAGCGTAATTTAATCTCAAAGTTGGCTCATTAAGCAGAAAATTTAATTAAAGATCATAAAAAAGAGACAATGTCACATCATTTCACCCATTAAGCACCGATGTGAGACTCGACAATTGCATAAAATGTAGGAATATCCTATGTTATTTAGGATTGAGGTGTAATAACTCTTTTCTCAGAAGTAACATCAATCAGTGGCGGAATCAGGATTACTCCTAAGGGAGTTCAAAATTTGAAAAAGTGAACATATGAACGAGTCAAATGAAATTCAATATCTATATATATAAAATAAATCATTTTAATCATGTATAAATAGTATATTTTTTCACCGAAAGAGGTTCGAATGAACCACTGAACCAAAGGTGGCTCCACCCCTGACACCATCATCATCAATAACAACAACAACATACTCATACCCAATATACTCCTACAAAGTGGGATCTGAGGAAGGTAATTGTACGCAGTTCACACTACTACTTTAAAAAGGTGAGAAAGAAAAGTTATTTTCGATATACCCGGCTCAAGAAATTCTTTTTATTAAAAGTAAATTGTGAAATTGCAAGGAAGTAGGGTATGTAGCACCCAACATATAGTGATAATGCATTAAGATTTGGAGGCCAAGTAAAAGAGCTACTACTATGCACATGTGTGGGCGCCGCCAAGATTGTTTGGTACCCAAAAATATTAGTTGTAACTTTCAATTGGGAGTAATTAACATGTGTTTGCCTAATTATAAGGAGTAGATTCTACCTAATCCCCCAAATATTTAACATTTGATTAAATGTTCTTTTATATGTTTGACATTTTTTTCAATTTCAAGTTCCATCTTTCCCTAAAATACAATCCCAAATATTTAGCATTTGATTAAATGTTCTTTATATGGTTGACATTTTTTTCAATTTCAAGTTCCATCATTCCCTAAATAATCAATTTCCTTAAAATAAAAGTTACATATTTAAATTCATGTGTATAAATTATCATACTCCTTAGTTTTATTTTACTTGATCCACAGAGTTTTATTAACTATTTCCTATACAATATTACATTTAGTAAACAACGATAAATTTTTTTGAAAAGTGTCAAGTAATATGAAACGAAAAGAGCTAAGTCACAATACTTCATAATTGAAATATTTTTAAAATACTTATAATAATCATAGAAAAAGTACATCCTCCATTTTAAAAAGAATCTATTAAAATCAGAGGCGGATTCAGAATTTTAAACTTGTGGGTTTTCAATAAAAAATTTTGAATGGTACCTTTTTTAAAAAATAGGTTGACCGTCTAAAAACAAGGATTAAAAAGAGTAAAAAAAAAAATTTTTTACCTAATTAAAAATATAGACCGAAAAACCTTCTATAAATTAGCTGAAAAAAAAGATAAAAGAAACAAACGCATCCAATTAACCCTTTTTTTAAAAAAAAAAAAAAAAAACTTCAAATATTTAAAAACAAAAATGTGGTCTATGTTGGATTGCTACATTAACCCTCGTGACATAAAAAGTCAAACAACTCAAAATTCTAGAAAACAAAAAACAAAGAAAAAAAAAAGCCATTTTTGACCACTTGACTTTCTAGAGCCCCTCTCTTTTAGCTCAATTTTTCTATTTTTAATATTAGCTCAATTTCACCATATGTTTCTAACCAATTAGTCATTCATACAACCACGAAACTTCCAAAATACTAATAATATAATTAATACTCTTCATGTTGCTTTTGAATTCAAAGATACCACCGTTCATTTTTCTTCAAAATCGTGTCTATATATAGAAACCTCCATTCTTGAATTTTAACCAATTCACAAAATATCCCCAAAAAAAGCAAAAAAAAAAAAAAATAATCACTTTGAATTTCAAGAATTCTAAAATCTCAAGAAAAATAAAAATTGAGTCATTATATTGAATTTCAAGAATTTCCATCATTCTTGAATTGCCGAAATCCATAAAAATTGATTCTTTACCTTGAATTTCAAGAATTGCCAACTTTCTTGACTTGCCCAAATCACAAAAAGTCTAAAGAAAGCACAGAAATTGAGTCTTTACATTGAATTTCAAGTTTCTTGAATTACCCAAATCACAAAAAATTTAAAAAAAGCACAAAAATTGAGTCTTTACGTTGAATTTCAAGTTTCTTGAATCTCCAAATCACAAAAATCTCCAAAAAAGCATAAAAATTGAGTCTTGAAATTGAATTTCAAGAACCCCAAAGTTTAAAGATGCCACCTTTTGCCGGATCTCATCCACTTTCCCATGGTTTTTCAAGAAACTCAATTGATTCATATTCAAATATTGTGACCATTGATGTTGGTGGTCAGCTTTTTCAAACAACCAAACAGACCTTAAAACAATCAGGTTCAAAATCCCTTCTTTCTGAACTTTCAGGTTTAGATTTTGATGGTTCAATTCCTTTCATTGATAGAGATCCTGAGATGTTTTCAATTTTGCTATCCCTTTTAAGAACTGGAAATTTACCTTCAAAAGCTAAAAGTTTTGATATTCAAGATTTGGTTTTTGAGTCTCAGTTTTATGGTGTTGAGCATCTTTTGTTGAATTCCCAATCTAACCCCTCTCAGTTTGAGCCTTTTGATCTTGAAAAATCATTGATTTTGCCCTTAAGCGGTAGAGATTCACCTACTGCTATTGCCACTACTCAGCTTGGTGAAGTTCAAGTTGCTCATGGTTGTAAAATCACTTCATTTGATTGGTCATTGAAGAGAAAATCAACCATTTTGACACAATTTGCTGGTATTGATTCTATGTTGTCATTGTCAGCAAATGTTGTTGCTGTTGGTGCTACTGACTTTTCAGGATTACAGATTCTTGATGTTAGTAAAGGGTGTGTTAATGAGACTTTGAATTGGGAAAATGTGACTAAGTCTGGATCAACTGTACAAGGAATTGGTGCCTCAAGAGATTTGTTGTTTACGAGCTTCGAATCATCTAGGAGGAATTCGAATTGTATAATGGTATACGATTTGAATAACGATGGTTTTAGGCCTGTTGCTGAGATTGGACATTACGAAATCTTTGGTGCTGAATTGGATTCAGCTATTCCAGCTACTAAACTTAGTTGGATATCTAGTCATAACTTGTTGATGGCTGCTGGTTCACATAGTGGACCTTCTGGTGTTAGAGGGAACATTAGGTTCTGGGATATAAGGTCCGGGAGCGCTGTGTGGGAGATCAAGGAAAACGTTGATTGTTTCTCTGATTGCACAGTTTCGGATGATCTTTCAGCTATACTGAAAGTCGGTGTGCATTCAGGCGAAGTTTTCATTTCGGATTTGAGGAATATTGGTAACGAAAATTCTTGGACTTGTCTTGGTGATCAAAGAAAAGTAACAAATGGTAAGAAAGAAGGTGTTGGGAGTAAAATTGAGAGTCATGGAACTCAAGTCTTTTGTAGTAAAGGCGGAAATTTGGAGTTGTGGTCTGAGGTTTTGATTGGTTCTTCGATTAAAGACAGAGTCTTTAGGAAGAACTCGATGGGGAGAGCGAAAGATAGTTGTGGAAATAAGATAACTCATTTCACCTTTGGAGGTAACAAAATGTTTGTTACAAGGAAAGATCAGCAATTCGTTGAAGTATGGCAGAGTTCAGTAAGGGGATTCTAAGTTCTGCAGCCTTGTTTTCGACAATGCTGAAGCATCCGTGTCATATCGGTCAAAAATGCATAGGATCTGACACGTAATCCTGGTTGTTCAATCATTTGATAAATGATCATTATGAGTCGGACATTTTTGAAGAGTACGAGCAAACATAGTTGGCAGGAGTTTGGAAATTTTCGCGAGTGACCATCTTATTTTCAATATTTGATTCTTGTTGTTCATTATTACTATTAATTTATCTGTGAATACTTTCTTTAGTTCAGTGCACAAGTTGTATGTACATGAAGCAGAGTGGAATATCAAACTTTAGTTTACTACGATATGTTTTCGCATTATTCTACCTCACCATTATATTTCTCCATTCTCAAGACTCAAACTTTCCACTTTGTGGTAATATACGAGGCATGTTGTTGTTGTTGTTGTCTGAAGACTCAAACCAGAAACTTGTGATCAAGGATGGAAGGATCTCATCTGCCCGACCACATCCCTGATGATTATCGGTTTGGGCCCAACCCTAAGGACCAACCACAACCTTCAAACCTCGGGGATGATGGGCCCATCCCTCTACCCTTCTCCACTTAAATACCAGTCTTAGTTTGCATGGCACATGCTCGAACCTCTGAACCTAAGTCACAAGTCCCTCAACCGTTGTCACTTGAACTAAGCTCTCGGGGGCTTACATATCTCATGCATCCTTACATGACATTTCTTGCAGTTACACTTTGAGATGCAAGATTTGCTCTATATATGCATAACCACATAAAGATGAAAGGGTATGCCAGTTAGAAGTTCTGAAAAAATTATCTTTACGACTACTTTTTATTTCTGAGATAGTAATAAAACAGCAATTGTTTTATACTATCTTAGACATAACATGAGCTTAGCTAATTGTTTTCACCCTTTTTTTTTTTTTTCTAGTACTAGAACTACATTTTTTTCTCTTCTGATTCATATCGACATCCTCATCTGTAGCATCGTCAGCTTGCTCATCACTACCGTCTTCATCTGATTCATCATCACCTTGTTTTATCGCGGTTTTAGTTACTCTGCTACTTACTTCCTCCTCCTCCTCAATCGACGACTTTGGACTTTCATCTGCTCGCATGAAACTTGAAGAAGAATTCGCGCTGTTGCTGTTTGTTATGATGAACCTGAATCTTTTCTGTTTCCCCCAGCCTGTCAATCCATTGAGCAGATGTATTGAACCAAAAAGTTGAATCTTGAATCTCTATATGTGTTGGTGTAATTTTGGTAACTTAGACGTACCCTGGTATTAGGCCAGTTTCTAAACACAGGTGTCCTAGAGTCTTGATGACTGACACTAAAGTGCCCGCTAACTGAGGGCAAAGCTCAATAGTATTTTTTGGTCCTCGCTTTAGGCCTTTGACAACACTGATATGTGCCTCCTTGGCAGGGGTGCCTTAAGAGCCTTGATGACGACACTGAAGCTGACAAAGCGGTCAACGTGTTTCGTGCCTCACGCCTTTGACAACATTGCTATGTGCCGACACTAAAGCACCCGCTAAGCGTTCAACGTGCCTTTGACAACAGTGCCTCATCGATAATCCTGGTAATAGGCTACAGACTCACATACACATACAACTCTACAATTCTCAAAAGTGAGAAACTAGAATTGAAACACACAATTCGACATTAGAAAACATCAAACACATATGAATCTAATACTATATATGATTAAACTACAATTAAAACAATTAATTTGATATACATCATAATCTCAGATTAAACAGAAGAGAGAGGAGATTGACATACCTTTAATTAGTGAAGGTGAATGGAACTCAAATATATGTTAAAACTACGTAACGCGTTAGAATTCTTTCGCAAATAAAAGACTTTCTACTTAAATCAACAATGATAGCCATTATATATAATTTGGGTTATGTTATACTACAAATTAATAAAACATGACGTCTTTTAAATTCATTTTTTATAATTAACTATAATTAATCAATACAAATAATTACTTCAATCTACAAGTTTACCATGACAAATAATTACTGTGTTTAGTGTAAGTCAACTTCGATAATGCAACATCAGATAGTCAACGTGACATACATATATATATATAGTTATATCATAGTGTGTGTGTGCGTTTTTTATCAAGTTGGCTTGTTACAAAATTTTGATTTTAGATATATATTTTCATAGTGTAATGATTTTGTACTTAAATAATATAATTTAACTGAATATAACTAGTCGTTATTATTTTATTTTTCAAGTTATTGTATCAGAATAGTCATCCATTAATCTCATAGTGTAATTTATTTTTTATTTTCCTGTCCAAGTGTTGTTGGCAGGAAATCTCCCATATATATTTTTCTTATATATTTTCTTTTTACCAACAATGAAAACATGAAAAATTGAAAATGACTAGTCTTACAAAACTAAGATGTGAGACACAAAGGGTCATGAATATATATTTATATCACCAACATGGGTTGTGGTGCAACGGATGAGGTTACTCCACCCTTAATCAGAGGTCGAGGCTTTGACCCTGGACATAAAGAAAACTCTGTTGGGAGCGCTACCCCCGAATGGGGCCCTACCCGGCGCGAATCCAGATTAGTCGGGCTCCAATGCGGTACCGGACACCAGATGAGAAACAAAAAAAAAAAAAGAATATATATTTATATCTAATTTTTTTAACTTCTATGTTTAAAAGATCTAGGTCGTATCATCAATTATCATTATTAGGAATGTAGTTTTTATGAAGATAAAGCAAAGAATAACTTTGAAGTCATCGTAAGATTTAAAATTTTGAATTCATCTATGGCTTCTTATCCAGCTCTACTTCTAGTATTTCAACTAAGTGCTAAATTCCCCCCCCCCCCCCCCCCCCCCCGCCCCTAAATTAGACAGATAAATATAAATATCTAATTTTAGTATATCAAGACAAGTAAAAATATGAACGAAGGGAGTGTAAACTATGGAATAAATGTGAGGACAACCACATTTGACGGCCAATTAGTATTCGATGGTGCAAATAACCAACCATATTGGAGGTTTTCATAGTCTACTCTATAGTCAACAATTTGTCATGTCTAGATTAGTATAGTAGACCACTAAGAACTATATACTAGATGTTGAAAATTGAAATTACAAAAAAAAAAAAAAAAAAGAAGAAGAAAATTGAACCACTTTCAGCGCTATGTCCCTTAAGGAAGAGGTCGGGGGTTCGATCTCCACCTCTGGTAAAACTCTGTGGTCAGTTTTCTACAGCAAAATACATTGACCGAAGAACGGATGATTAGTCTCACGGCTGCCGGCTGTAGGGATAGTTGGGAAACAAAAAAAAAAAATTGAAATTACAACAAAGTTAACGTATGTTGAAAAATATCTTGGTGGCTAATTTTGTCCAACGAACATATCACAAAAAGAGTTTTTTTTTTTTTTAACAAAAGGTGGAGCTCGATATAGCTTGTTCTACCGTGCGATTATTTTATTCGGTATCTGTTGGGAGGAAAACTATACAACTTTCAGAGGCAGATATATGATTTGAATTCTATACATTCTAAATCATAGAATAGTGATGTCAAGTACAAATAACCGATAAAGTTGCTGCTATGTGACCAAGAGGTCATGGGTTCAAGCCTTAGAAACAGCCTCTGGCAGAAATGTAAGGTAGGGCTGCGTACGATATACCCTTGTGATGGAGCACTTCCCTGAACACCGCGCATAGCGATAACTTTAGTACACCAAACTGCCCTTTTATTTAATAAATTTTCATACGATTCAGATAATGTTTTGACCAAAAAATCATAACTTAAAGCCTATCTCTGGCCAATGAAGGATACTCGGAGTGGTATGTATGACCTCATTCCCGGGTTGTGACAGATCCCCAACTAAGGAATGAGGTCATATATACTACGAGCGTCCTTCATTGAAAAAAAATTATATATATATATATATATCTTAATGTGGAATCCACTTACAATTCAAAAATTGCTTAATTTGAGGTTACAAGTTTCAATATTTTTTTTTTTTTTTTTTTTGTATCTTCTTATTAAATTTTTTGGCTATTCACTAAAATTTGGACCCCTTATGATTCTCAACTATTGTATTAACCGATTTGTTGAAGGCCTGTTCTAATTCTTAGGTAGTAAAGTCATGAGAGAACCACAAGAGTTGGTGTGGTGGTTCAACACCTCACCCCTTAAGCAAGAGATTGAGAGTTTGATTCCCATCTCTGGTGAATGGAAAAAACTTCTGTGGCCAGTTCCCTACCGCTTGGTGCGCTGATCGTAGGAACGGAGGCTGTGGGTAGGAATGGAGGATTAATCTCACGACTACCGACTGTGGGAATACCTTGAAAAACACACACACAAAAAAAAAAAAAAAAAAAAAAGTCATGAGAGACAAAATAAAGTTGTTTGCGAGTAAGATGCACCCAATAAATAAATAAAGAATTTATAACATATGATGGAAGAGAAAAACTATGCAAAAGAATATCCTAAACTTTATTTTTAATTAAAGGTCTCGTATTTTAACTTTTTAAAAATAGAAAAAATTATTTTGAGAGTGTCAGCCTAAAAAATGAGCCCGACAATATGCTAATTCAAATTTAATCAAATCTCAATAAGATTATCGGCAAGGGGTATACCTAGGTTCAAATTGGTGGTATTTCGGCACCCGTTAAACTCAATGCGGAATAGATATAATTATATAAAAAATATATAAAAATTGATACAAGATGAAAAAGAAGCACCCTCAAAAACCAAAAAGATAGCCGGGAGCTTGGATTTTCATGCAGAATCTTAAAATTTTGGATGCCAATAAATGTGTTTCAACCTTCCAAACATCCACGACATCTAAATCCTTAATCCGCCACTGAATATCAGACATCAAGTGAAAAAGAAAGTTGAGAAAATTGATGAGAGCTAGAGAAGTCAGACAAGTCCATGAAAGAGGTTTAATGTTATGTGTTGGGAAAGGTTGTCCAACCAATTAGAACAACAACTACTAAAGTTTCCAGGGTGTCTGCCATCTGTATTTTTGCATCCATTGCCGTCTAATAACTTATGATTTATGGACCCATGGGCCATGTAGCTATTCATTCGGTGTTTCGTATTCGTATTGAGATTTGATCCGATTAAAAGAGGATTTAAATCGTATTGAGATTCCGACTAGGGCATGCAGGGGTAGAGCCATCTTGGAGGAACAGTGATTCAGTGCACATCCTTCATTAGAAAATTATGGGGGAATAAAGGTTAAATAATGTTAGCTATATGAGTATATATTTAATTCTGCACATCCTTAATATAATTGGAAAAAAAAAATCTGCATATCCTTCACCGTCGAATTACTTACGATTTATGGACCCATGTAATTATCCATTCGGTATTTCGTATTCGTATTGAGACTCAATATGATCAAAAGAGGATTTAGTCGTATTGAGATTCTGACTACGGCAGAGGCAGAGCCATCTTGGAGAAATGGTGATTCAGTGCACATCCTTTACTATTCCCCCTTATTAGTAATGAAACTAGATTTGACTAAGAGCAGATTTAATCGTATTGAGATTCCGACGAAGGCAGGGGCAGAGCCATCTTGGAGGAATGGTGAGTAAGTGCATATCCTTCGCTAGAAGATTATGTGGCGAATAGAGGTTAAATAATCTTAGCTATATGAGTGTATATTTAATTCTGCACATCCTTAGTACAATTGAAAAGAAAATTTGTATATTCTTCGTCAAATTTCTTTGTTTCACCACTGGACTGGGTGGGTTTAGGGGATCGGAGGGTGTTTTACCGGACTTCCTTGATAAAAAGTTATATTATATTTTAAATATTTTTTTTCATTTTCTGTTTTATACATAGATTTTGAATCCCCTCCATACAAAAGTGGTTTCAATTTCAATAATCAAGGCACTATATTTCTGGTTCGTTAAGAGAAGTTATTATAGTTGACATTTTTCTACTTTTAGATAAAAGTTCATAAATCAAATTGCAAATTACTATGTAGGTAGCATCTAATTCAAATATAATGAATTAATGCATGTCTCATAAATAATTTATGTCTTTTCTATTATCATATATTCACTTTTTGTAATTTGCCTTCTAATACACTTTAATGTCTTGCAATAATAGACAATTATTGCTCTCTTAATTGCTTTATCAAAATTAGGTATGCAATTGTTTGCACCCCGTTTACTAGGTCTCCTCCTATTCATTTTTTTTTTTATTTGCAAACACTTGTGTGGCTATGGATATTGATTTATATATATATATATATATATATATATATATATATATATATATATATATATATATGGATCATAATAGTCCAAACTTAATTAGAGGTCATTTTATTTTTTATTTTGGTCGTACTTGAATTTCAAGACTCGTTATCTATTACGTGATTTGATTACATCTTTTATGAGCTGAGGATCTACTGAAAATAATTTTTCTAGTGCTTCACAAAGGTAAGAATGGAATAGAATTTGCTTATACCCAAAAAAAAATAAAAAATTCAATTGTCATTTGATCTTTTTTATTTTTTTTGGTTAAGAAGGATGCATTTAAATAACAAATAAATAAAACACACAGTACTGACTAGGTCGGTCAGGATTAAGTGCAAAGCATCTAGTGGAGTTATCCACTAAGCAATCTTGAGAATGTTTAATCCTCCTAACAAAAAGTGTTCCTGCTATGTCTGTCCATAAAGATTGTTGCGCACATGTTGACGGAACTTCAAAAAAATTGATCTCAAATTCCTCTGCAGAATCAACACCCTTCTTTGCTAAAGCACCCGCCACCCCATTTTGCTTCCTAAAACAATGCACCACTACTGAACTTTCTATTCTTCTTAGACTTGACCTACATTCATCAATAATTGAATTATAACATTAGTTTCCATAGGTCAACATTGAAATTACATCCATGGAATCAATATTGATTTCCACAGGTGTGAGGTGGTTAATTTCAACCAATTTAAGGCCCTCTTGAGGGCTATGAGCCCCATGTGGTTCATGGTGGTGTTATGAAATCCTTTTAAGAAACCAAGAACCCAGCTCCCAAAGCATTCCGGATCAGATCCCCTATACCTCCTTTATCAGGGTTACCAAGACATGAGTCATCAGTGTTAAGCTTATAGTAATCATGAGGGGGTGGTTCCCAACGAACATTGATATCTAAGTATCTATGCGTAGGGGAGAGATTGCCAATCAGATGGTTATACTCAATTGCATCAGAGTAGCATTTACAATTAACACAATTACTAAAGCATATTATATGTTAAAAAAACTAAAATTTGGAGATATGATGGAGTAAAATTAAGATGTATTTAGACGGGCTTATAACTTTTTCCTAATCAATAAAAAGTCAAAAGTTAGAAACTCTAAGTTATGGCTTATTTTTACTTTTTTAGCTTAAAAATAAGTATTTAAAAGCACTTTTTTAATATACGCAAACACAAAAAAATGCTTAAAAGTACTTTAAAAAAATAATTATCATAGTACTTCATGTTGTTGTACTTTTGAGCCAAATTATAATTCTTCATAGTTTCTTCCTCCATTTCTTCTTCTTCTTTTTTCTCTTCATTAGGAGTAATTTTATCTTATAATTAGTCAATATTAATCATAAAATTTACCTAGAACTATATACTTCTTAAGTAATATATGACCATGTAAAATTATTTTATATCGTAAATGTATAAAACTAAAAACACTTTAATTGTTAATTTTGTTTTTATACATAAAAGGGGAATTAAGAAAGGACATAAATATTACATATGAAATTAATTTAAATCTTACAAGTTACAACTACACTGTGAAAGACGAATATATTATTATTATATATAGACCATCATTATATTTTTCACTCTTTATCCCAAGTTATTTTTAAATATTAATTAAGATATGCATTGTTATAAATTGTGATGGAATGAATGAGATTCCTTCACCTTTAATTAGATGTTTTAGGTTCGAGCCTTTAAAATTTTTGAAAATATTCTTATTGGAAGCATTGTTTTCATAAATTGGCCCCGTAATACACGAACCTTGATGCGAATATCAAACATTGAGTGGAAATCGAAAAAATTAATATAGGCTAATTTTCTAAGAACATGCAGACTAATCTCGTCACGCAATCAACAAACTTAAATAATGATTGTGTTTATTAGTATCAAGTTATGTACTATATATATAAATTTATAAATTATATATAGAAACACACCTTGAAATTAATTAGAATAATATCTAATTAAACATATGTCTAAGTAAAACTCTCTGCTTCACTTTATTTTGGCACATTTTATTATTTGAAGAGTCAAAAAAAACTTTGTTTAAAATAATTTTTTATATATTTTTAAAATATTTTAAATTTTTATTATTATAATTTATAGTATTGTTTTAATGTAGTTTGCTATTATTCGAATTTAATATTAAGAGTGATCTTATAAAAGATTTATTTGAGATTGCTAAAGCGTAGAAGTTTTGTTCTTAATATAATTATATCACTCAACTCCTTTTGACCATGAATGTCTTTAGATAATATTCTACATATTTTAAGAATTATAGAAATAATCTATATCTATAATATATTAAAAGTGTGCAGGGCTTTAGAAATGTTGTTTAAATTTTTTGTCCTTTATTAAAAGTCATTTCTTTAGATAAAATTGTCTTTTCATTATTTTTTTTATTAAAAGTTAACAATAATTCTAAATCTTTCCTTTCATTATTAGAAGTGATCAAAATCAATTCCAATTGATATTTTTTTCATTAGTTTAAAAATTTTAAATCAACTAAATTTGAATTTAAAAAGATTTGATATATCTAGAAATAAATATAAAACTATAAAATAAGAAAAATTTTGAAGTATCGGATTTTTAAAAGTTTTAAGTACGTAATAAGAATGTAATCAATGATTTTGTAAGGATTTGATTTTAAAAATAAGAAAAAAATTTAAATATAAAAAAATAAAAATAATTGTAACACAAATATGGTTCAAGTTGTTGCGTCTCTCTTAGCATGTGGCAACAAGAAAAAGAGGCACTATATGACAAACGTAAAAGTAATGATCCATCATTCACTTAAAATTTTTGGTGGTAAAACATATATGGATATATGTTTATGTTTACATTATTATATTAAAGTGTGAAAGATTTTGAAAAGTAATTTAAACTTTTACACGTTATTAAAAATCTCTGCATTAGGCAAAACCATTTAATTTTAAATAATCAAACACTACACGTGCGAGGCACATGCGGTTAGACTAGTATATTGAGTTTAGTTTGATTACCATGAATTCACATGACCTTTTTTTTTTTTTTTTTTTTTACATAAATTCGCCATTGAGTGATAATTAAAGTAATTAAATAAGAACTCAAAGTCTAATTATTTTGAGAAGCAGCACATAGTTGGTGCAAGTTAAAATTAATACGAAAATTGTCTCTAGATTGAGTTAACTTTCTGTTAATTATTTTGAGTTTCGTTAAATAAAGGATCAAAATCACTCACATAATACAATTGAAAATCAATACTGATAAGTTGAATAACAGAAGAACTAAAAGCAAAATATAATTAAAGTTATGAATTCCTAAGTAAATTTAGTTTTCATGATCAAATATATCAATGTCCAAAGCTCAAATCATAATTAATGTTACAAATTCTTAAGAAGTTTAGTGCATTTCAACTTTTTTATCATTAAATATAAATATGTACTCGAATGATTATTAATTTCAAGAATTCAAAATAGGTTTAGTAGACTTCAAATTTTCATCTTTAAATATATGTATTACCATTTGAATCATAATTAATGTCACGAATTTATAAAAAGATTAGTGAAACTTCAACTTTCATTTTCAAAATATACTTGCTAGTGCTCAAATCATAATTAACGTTATGAATTCCAATTTTCCCTCAAATCATATATATTTACTTGGATGTTAGGCACTGCTCAACTAAATTTGATAAAATAGCTAATGCCATAGAGTTTTGAATTCCACGCATCTAGCGTTTCAGTTGTAAAATTAAATTTCTTATAATAAGGACTACTTTTTCAAAGGACGCGCTACGATTCTCCACTCATGAAAAATCTCTGTTAGGGTAAGACATGTATATTGTATAAGAGTAAATTTGAAAGAAGTAGATAAATCAATGTCTATCTTTGGTTCCTTGAAGCCACTTATTTTAGACCACTAAATTGGTTTATTTAAACCTAATGAATTTCATTGAAAGAAATCAAAATATAAAGAAATAAACACAAAAAAAATTCGACATAGTTTCTTATTTACCCTTTGACTTGACATATAGAGTATACATAGGCTTTTTAATCGAGGAAATGAAATCTCTTGCTGTCGTACAAGAATGAATAGAAGAAAATAATCTATTCAAATGTAAATCTCTTATATATATAAAAGGTGAAAATCTCTTGTCAAATGATCACGTAATTTTTATTTTTTTTATAAAGAACTAGAAAACATGTTCTCACTTTTTTTCTGACCTATGTCGTAATGACTCCTACCTATCATTAAAACGGCACTTATTTTGAATCAGAATTAAAGAGCAATACAATAATAAGAGTATTACAAAACGAAAAGAAGAATTAAAGAAAAATTCTTCCCTTCTTTAATGTAACAATTCTTTAATTCTAATTTTTCACATGACATATTTAAGAACGAAGGATTACAGATATTTTAACATATTTTACGTATCTGTAATTTAAAATCGCAAAATTCAAAAATCTTGCATACTTTCTTAAATTCCTTTACAAATCAAAATTAAACAAACAAATTGAAACTGGAAGAAATAATAATTATTTTCCCAAAGGCAATTAGGTCTTAGTCTATTGAAATTTGAAAACAACCACTCCACCTCTAAATTAAAAGTTTTATTTCCGTACATTCTACCCGGTCCTCAAACCTCATCTATGGAAGTACATTGTGCATTTTTTTTTTGGTTTCCCACCAGATGTCCGGTATACTTATTGGAGCCCCGACTAATCCGGATCGCGCACTGCAGGATCCATTCTTGGGGTGACACTCCCAACAGGATTTTCTCCATACCCAGGGCTCGAACCTGAAACCTCTGATTAAGGGTGAGTAGTCCCACCACTCCACCACAACCCATGTTGGTGTATATTGTACATGTTTGTTTGTTTTTTATTTTCCATCCGGTGTCCGGTACCCTTATTGGAGCCCCGACTAATTCGGATCGCGCACTACAGGGTCCATTATGAGGGTGACGCTCCCAACAAAATTTTCTACACAGGGCCGACTATACCGTAAAGCCGTTAAAGCAATGGCTTGGGGCCCTAACTTTTTTGGAGCCCCCATTTTAAGTTAGAAGATAGTTCACAATGATAGTATATCACACATAAATTTTAACGATAATATCTATTTGTTTCTAAAATACTTTACTAACTGTCAACAAAATGCATGTATGACACACAAAATGAATATAAGATGCACGTACGTCGCACGATATGCACGTACGCCACACACAAGATGCACACAAAAGCTAATTTTATTGAATATATCTGAAACTTTTTATTAAGAGTTTGCTTTAGGCCATCAAATTTATTGAGCCGCCCTTGTTTCTACATACCCAGGGCTCGAATCCGAAACCTCTTGCTAAGGATGAAGTAATTCCACCACTACACCACAATCTATGCTAGGTTACATTGTGCATGCTGTTGTTTACTTGTTGGTGCTGCAATTAAGTGTTAGAAAGATATCTTTATCAGTATCCTGCCATGGAGACTTTTAATTGAAAGAAGTTCCAAAAATAAATAAATTTGCCATTAGAGAAATTTTACATCATTATTATATATATGTGCATGTGATTGTGAGTTAATGGTGTGTAGCTGTTTTTAGTTAGTAAGCCTTTTTATTTTTTTTGGCTGTGTTTATGTACTCACCAACGACCTCTGTTGGCATTTATTGTTCTTTGCTTTTAATTAAATCTGTTTTTTCAAACTCCATATCCATATCAATATTAATTTATCATCACCTACACAAATGTTCTATTTATAATTTATAAAAATATATATATATATATATATTCATACATACTGTACACACATACACTACCACTCTCACATTTACACTCTTTAAGTTTTTTCATTAGGTGTTTGGTAATTATATTGGATTTGATTAAATTTAAATTAGTGTTGGTTGAAATTAAAGTCTCGTATTGGAAAGTAATAAAACGTTCTCTAATAAGACGATTCTATATCATGACGCACATATGAAATATCTGTTTAAGGATAAATGAGTACTTATCACTCTATCACTGCATTTACTTGTAATCAGAGGCGGAGTCAGTCTAGTAATAGGGGTTCGTCTAAATCTCTTTCGACGAAAAATTATATTATTAATACATGGTTAAAATAATTTTTATGTATATATTGTAGATGTGGAATCCCCTTCTATGAGTTTTTCCTCAAATGTTGAACCTCCTCAGCAAAAATCCTGACTCCGCCTCTGCATGTATCATGCATATAACAAAATGAGGCAGTCTAATATACGAAGCATCCCGCATTTATGCAGGGTCTGGAGAAGGGGGCGTACCTCAAGAGGCCGGTGCAATGTAGACAATCAGCTCTAAGGGGTAGTTTGGTGTGAGGTACAGTTCTGATAGTTTCGAGATTAAAATGTAGGATTATTTTATTTCATGTTTGCTTGGACGTATTAGTTAGTCAAGACATTATTTATCTCACCATTTATGCCTAAGTACAAGAATTAGTGGCTACTTTCATCGTTTGAACTCGTAATCCATAAATCACATGAAGATAATTTTACTGTTGCTCTGACCCCCCTCCTTTCCCCCCATACATCATGCATATGAATGTATATTATATTTTGTACTATATTTTTTTTTGTAGTGTGGTATGTTTATATTGTTAGTCTAAGAGATTATTTTCTCCAACAAGAATCTGTACCCTTCATTTATTACATCCTCTTCCTCTTTAACTACTCCTTCTATAAAATCACTTTTATTTTTCCTTTCTTCTCTATCACTCACAAGTCTTCTCCTCTCTTCTCTTCTCTCCCTACACAAATTGTTATATTTTTGTTTAATCTTGTTGAAGCTTCAGTATTGGATTTGGATCTCTCAAGTTCCACAGCCATTCTTGTAGGTATGTAATTCTCTTTTTTAGTGACATTTAGTTCTAAAATGTTTTTGAAGATAATAATAATTAAAAAAATATATATATTTTGTTCAAAAATTAACACAAACATGGTCTAAGATCATGCAATTCTATAGGTGGGGTTTGGAAGAGGTAGGATGTACACACGGCTTATTTCTGACTTTATGAAATAGAAAGACTGATTCTGATACACTTTCGACTCAGAAGAAATATATTCGAAGTAGATCATTTTTGAGGCTACTACGTGATTACTAAATTTATTTGAAACATACTACTTCCTCCGTCCCACAATAAGTGAATTCTTGAATTTTGGCACATATGTTAAAGAAAAAAAAAATAAAGACATAAATTTATCATGTTTTTTCATTTTTATCTTTTTCAAATTTCAAAACCTTAATAATAATACATTACTTTTGGAAAGATATAAAGTACTCCTTCAATTAATGAAGGGACTATTTCTAATTGTTAAGCTGTTAGAAAGTAATTAAAAGTTGCTAATTATTTAAAAACTGCTAAGCTTTTAATTGAAGAAGTACTTAAAAGCTGCTAATATAAAGTATTCCTTCAATTAATGGGGACACAAGAAAGCTGCTATTATAAAATCCTTGAAAATCGATCAAAATTTTAATTAATGGAGGATAAATTTGGAAAAAAAATTCAATATCTATCTTGAATTGTGAACAATTCAATTATTTTGAAAACTAAAAAATACTCCAACAATTCACTTATTGTGGAACGGAGAGAGTACTATTTTGTCCGCTTGAATTGTGAACAATTCAATTATTTTGAACACTAAAAAATACTCCAACAATTCACTTATTGTGAAGCGGAAGGAGTACTATTCTGTCCGTAATTTATGTAGCACACTTTTGTTTTTGTCTGTCCAAAAAAAATTACCTTTTTATAATCGAAAACAAATTAATTTTAAATTTTTTCTTTTATCTTTAATAAAATGATTTATAACCCTCAAATGGTCTAACAAGTGTTTTAGACCATTAATTTAAAAAATAAATCCCTTTTTTCTTAAATTTTATATCAAATTTAGGCTAATGTGAACAAAATTCAGAATTAAAGGTTGCCATAATTAAGGACATTAAATGCAAATAATTGTGAGAATTTTTTTATTTTTTTTTCAAAGTTTGTTTTAATTAATGAATTAATCTTTTATACAGGGAGTTTTTTTTGTTCTAGCGTGAGTGAAATGGAGGTATCAACAGGCCTGATGATTGTATCCATTGTAGCAGGCTATTTACTATGGTTCAAGTCCATTACAAAATCCATGAAAGGGCCCAAAGGCCCAAAAATGTGGCCCATTGTTGGAAGTTTACCCGGCCTGCTTGAAAACGGTAACCGGATGCATGAATGGATATCCGAAAACCTTCGGGTCTGCACCGGTACCTACCAAACTTGCATATGTGCAATTCCATTTTTAGCCCTCAAACAAGGTCTCGTGACAGTCACGTGCGATCCAAAAAATTTAGAACATATATTAAAGTCTAGGTTTGATAATTACCCTAAGGGTCCCACTTGGCAAGCTGTGTTTCATGATTTGTTAGGTGAGGGTATCTTCAATTCAGATGGTGACACGTGGCTATTCCAGCGCAAGACGGCTGCGCTGGAATTCACCACGCGGACCCTGAGGCAAGCCATGGGTCGTTGGGTGAATCGAGCCATTAAGAATAGGTTTTGTCCTCTACTTGAAATGTCTCAGGTTCAGGGCGAGCCGATTGAGCTACAGGATCTTTTGCTGAGGCTTACCTTTGATAACATTTGTGGTTTGACTTTTGGCAAAGACCCCGAGACGCTCTCTCCAGGTCTACCCGAAAATGTATTTGCCACGTCATTTGATCGAGCCACTGAAGCCTCGTTGCATCGTTTCATTATACCCGAGTTCATTTGGAAGTTGAAGAAGATGTTGGGGCTTGGAATGGAGGTTAGCCTGAGCCGGAGCTTGAAGCAATTGGATGATTACATGACCGATGTGATCGATACACGTAAGCTGGAGCTGGTGAATCCTCGGGATGGCGGGCCCCAGCACGACGACTTGCTGTCTAGGTTCATGAAGAAAAAGGAATCCTACTCTGACAAGTTCCTCCAACACGTGGCGCTCAATTTCATCCTAGCTGGACGTGACACATCATCCGTGGCATTGAGCTGGTTCTTCTGGCTAGTCAGCTTGAACCCTAGGGTGGAAGAAAAGATACTGGTCGAGCTCTGCACGGTCCTTGCAGAGACACGCGGGGACGACACGTCAAGGTGGCTGGAAGAGCCACTAGTGTTTGAAGAGGTGGACCAGTTGACATACCTCAAGGCAGCTTTATCAGAAACCCTGAGACTTTACCCATCAGTCCCAGAGGACTCGAAGCATGTCATTTCTGATGACTATTTGCCGGATGGCACGTTCGTGCCGGCAGGTTCAAACATCACATATTCCA
Source organism: Capsicum baccatum var. pendulum (assembly GCA_030864225.1). Taxonomy (NCBI): domain Eukaryota; kingdom Viridiplantae; phylum Streptophyta; class Magnoliopsida; order Solanales; family Solanaceae; genus Capsicum; species Capsicum baccatum. The sequence goes on from CM061550.1 coordinate 6,091,473, forward strand.
TATACTCAACCGGGCGAATGAAATTCATCTGGGGCGAAGATTGTTTAGAATTCAAGCCAGAGCGCTGGTTGTCACAAGACGGTAACAAGTTTCAGGTTCAAGACGCATTCAGATTCGTGGCATTCAACGCAGGACCAAGAATATGTCTAGGCAAAGACTTAGCCTACTTGCAAATGAAATCAATAGCAGCAGCAGTGCTGCTCCGACACCGCCTCGCGGTGGCACCGGGACACAAGGTCGAACAAAAGATGTCGCTGACATTGTTCATGAAATATGGTCTTCTTGTGAATGTCACCCCTAGGGACTTGACACCAATTTTAGCCAAAATTGACCTCACACACATGATCAATAATGGGATTGCACCGTGAAGGTTTATGAATCTTACAAGTCAAAATTTAATTGTTTATGATACACTAGTAATATGGTTAAAATATATGACGAGCTACTTTGATCATATGAAATGTGGCTTAACTATAACACAAATAATGTTTATATCAGGTTCTTATTTATTCTACAGTATACCTGATGTATAACTTTTTGCCAAAGTTGGATATTACACCTCGACTTTTTTTTCTCTTTATCACCCTTTCATTTTCCCTAGTCAATACATTATAGTATATGGTTATATATAGATAATGTACTTTAGTTTTGTGAAAATAAAATTAATATACAAGTACTTGTGATTTTATGTTTCTGTACAATGATGTTATACTTGCCTTTGTTGTCCTATTAATAATGTTGAAAACGCATTCACCATCCACTTTTCAGTCTTGTATTTAAAATACAGTCACTGTTATAAAGTTTTAAATTTAACAAATAAAATTCCGTGATAATGATCGAGAAGTGGCTATTTGTGAATAAATACATCGATACATTTATGATGCCGGCTAGTAAAAGATTTGCACTGTCTCGTAGAACAATGAAGTGTATGTCCGGTCATAGGATGATCTACAGGTCACATGTTCGAGCCGAATATACTTCTCTAACAACTACTAGCCATACGTCTTTTTCCATCTTGCTACAACAGAAAATATTTCTGCCAATATTCATAACTGTTTTAGTGAATCAATAATTTACCAATAAGAAAATATTTTGTGGCTCAAGTTCCTCATATTAAAACTTGCTTTTTGAATATTTAAATTAAAATAATTCATGTCCATAGGCATGATATGCCCTCACATTATTTTTTTTTAGTGATGTTGCTCTCATGTTCACAACAACATTTACGGCTTTAATTAAATGCAAACCATATATGCACCACTTTGACATATTGATTAGATTTTGGTTGTCTTCTGTACTTGAGAGAAAATACTTTATGATTTTTTCATGTTCGTTAGGTACTTAATTAACTACTTATCGGTGAAAACATAATTAAAGTTGAAACAACCTCCGAGGTAGTGGTATGAACTGCGTACACTTTACTTTCCTCAGACCCCACTTTCTGGAAATACACTCGCTATGTTTTCTTTGTTGTTGATCCTTGAAGGCCAACTTCAATACAAGTTTAAACCATGTTGCAAATTTTGAATCGTCGAATATGCAATATGAATCCACAGAATCTAGATGGAAACAGATTAAAAAGTACAACAGCATACCCAGTGTATTCCCACCTACTGGGGTCTGGGGAGGGTAAAACGTACGGAGTCCATACCACCACCTCAGATGAAGTAGATAAGTTGTTTCCGGTAGACCCCCGGCTCAAGACAAACAGATTAAAAGTTACAATAGTTGCAAAAGCATAGAAGTATACTGATGAATTTATGATGAAAAGAAGCAATAAGGCTATACCAAAAAGGGACACTATAATTAAGAAGTTCAAGTTTTCTACATGTGCCACTACTTTGCACCCAAGCATCTGAGCACAAACCACAGATTGGGTAGTTTTTATCTGTACACATCCAAAACCAGTAGAGATGTGTGCATTGCAAAACAGTATTTGAAAACAAAAAAACAAGAGAATTTACGAAGCGTAGTCCGATGATCACATACTGAGATAAGCAATCCACAAACCAACATTGGCATTGCTTTTACTGAGGTTTTGTCAAATTCAAGCTGAAATCCCAGAGTTTCTTTGCCAATTCTGCATCTTTAGCCTGAGAAGTTGGTGCAGCAATATTGCTATCCGCAAAGTATTCACCAGTTATTCCCTTCACCTGAGGATGCAAAGCCACATAGCATGTTGTTGCCGCTCCCTAGAATCGAGAGAGAAGCATATGAGGAAATAAACACAAAATCTTTGTGACAAAACAGTTATATATAATCTTACATTTGCTAGAAACTACTCACCTGTGGAATATTTTTAATGAAGTATTTGCCAATCCAGTTAACTATACCTGCAAGAGGTCGGAAATGAAAAGATTAACTAACAGGAAATATAATAGGATTAAAGAACTTCAAACACTACATTTATATTATGTTGAGGTTCTAAACTTTGTATATGCCCTGCATGGTGTAACTCCTCACTGTTGGTTGTGTGGCGCCCTAGAAGGATCTGGAAGTACCACATTTCCTATCAGTTAATACAGCGAACGTTCATGAAAGAATTACTTCCCTTAACTTCTTGTTCCATTTTAAATACCTATAAGGGGTAGTTTACTTTGAGGGGTAAGGAAATGTATATTTATAGCCCATTGAAGGGTACAATTTCATGAGAAATGGCATTAAAACGATAACAACCACTCTGTGGATGATTTCAAAAATTTACCTTCAACCAAATTCTGGTGACGGAGAAGATTGGTATTAATTGCCCCTGGGTGAAGTGAATTAGCCGTTATTTCCGATCCTTCCTCCTGTGCAGGCAAGACAAGTATAATATATCATTAGAACTTCTGCTTAGCATGTCTTGAGAACCACTTGATCATACTGCACGCCTTACAGGATACGTAGCCTAATGTAATCTCTTGATAAATTCTTTTAGTTCCTAGACTTATTACTCGGATGATTTTCAATTAAAAAAAAAACTTGCATATAATGGTGGAAACTGTTGAAATGTACATTCCTTGAAAATTAAACAGTAATTCAACGTCGAAATTGTCACTGGGAGAGAAGAACACCGGACAGGGACATGAAGTCTAAATTTTTGCAACTAAAATGTTTCCTCTGGATACTAAAATGTTCAACATGTTACTAGTCGCAGAAATTAAGTTAAGTTTGAATACTCAGAAGACAATAGTTTACCTTGAAATGCCTTGCAAGTTCATTCGCGTGTAAAATATTAGCAAGCTTTGACTGTCCATAAGCAAGTATAGCAGTGTAACTGGAAATAGACAAATAAACGTTACTGTAAATCTCTTGCGCAACGAAAGCATTCATCGTCTGATCCTGAACATGATTTTCATTCTGTTTCCTGATACAATTTGCGGTTTTATACTGCCATACTGTCCAGACAGATTCTAAAGTAAAACTGATATATATATGTCAACCAATGAATATCATGTTGTTTCTTCAAGTACAAAAACTTGAGGCATTAATGATAACACACGATATTGCAAAACCTAGTATACCAAGAAAAGTAGAATATAGAATGAGGGACTAACATTGTTTCTACTTTGGATTATGCCAAAATAATGTGTACTTCTGAAAATTCGTTAGAACTTGCCACATTTTTTTTCTTTTTGATACAAAACCTTGCAACATACTTATTGTGAGCAATCATGAGAATTGGGTCACTTCTAAGTTAACCAAAGTAACATATAACCCCATTTTAGACCCAGTCTTCATATTATAATTCCGATTCAGACTCCAAATTTAACTATGCCCATTGTTTATCCTTAAAGATGTGTAGGTAAATAGACAGAGACGTATACTGAAGAAGAGTAATATATGCGCATAAGACCATGAAGTACCTATCTTTGTCATTGATTTTGTCAAAGCGAATTCCTTCACGGTATGTAAATCGATGTCCCATTGATGAAACGTTTACAATCCTCCCTTCTTTATGGCTTGCTTGAGCTGTATCTTTTAGGTTCTGTATCAAAAGATTTGTCAAAAGAAAATGACCTGCAAAAACATTACTAGTCTTACATTGGTGAAAGCAAGTGATACTTCAACCTGAAATAATCTCAAGATAAGAAAACACACATAGCTGTCGGCATTAATCTAACTGACTAGGTACTTGAAGTTGCACTTCAGTTTTGACACCAAATAAAAGACATGATGGGATTTAAAATACAACCATCTATTTCAATCTATGTTGCTCGGACTCTTCAAAAATCCCGCCTGGTGAATGTCAGACCGAGTAACATAGACTTCAACATAACATTCCATCAGACAATTTACGAGTCCTACTTTTAGATTCTTGAAAACCAATGGGCAAGTTACAGCAGATAAAAGGAAAAACATATTTTTTTAATAGAGAAAAGGAAAGAAAAAGTAAGAAAACAAAAGAAATCTAATGCAGAAAACAAGTAACGATTGATGGAAAGATCTTCTACAAGCAAATATAGCTCTGAAGAATGATGCCATTTTCACCAAAAATTAGCCAATCAAAATGATAAAAGGCCACATATCCCGAGAAAGGAGTCATTGTATTTTACATAGTCAAGGGATGGCATTGTATGGTGAAAAATCTTGATGAAAATGAGAATACTCTCCCTATAACTAAGATATCTTAAGCAAACATAAAATATAAACTCATTTACCTAAATGATTAGTTGCAAACTGTAATTCAATGTTGTCTTGAGAAAGCATGAACGGTGGAGCCATAACCCCTGCATTGTTGCTTCAAAGATAGTAGAGGCATTTAATAACTTAATATTCATGCATCAAGGTGGAGGGCAGAGTGGACAGAATATTTGTTCCGAACAATACTAATGGACCAAAATTGAAAGCAAAAATCAAATTATGACTGTATGTTGAACCCGTGAAACAGTTAAAACAAAATGTTTGCTTACATTAGGATGTTCAGAGGATAGCCAGTAGAGTTATATTCTGCTGCAAACTTCCTAACGGATGCCATAGACCCGAGATCCAACTCCATTACATCAATTTTGGCCTGAGGAATCTCTTTAAGAATACTATCTTTAACTTCTGCGCCACTTTTTACATTGCGAACCGCCATTACTACATGTACACCACGCATTGCAAGGACACGCGTTGTTTCTGCACCAATACCACTAGATGCTCCTGAAAATTTAATGATCAGGATAAAAGTGAGCCTTTGTTCAGCATTTCAGCGTGCATTGCAAGTTTAGCAAGTAATTAGGAGGCAATCGTTATCCAATTCCAAAATGACCTTATAAGCCAGAAAAGCAATACGAAACTCTCTACCTAAATCTATTTATTCATGAAATCGATAAATTTTTGAACTCTTGGTATTTATGAAACATAAAAATACAGTCGATAGGAGGTTTCATAACATGGAAGTTTACGGAGATGAGATGAAATAAGTTGCCAAATTATTTCTTGAAATAGGCGATATAAAAGTTGCTAACTTCAATTATTTCTTTCTGATTTATTCGACATAAATCAACATAAATATCATGGACTCCCATATTCAAAACATCCCATGTCAAAGACAATTTACTACCGTCCATTTGCAGTCTTACGAAAAGAAATGTCAGCAAGTAAGAAAAGTTGTCAAATGAACATTTCTTGCCATTGGTATCCACACTTAAGTTCTACTCAGGGGCTAAGGCCGACGCTAGAGGGCCGGAAGGGGGTTCATCCAAATACATAAGGCCATATATATAGTAGATGTTGAATTCCTTTAATAAAAATCCTGCCTCCGCTACTGACCTTACTAGCTATATCAAGAAATACAGTCAAGTCATTACACTTGCATCAACCTAACACAACCCTTCTCCTTTACCCGGGCTAGGAAAAATTCCTGTTTTGTGAACTCAGGCCTAGTTTATCTCAACAAACATAACGCATGCAAGAATACAAACTAGGCACAAGTTCAACTTTCTTCCATCGGCTCTCAGCATAAACTGTAAACTGGAGAACTATAATTTCGTATGGTGTACAAGAATAGTAAAGGGCAGCCCGGTGGACCAAAGCTACCGCTATGCGCGGTGTCCGGGGAAGGGCCCCACCACAAGAGTGTATCGTACGCAGCCTTACCTTGCATTTCTGCCCGAGGCTGTTTCCAAGGCTTGAACCCGTGACTTCCTAATACGTCTTATTCAGTATTTTTCTTATACACATTAAACCCTGACATTAACAATACAAAATACTATTCCTTTTCAGTACTATTCTTATTCTAATACAACCTATTCATTTAATAGAACAAATCAAACCGTCAATGAGAAATAATCACAACATTACTAATACACCCTATTCATATTATTCTTATACACTCGACCAAACGACCCCCTAATTCTATTATTTGATGCTTGTGACTCTTGCTTGTTAGTTGAGTATATATTTTTTTTTGATACACTACAGTATTTCAACATAAAAATAATTATAAACAGGAGAAGAAATAGCATCAAGTGGAAAAACCACCCTCACCCCCACCCCACCCAAAATAGAAAAGGTAAAAAAAATATTGTCTTCGTTCACTTTTACATGTCACGTGCATCAATTTGACTAAAATTACTATAAGTTGCAATCTTTCTCATAATATATATATATATATATATATATATATTAATCATGGTGTCCGGACCAGCTTGTGCGCACCTCGACTAAATCCTTGCCACCTCCCACCAGCAACAGCAGCATCAGGTAATTCTATCCACCAAGGCTAGAACAAATGGGAAGAAAAACACCCGGTATTTATCTCTATTGGGAATTGAACCGAGACCTCATGTTGCTCATCCCAACTTCATTGAACAACTAGCCACACCTTTGGGTGCTCATAGTATATATTATCACGATGAAAAAACACATGTTAAAATATTGATTTGTCAAAATTCATATACTGTTTGCCACTCAGATGCGACAAGTAAAAATGAACGGAGGGAGTAACAACTAGTCAGTCAAAAATTGCGAACCTGTAACAATGGCAGTAAGGCCAGTAGCATCAATTCCTTGAGTAACTTGTTCAGCAGTTGATGAAGATGAAAATCCAGATGCTCCATTCAATCCAAATAACCACATTTTTTTTTTTTTTTGCTATTAATTTTTCTTGGATTTGTAGATTAGTGACAGATCAAGAAAACAACTGTAATTTCTTATTCCTAGAAATATGAATATATATATATATATAATTTATGTTACAAAGATTAAAGACATTTTTCTTTCATTGGATTGATAAATCCAATGTCATTTTACACTATGAAACAAGAAAAGAAAAGAAAAAAAAAAGCCAAATGCAGTGTATGGGTGATGCAATTTTATTAAATTTAAATTCGTACAAAATTTAGATTATATTAAATTCAAAGTATATTAGTCCTGAATAAATATTATGAATTAATATAATTAAATTAATTATTTAAGTCCAAATAAGTATGGATTTAAATAAGGCTCAATATTTATTGGGTTAGTCCATTAATTTGGGCTACAAATGCTAAACTCAGTTTACTAAACCCAAAATATTGTCATATTCTAGAAGCCCAACTAAGCGTCACGTGTCAAATGACGTGGCATGCCAAGTTAAGTGAAGGAGCTAATAGAATCGTGTCATATGTCAAACTGATGTAGCAGACCCATGAAATAAAAACCCATAAAAAACGCCACATCACTTAAATCTGATTGATCAAAGAAAGTTCATATTCATCATCACTCTTCCTTTCCTACAACTATAAATAGGGGTCTCATAATTCAGAAAAAGGGACCCCACCCCCAGAACTCTAACAAGTAACAAGAGAAAGCTGGTGGATCAAACTCCACAATTTCTCTAAAAACCTCAAGCATTCAAATCAAGTTCATCAAGATTTAAGATCAAGACCGCAATATTCAAGAACAAGCTCAAAAGCTCTTAAATTCAAGCACAAGTCAAGATCAAGTCCCTCAAATCAAGAAATCAAATTCAAATTCAAGATCAAGCTCGAAGCCCTTGAATTTATATTTGAAAAAGCGAATCAGAGTATTCATAGAGATTGTAACACTCGCATTGAAATCAATAAATTGATTGTGGCAATATATTTTTCTTGTCTCAAATTATTTATTTTCGGCCTCAAAAATTTTATTGTCCAACAAATTCTGGCACGCCCAGTGGGACCAAATCTGCCCTTTATCTCTTCTCTCATAAATCAAATATGCAAATCTGTAGCCCCAGGATCGTAAAGATGAAAGCGGTACTTCAAGACTCGTCTTTGAGTTTCATCAAGTCTACACTCCGACAAGCCTTGAAGCAGGGGGCATTTGTAGACATTGAAATTTTGTGGACTCTACAAAAAGAGTTCAATTTTGGTTAAGAGTTCTTAGGGGCTACTTTACCCTAAATCTAGTTTAATGGCTACTCAACTTAAACCCTAAATTACGCTTATATAAAGGGGGCAAATATCCCTTTAAAGAGACATCTCCAGCATCCCACAAATTCATGGGATATTCACAAAGAGATCAAAGATCTGAAAAATCCCAATAAATTCATGAGATATTCATAAAGATCAAAACCCCCTCTTCTTGATAATCAAATACATCAAGAAGACAAATCCTTCTTTCACGGAGATCAAATCCAAATGTTCTTACGTTCGAGAAATACGCCACTAACGGCCCTTGAATTACGGAGAAATTCATATTCAAATCTTCATACATTCGAGAAATATGCTACTGACGGACCTCAAATTACGGAGAAAATCAAGAGAGAAAATCAAGGGACGAACAGATTTGTACCCCGATCGTTTATCAATAAAACTGTTATTTTTTCATATTTTTATTTGTGGTTGAAGTTTATTTTTTATGAATTAAATTATGTTGGAAACAAATTGGCACGCCCAGTGGGAAAATCTCTACCTCTCATCTCAACTTTTCATACTTCAAAGTTTAAGAACAACGAAATGACTTCCAAGAAGGTCAATTCTCAATCAACTGCTTCCAAGACTGCAGATTCAAAGTTCTCTGCTGAAGTAGAACCTTGGTGTTACTTTCGGAAGCCTGGGAGCTGTCACAAGAAGCAAGGCAGGCTTGCTAGGACAACAAACACATCCAGTGTCGTCCGCTCCAGCTCCAGTTTTGGGATCTTCAATCCCCAAAGGAACGAAGTCCAATAAAAGTGCTTCGGAAGGAGGAAGCAGTGTGGCAGATTCGCTTAAGAAGACTCTAGCTCTACCTGAGCATTCCGGTTCCAAATACTCTGGCGTAAAGAGCGATGACCGTTCAACAAATGCGTCATCTCCACTTACACCACAGAAGCTGAGCACTTCAAGGATCAACTTATGTGATAATCCATGTTACTCTCCAATGTCTCTGGTAATCATGCAAGCAATGGTAACTGATGCCTCGTCTATGGAGGAACAACTTGCGAATCTGACAAAGGCAATTGAAGGCCTGACCAACTATGTTCAGAATCAAGAAGCTAGGATTGATAAAATAGTGGATAGGGTGGAAGGCTTGATAGATGGAGAATCTAACCATGCACCGGGAAAAACTCCAGAGGTTCATGAGATAGAAAATCCTATGAAATAAACACCATCGACTAAAGAGGTGCAAGTTTCTGCTGAAGGAATGATCCCGATTGGGCAATTAAGGGAATTTATTTAAGGGACCCTCAAAGACAAGTATGATATTGTCACCAAGTCTTTCCTTGCATATGTCAAGCCTTACACTGCAAGAATAAATAGCCTCAAAATGCCTGCTGGCTATCAATCCCCCAAATTTCAACAATTTAAGGGAAAAGGTAACCTAAAACAACATGTCGCACACTTTGTCGAGACATGTAATAATGCTAGAACTTACGGTGACTATCTGGTCAAACAGTTTGTTCGTTCCCTAAAGTGAAATGCCTTTGATTGGTATATAGACCTCGAGCCTAACTCCATCGATAGCTGGGAGCAATTGGAACACGATTTCCTAAATCGGTTTTATAGCATAAGGCGTACAGTGAGCATGATAGAGCTCACAAATACTTGGCAAATAGAGGATGAGCCAGTCATCGACTTTATCAATCGATGGAGAAATGCGAGTCTAAACAGCAAAGATAGGCTCAGTGAAGCTTCTGCAATAGAGATGTGCGTCCAAGGAATGCATTGGGGACTTCTCTACATCTTGCAAGAAATTAAACCAAAATCCTTTGAAGAGTTAGCTACTCGTGCTCACGATATGGAGTTGAGCATGTATTCTGCTGGAAAGGAAGGAGTGCTTATTCATGCCCTCGAAGGGGAAAGGAAAAGCAGAAACCCAAAAGATAGGGCAAGTTTGTTCCCAAAAATGAACACAAGGAGTCCATGAATATTGATGTGTCTTCTGTGAAGGTCACCACAAAGGTAAGCAAGAAGCAAAGTGTGAAGACGACTTCTGGAGCACGTCCGAATAAAAAAACTTTAAAGGAGATGCAAGAAAAGGAATATCCCTTCCTTGATTTTGATGTTTCTGAGATTTTCGATGATCTCCTTGAGCATAAGCTCATTGAACTCCAAGAGATGAAGCGTCCCAACGAATCTGGAAAGACCAATGACCCTAATTATTGCAAATATCATAGGCTCATAAGTCATCCTCTGGAAAAGTGCTTTGTCTTTAAAGAAAAAGTCATCCAACTGGCAAAAGAGAAGAAGATCTTCTTTGACGATGAGACGGCCAGCTCTCATCAAATCTCTATTACTTTTGGCTCGCTCGACCCAGTCCTAATATGTGTCGAAGAGCAAAATGAGAAAATACTAAAGCCTGACAGGTCTTCAGTTGACGAAGACAATGATGAAGGTTGGACTCTGGTGATGAGGCGCAAACGCAGGAGGATGAGTCTGCAAAAGGAGTCATCCAAGCAGCCAACCAAAAGGAGAATGGTAAAGAAACTAAGGAAATAGAAGTTGGTTGAATTCCCAAAGAATACGAGGGTGGCTGAGCTTCACCACCAAAAACCTCGGCGTTCGGTGACTTTAGAGTAATTCTTACCGAGTTGGTTTCGTGTAAAGACTGCCCAAGTCAACCTTGAGGCATCTTGTTTTAATATCGCCAAAGAGGGGGCAAAGGGTGAGAATCTACCCATGGAGGTTCCTTCACCTTCCGAAAAGCTCGCTGAAACTCTTGGCAAAGAGACACATGTGTGTGATACAAAAATCACATTCACAAATAACGATCTTCTGCTTGGTGAGACCCTACATAACCGTCCCTTATACATGGTGGGTCAAATTCTAGGAAAGAAGATCAATAGAATTTTGATAGATAAGGGAAGTGGAGTCAATATCCTTCCTATTCGTACGATGAAGGAGCTTGGCATCTCTACTAGCAAACTGGACGAAAGCCGTATAATTATCCAAGGTTTCAACCAAGGGTGCCAGAGGGCCATGAAATGTATCAAGTTGGAGATTCGTATGGATGATTTTCAATCAAACCTATTGATGCATGTGATAGATGCCAAAACTTCATACAATATATTGCTTGGTAGGCCTTGGGTGCATGGGAACAAAATTATCTCGTCCTCTTACTATCAATGGTTGAAGTACCTTGAAGGCGGAGTGGAAAGAAAGATAGTTGCCGATGACAAGCCATTCACTGAAGCTGAGTCATATTTTGCCAATGCAAAATTCTACTTAAAGAAGCATGTTGTGGATGAGAAAAAGGTTGAAGATGTCACCAAGACAAAATGTGACGATCTTCCATATAAGAAGATCGTGGTGACTGTCGAAAAAGTCGCCATCAAGAAGCCTCTCTCCACTTCAAATAAAGAAGGAATCGCTTCTACGAAAAATAAGGCAACTCCTATTCTTCGTTATGTACCAAAGGTAAGGAAAGAAAAAGATCACCCATCGGATTCCCAAGATAATGTGCTAAAGGGGCTAACTTTACATATTAGGAAGATTGATGGTATAAATCCATCCTCAAGACTTCTTGAACAGTCTGTGGCTCAAAATTTGCCACAAGATATGACACTCCCTACGAAGCCTACGAAAGAGGGCTTTGATCCAAATGCATACAAGCTATTTGTAAAGGCCGGATACAATCCTAATGAGCCATCAAGGTTGGGAAAACTTCCATCAGAGGGTACAACCAGGCAAGCACGTAAAGGCCTAGGATACACACAGCCACCTCCAATACGAATCTCCATAAGAAGGGCAGTCAGTAATTACATCACCGTAGAAGAAGAATCCACTGCTGCTAAAAGACCCTCTGTTTTTTATGGACTTGGAGATCCAAATGCAAGAATTTCCATGTTCAAAAGGTTGGGACCTCTAAATAAGAAGAAAAGCAACAAACGTCAAAGAAGTCATCAAATCATGATGATGCACTCTTCATTTAAAATCCAGAAGGACTTCCAAAGTTTGATCCCTTCCGGAATGAGGCGACAGACAGAATTGGTGGTTTCATGCAATGAGGTGCTAAAAGCAAAGGCGCATACTATGGTTTATACTGGTCAACGCGAAGAAGATGAAGAGAGTGTTGGCTCCTCATATCATGTTACGACCCAGAACAAAAAAAATGTCTCGTCTCAAATAAAGGTTGATGAAGAGATAGAAGATGCCTTTTGGTGTTATTATATATCCGCCAACGACGATGATCCTCAAGAGGAGGAAGATGTTGGAGATGCTCCATCGCAACTTGAAGAAGGAGTAAAGGCCACAATAGATCCCTTGAAGGAAGTTAATCTTGGAACCAATGAAGAACCAAGACCAATTTACCTGAGTGCGTTTCTAGAAGTGGAGGAGGAAATTGCTTATATGGATATACTCAAAGAATATATGGATGTCTTTGCCTGGAGCTATAAGGAAATGCCTGGCTTAGATCCAAAAGTAGCGGTCCATCAGTTGGCAGTCAAGAATGGTGCCCGTCCTATTAAGCATGCCCAAAGACGTTTTAAGCCGGAGTTGGTTCCATCACTAGCTTGTAAGTTAGTATGGGAATCAACAAACGGAACTAAAGATAGAAAATGAAACTAAAAGATCAAAATTTGAACTTAAAATTTATCGGTGAACAGTAATTGGTGATGTGGCAGTCCTTGATTGGCCTCGGTCAATAATTTTATTTTTCAAATTTGAAAGTCTTGATCAATTCTACTATTTGGACTTTGATGGAAATAGTTCAACGGAGGAAAATACAAACTAGTCTTTGAAATTCAAATTTCAAGACCCAAAAGTCTTTGACTAGACTTGTACTTCTCCATAAAACATGAACCCCTGTTTCATGGAAAAGTAGTTGAGAAGTGATGTAAAGTTTTTGGGTGGTTGGAGGTCTTTCAAGACTAACAATTACTTACACATCTTTCCTTCACCTTTTAGGATCTATCATTCACTTTATGTTAACAAGGTGATGAATATGGTGAAGAACTTCAATAACACAACAACCACAACAAGAACAACCAACAAAAATCTCCCAAGAACAACAATAAATTCCAACGCCCAATTCCACAACAAGACCATTAATAAAACCACCAACAAACGGCCAAGTTTCTTTGGTGTTGTATTTTCGGTTTTAACACTAGATGAAGGTTGTGATGAACAACAAGAACACAATAACAACCAACATGATCAACAACATCACCAACCAACTCCCAACAACAAGGTCGCCACATGACCAAGTTAGAACAATAACTTCAACCCACGACCACTTCTTGTTCACAACAACAACATTAATTTTTAAAGCTCAAATCTAGATATAGACTCAATGTGTTAGTGAGGAACAAAACTAACACTTAGAGACAACAAATACAAGTAAAAATCCCGGCCAAGACACAACAAGAACACACTTTTTGTCCAAGAACACAACACGGACAGATTGCTATTTTTTCTGCAATTTTCAATTTTGAACATTTTTTCACTAACAAGCCCAAGATTGATCTTGTGGGAACAAGATCAAGCCATGCTCTAATACCAAATGATACGATAAAAAATTGAAAGACACGAAATCACTCAAAAACAATCCACAAAAACACTCCAAAATAGTCCACAAATCACTAAGATCCTTGGACCGATTGAAGATCTCTCTCGGATTCACAAATACAACAAGAATACAAGGTGAACAAGGTGTATTTCACACCAAAACAGCAACAATACGTTAAGAATAAGATGAACACAAAGGCACAAGATTCGGATTTAACAATAACAACAATAACACAAGATTACAACACAAACACTAAACACGATTACAAGAAAGTAAAGGGATAGATAGATAGAACACATGAAGGTATAATCTTAAGAACCCAAGAATGGACACTCTTGGACCCTTAACAATACACACAACAATATACATATCTCTTACGTGACACAAGATCAGATTGTACCTCTCTAGCATCAACGTTTCCAAGCAAAGCAACAACAAAAGAGAATCCACCCCATTGTTGTAACCTAGTTTCGGTTTTGGTGCCTCAAGGTGAGAGGACTTGTGTTCTTTGGTCTTTCAAGACTCACAAATATCATCAAAAACTAAATCTAAAAACCCTACAATGTTCCTTTTATAACTATTACAAAATATAAGTTAAAATGACCAAAAGACCCTTCAAAGAGTGGGCACCCATCTAGTGTAATTTATGGGATGATTTGGGAGCATTTTGGGTCTCTTTTACACTTCAATTGCACGTGCCAAGGCTCTGGTCTAACACGCACTCTCCTAAGTCCGTATTCGAGATTATTTCCGTATCATCCTCGCCATCTTAAGAGGAATTTTTTCATAAATTCACGGCTTCACCTCATTCAATTGGTCACTTCAAAGGAAACCTACTCAAAAAAATCAACAAACCAGTCACAAAAACAAGTCAAAAAAGTCCACAAAATCATGAAGAATCCTAGGGCTCAATAACAACAAGTCTCGGCCAACATCTTCATTTTGAACCTCGGCTTCCTCTCCATCTTAAGCCTTATCATCAATCTCATCCGAAACAAGTCTCCTACCATCATACAAGTATTGTAGTAGTCTCTATATCCTCCATGTTTCTTTCTACCATACTCCTCTACATGGATATATCGGTTTTGGTGAAGTAGAGTTTCGATTGAGAGGAATGATTTGGTAAGGGGGAGCTTCGGTTCTGGAGCTTGGATGGGAGGAAATTGGCTTCCAAATTCCTCTTGTTGGACTTGATCTAATTGAGGGGGAAGTGACTCATTTAGGTCTTGGGTTTGAGGACATTTGTTGGCTTGTCTTATGTCTATGTCATTTAGTGGTGGTCTTGGAGGGTTGATCATTTGAGGTAAAGCTTCTGGAGTAGAAACATGAGAGTTTCTTCGACTCTCCACTCGATCCAACCTTTCAAGTATAGTAGACATATCCGAGACCAATTTGTCAAGACTCGCATTTGCCTTAGCTATTTCTCGGGCAATAGCATCAAGGAGGGCCAAAATGGTGACCATTATGGCATAAGAGTTACCTACAAAACAGAAAATATGTTAGTTGTACAAAAACGTCCGCACTCCCTTTTTTATTTCTTGTCTCTCAAATTCCTCAGACTCAATCTCACAAGTGTTGTAAGCTTGCTTGTACTCCGAGAGGTGAATCAAGTGTGTACAACAACTCAAAAGAATAAAACACACAAAGGAACATAAACACACACACAAAAAAAAATACGGTTTCAATCCAACTCACAATCTAGTAATTAGTCACTAGCTTGTAAGTTAGTATGGGAATCAACAAACAAAATTAAAGACACAAAATCAAACTAAAAGATCAAAATTTGAGCTTAAAATTTATCAGTAAATAGTAATTGGTGATGTGGCAGTCCTTGATTGGCCTCGGTCAACAATTTTATTTTCCAAATTTGGAAGTCTTGATCAATTCTACTATTTGGACTTTGATGGAAATTGTTCAATGGAGGAAAATACAAACTAGTCTTTGAAATTCAAATTTCAAGACCCAAAAGTCTTTGACTAGACTTGTACTTCTCCATAAAACATGAACCCTTGTTTCATGAAAAAATGATTGAGAAGTGATGTAAAGTTTTTTGATGGTTGGGGGTCTTTTAAGACTAATAATTACTTACACATCTTTCCTTCACCTTTTAGGATCTATCATTCACATTATGTTAACAAGGTGATGAATATGGTGAAGAACTTCAAGAACACAACAACCACAACAAGAAAAACCAACAAAAATCTCCCAAGAACAACAACAAGTTCCAACGCCTAATTCCACAACAACAAGACCAACAATAAAACCACCAACAAACGGCCAAGTTTCTTTAGTGTTGTATTTTTGGTTTTAACACTAGATAAAGGTTGTGATGAACAACAAGAACACAACAACAACAACCAAGATTGATAACATCACCAACCAACTCCCAACAACAAGGTCACCACACAGCCAAGTTAATACAACTACTTCAACCCACGACCACTTCTTGTTCACAACAACAATATCAATTTTTAAAACTCAAATCTAAATATAGACTCAATGTGTTAGTGAGGAACAAAACTAGCACTTAGAGACAACAAATACAAGTAAAAATCCCGGCCAAGACACAACAAGAACACACTTTTTGGCCAGGAACACAACACGGACAGATTGCTATTTTTTCTGAAATTTTCAATTTTGAACATTTTTTTTATTTTTTCACTAACAAGCCCAAGATTGATCTTATGGGAACAAGATAAAGACATTCTCTGATACCAAATAATATGATAAAAATTTGAAAGACACGAAATCACTCAAAAATAGTCCACAACACACTCCAAAACAGTCCACAAATCACTAAGATCCTTGGACCGATTGAAGACCTCTCTCGGATTCACAAATACAACAAGAATACTAGGTGAACAAGGTGTATTTCACACCAAAACAGCAACAATACGTGAAGAATAGGATGAACACAAAGGCACAAGATTCGGATTTAACAATAACAACAATAACACAAGATTACAACACAAACACTAAACACGATTACAAGAAAATAAAGGGATAGATAGATAGACCACATAAAGGTATAATCTTAAGAACCCAAGAATGGACACTCTTGGACCCTTAACATTACACACAACAATAAACCTATCTCTTACGTGACACAAGATCGGATTGCACCTCTCTAGCATCAATGTTTCCAAGCAAATCAATAACAATAGAGAATCCACCCCATTATTGTATCCTAGTTTCGGTTTTGGTGCCTCAAGGTGAGAGGACTTGTGTTCTTTGGTCTTTCAAGACTCACAAATATCATCAAAAACTAAATCTAAAAACCCTACAATGTTCCTTTTATAACTATTACAAAATATAAGTTAAAATGACCAAAAGACCCTTCGAAGAGTGGGCACCCATCTAGTGTAATTTATGGGATGATTTGGGAGCATTTTGGCCCTTTTTTACACTTCAATTGCACATGCCAAGGCTCTGGTCCAACACGCACTCTCCTAAGTCCATATCCGAGATTATTCCCGTATCATCCTCTCCATCTTGAGAGGAATTTTTTCATAAATTCACGGCTTCACCTCGTTCAATTGGTCACTTCAAAGGAAACCTACTCAAAAAAATCAACAAACAAGTCAAAACAGTTCACAAAATCATGAAGAATCCTAGGGCTCAATAACAACAAATCTTGGCCAACATCTTCATTTTGAACCTCGGCTTCCTCTCCATCTTAAGCCTTATCATAAATCTCATCCGAAACAAGTCTCCTACCATCATACAAGTATTGTAGTAGTCTCCATATCCTCCATGTTTCTTTCTACCATACTCTTCTACATGGATATATCGATTTTAGTGAAGTAGAGTTTCGGTTGAGAGGAATGATTTGGTAAGGGGGAGCTTCGGTTCTGGAGCTTGGATGGGAGGAAATTGGCTTCCAAATTCCTCTTGTTGGACTTGATCTAATTGAGGGGGAAGCGACTCACTTAGGTCTCGGGTTTGAGGACATTTGTTGGCTTGTCTTATGTCTATGTCATTTAGTGGTGGTCTTGGAGGGTTGATCGTTTGAGGTAAAGCTCCGGGAGTAGAAACATGAGAGTTTCTTTGACTCTCCACTCGATCCAACCTTTCAAGTATAGTAGACATATCCGAGACCAATTTGTCAAGACCCACATTCGCCTTAGCTATTTCTCGGGCAATAGCACCAAGGTGGGCTAAAATGGTGTCCATTATGGCAAAAGAGTTACCTACAAAACAGAAAACACGTTAGTTGTACAAAAACATCCTCACTCTCTCTTTTATTTTGTGTCTCTCGAATCCCTCACACTCAATCTCACAAGTGTTATAAGCTTGCTTGTACTCCGAGAGGTGAATCAAGTATGTACAACAACTCAAAAGAATAAAACACACAAAGGAACATAAAGACACACACACAAAATACGATTTCAAACCAACTCACAATCTAGTAATTGGTCACTAGCTTGTAAGTTAGTATGGGAATCAACAAACAAAACTAAAGACACAAAATCAAACTAAAAGATCAAAATTTGAGCTTAAAATTTATCGGTGAGCAGTAATTGGTGATGTGACAGTCCTTGATTGGCCTCGGTCAACAATTTTATTTTTCGAATTTGGAAGTCTTGATCAATTCTACAATTTGGACTTTGATGGAAATTGTTCAATGGAGGAAAATACAAACTAGTCTTTGGAATTCAAATTTCAAGACCCAAAAGTCTTTGACTAGACTTGTACTTCTCCATTAAACATGAACCCTTGTTTCATGGAAAAGTGGTTGAGAAGTGATGTAAAGTTTTTTTGTGGTTGGCGTTCTTTCAAGACTAACAATTACTTACACCTCTTTCCTTCACCTTTTAGGATCTATCATTCACTTTATGTTAACAAGGAGATGAATATGGTGAAGAACTTCAAGAACACAACAACCACAAAAAGAACAACGAACAACAATCTCCCAAGAACAACAACATGTTCCAACGCCCAATTCCACAACAACAAGACCAACAATAAAATCACCAACAAACGGTCAAGTTTCTTTGGTGTTGTATTTTTTATTTTAACACTAGATGAAGGTTGTGATAAACAATAAGAACACAACAACCACCACCAAGATCAAAAACATCACCAACCAACGCCCAACAACAAGGTCACCACACGACCAAGTTAAAACAACAACTTCAACCCACGGCCACTTCTTGTTCACAACAACAATATCAATTTTTAAAGCTCAAATCAAAATATAGACTCAATGTGTTATTTAGGAACAAAACTAACACTTAGAGACAACAAATACAAGTAAAAATCCTGGCCAAGACAAACAAGAACACACTTTTTGGCCAAGAACACAACACGGACAGATTGCTATTTTTTCTGGAATTTTCAATTTTGAACATTTTTTTTATTTTTCACTAACAAGCCCAAGATTGATCTTGTGGGAACAAGATAAAGACATTCTCTGATACCAAATGATACAATAAAAACTTGAAAAACACGAAATCGCTCAAAAATAGTCCATAAATCACTAAGATCCTTGGACCGATTGAAGACCTCTCTCGGATTCATAAATACAACAAGAATACAAGGTGAACAAGGTGTATTTCACACCAAAACAGCAACAATACGTGAATAATAAGATGAACACAAAGGCACAAGATTCGGATTTAACAATAACAACAAGAACACAAGATTACAACACAAACACTAAACACGATTATAAAAAAGTAAAGGGATAGTTAGATAGACCACATGAAGGTATAATCTTAAGAACCCAAGAATGGACACTCTTGGACCCATAACACTACACACAACAATAAACCTATCTCTTAAGTGACACAAGATCGGATTGCACCTCTCTAGCACCAATGTTTCCAAGCAAAGCAACAACAAAAGAGAATCTACCCCATTGTTGTAACCTAGTTTCAGTTTTGGTGCCTCAAGGAGAGAGGAATTATGTTCTTTGGTCTTTCAAGACTCACAAATATCATCAAAAACTAAATCTAAAAACCCTACAATGTTCCTTTTATAACTATTACAAAATATAAGTTAAAATGACCAAAGGACCCTTCAAAGAGTGGGCACCCATCTAGTGTAATTTATGGGTTGATTTGGGAGCATTTTGGGCCTCTTTTATACTTCAATTGCACATGCCAAGGCTCTGGTCCAACACGCACTCTCCTAAGTCCATATCCGAGATTATTCCCATATTACTCAACCTTAACTCTTTCAAATCAGACGTGAGTTACTATCCGCCAATAATGGGTAGTACCGCCATCAGATGAGGATGTAGAAAAAAAGGTTGCATACCTCGTTGCCGTGTCTGAAGCTGTAAAAGAAGATTGGCGACAACCCATCATTGATTACTTATGTTATGGGATACTTCCAGAATATCCAAGGAGAAAGACTGACATTCGTCATCGTGCACCTTGCTTTCTTTACTACAAAGACACATTGTACAGAACATCATTTGAAGGAGTACTCTTACGATGTTTAGGAGAGAAAGAAACAATTCAAACTTTGCAAGAAGCGCACTCGGGAGTTTATGGATCACATCAGTCTATATCGAAGCTCTATTTTCACATTAAAAGGATGAGATATTATTGGCCAACGATGGTGAAAGATTGCTTGGACTATGCTAGAAGATACAAAGCTTGTTAATTTCATGCAAATTTCATACATCAACCTTCAGAGGTGCTACATCCAACAGTAGCGTCTTCGCCATTCAATTCTTGGGGAATGGATGTTGTTGGTCCACTACCAAAGTTTTCTAGTGGACACTTATACATCTTGGCCGCGACAGATTACTTCTCAAAATGGGCTGAAGCTATTGCTCTCAAGGAAGTAAAGTAAGAAAATGTTGCGAACTTCATCCGAGTGAATATCGCCTACCGCTTTGGAATCCCTTAGTACATAATAACTGACAATGGAAAGTCATTTGATAACAAGCTGATGAACAAAATCTATGACCTCTTTGGTTTCAACCAACACAAATCTTCTATGTACCATGTTGCCGCCAATGGTCTAGCCGAAGCATTCAATAAAACTTTATGCAAGTTGTTTAAGAAAGTTATCTCCAAATCCAAATGAGACTGACATGAGCGGATGGAAGAAGCTTTGTGGGCGTATAGGACAACTTACTGTACACCGACGCAAACAACCCCATACTCCCTTGCTTTTGGAGTTGAAGCAATTCTGCCACTTGAGCATCAAATACCTTCTTTGAGACTGGCCATTCTAGAAGGGCTCACTGATAAAGAAAATGCTAAGTTGCATCTTGCGGAGTTAGAAGTTCTTGACGAAAAGAGGCTGGAGGATCAACAAAATCTTGAATGTTATCAAGCCCGGATATCTCGTTCTTTCAACAAAAGGGTTCGCTTAAGGTGCTTCCAAGTTGAAGATCAAGTCTTTGCAGTAAGAAAGCCCATTATCACTTCTCATAAGTCTAGAGGCAAATTCACCCCAAAGTGGGATGGACCATATGCCGTACAAGAGGCATATTCAAATGGTGCTTACAAGCTTATTGATGCAGATGGCGTGAGGATTGGCCCCATCAACGCCAAGTTCTTGAAGAAGTAGTATCCTTGAAGAAAAATAACACTCCTTAAGGCACGAGTATAAACTACATGTACACTCCTTAAGGCACGAGTATAAACTGCATGTACACTCCTTAAGGCACGAGTATAAACTGCATGTACACTCCTTAAGGAACGAGTATAAACTACATGTACACTCCTTAAGGCACGAGTATAAACTGCATGTACACTCTTTAAGGCACGAGTATAAACTGCATGTACACTTCTTAAGGCACGAGTATAAACTGCATGTCCACTCCTGGCCCGCAAGAGTATAAACTGTGTACGACTCAAAAAGAAAATGAAAGTCCGCTAGGTTGAAAACCTCGAAAGAGATGGCCTAGGCAAAAGTTAGGATACAAAAAAAAACACTCACCCAGAACTACGTTGTGACTTGATCCTCTTTACTGAGGTACGTAGGCGCTTGGAATTTCATTCTGAATTCAGTTGCACGAGTGTCAAAAAAAAATATGTTCATACAGTATCTACCATATGGATACCAAGTATGAAACTATTCTAATTAAATTTTGGACTTACTCTAAATATTTATGACTCAATGGGGGCAATCCGTCGAAAAAAAAAAGAGAGTTCCTTCAATGGGATTTGGAATGCCAAAGTTCTCCAAGCCTTCAACTAAGAGGATCTCAAAATTTACATGCCTTAAGGTGGAAAAGATTTGTTCATTTTCACCTTAAGCGGGCCTCTAACGAGTTTATCCTTAAAGGATATTGAAATTTTTATGCCTTAAGGTGGACAAGATTTCTCCCTTTATACCTTAAGCTGACCTCTTACGGGTTTATCTTTAAAGGATATCAAAATTTCCATGCCTTAGAGTGGATAAGATTTGTCCCTTTGCACCTTAAGTTGGCCACTCACGGGTTTATCCTTAAAAGAATCTCAAAAGTTCCATGTCTTAAGGTGGACAAAATTTGTCCCTTTGCACCTGAAGATCGCAAAAGTTCCATGCCTTAAGGTGGAAAAAATTTGTCCCTTTGTACCTTAAGCTGGCCTCTCGCGGGTTTATCCTTAAAAGGATCTCAAAATTTCCATGACTTAGGGTGGACAAAATTTGTCCCTTTGCACCTTAAGCTGGCCTCTTACGTGTTTATCCTTAAAAGGATATAAAAATTCTCATGCCTTAAGGTGGACGAAATTTGTCCCTTTGCACCTTAAGCTGGTCTCTTACGTGTTTATCCTTAAAAGGATATAAAAATTTCCATGCTTTAAGGTGGACAAAATTTGTCCCTTTGCACCTTAAACCTGCCTCTCGCGGGTTTTATCCTTGAAAGGATATCAAAATTTTCATGCCTTAAGGTGGACAAAAATTTGTCCCTTTGCACCTTAAGCTAACTATTGGAAAGGGCCCATACTTAAAGAATACCATTGCATAAGTGCATCAAGTGAAAGGGCCCATACTTGAAGAAGACAATTGCATAAGTGCATCGATGAAAGACCCCATACTTAGAGAAGATCATCGCATAAATGCATCGGTGAAAGGACCCATACTTAAAGAAGACAATTGCATAAGTGCATCGATGAAAGACCCCATACTTAGAGAAGATCATCGCATAAATGCATCGGTGAAAGGGCCCATACTTAAAGAAAACTATGCCATCTTCAAGCAAAATCTTTCGGTCTTAAGGTGACAGAAAGAAAACCATGCCATCTTCAAGCAAAATCTTTCGGTCTTAAGGTGACAGAGGCGAAGTTAAACTCTTACCACCTTAACCCGGCCAATGGTTGCATATTGCATATTTGTTTCAACCCTGCAAAAAAAAGGAGGAAACAAGAAGAAAGTTAAAACACAAATAGAAAGGATATTACCTGTCAGAGCGTTGTGATCTGGAAAATTGTATATCACCAACTTGGATTGAGACAAGATACCTTGATCAGAATAAAACCCTCAAAATCTAGTTTGAGGCAATCAAATCGCCCTTTGACGGTGATGGTCCCACATCAAGATATTAATTATTTGGGGAAGCAATGCAAATCTGGAATCCTCTGTCAGATAGCATATAAGATCGACTTCGAAAAATCATCTGGAATAATCCAAAAAATGATAAAATCTAAATTTTGGATATGTTACACATTCATGTTTACTACATCTATAGGATCAAGCAGATCATAATTTCGATACTCTCACATTGAGATATAATTTTTTTGGCGATGTCGCGTAAATCTGAAATTGTTGATGCATCAAAACTCAATGTTGATTTCGGGATAACACCTGAAAATATCTCGAGTGTATTAAATTATGAATTTGGATATGTTATAGATCTTTGTATCTAGTTTCACAAGAATCAAGCGGCTTGTGATTTTATCCTTCCTACTTCAAGATATGAAAGTTTTAGTAAAGACGCACATATCTGAAATTTTCAGCATGATAAAATTCAGGGATAACTTAGAAAAATTATCAAGATTTATATTGAAAGAATTTAAAGATGAATTTTGGATATGTTATAGCTCTCGAAGTCTAGTTTCTGAATATCAAACGGTTCATAATTTTGATATTCCTACAATTAGATACGAATTTTCTACCACTAATATGTTGTGCTGTAAAAAAGTGACGAAAATAAGAGAAAAGTAGGAGGGAAAGAAATTACCTCAATATTGTTGATGGCTTGAAAACCCCAAAATTGATATTAAAAAGGTGGGAAAACTACCTCCTTTTATAGAGTTGTAGGATGGATGTTTTCTTCTCCAATATAAATTCAAATTCAAATTGGAGATGCAATTTTATTAAATTTAAATCCGTACAAAATTCAGATTATATTAAATTCAAAATATATTGGTTCCAAATAAATATTACGGATTAATATAATTGAATTAATTATTTAAGTCCAAATAGGTGTATGGATTTAAATAAGGCCCAACATTTATTGGGTTAGTCCATTAATTTGGGCTACAAATAATGAGCCCACTTTACTAAACCCAAAATATTGTCATATTCTAGAGGCCCAAATAAGTGTCACATGTCAAATGACGTGGCATGCCAAGTCAAGTGAAGGAGCCAATAGGACCGTGCCACATATCAAACTGATGCAGCAAGCCCATGAAATAAAAGCCCATAAAAGGCGCCACATCACTTAAATCTGAGTGGTCAAAGGAAGTCCATATTCATCATGACGCTTCATTTCCTACAACTATAATTCAGAAAAAGGGACTCCACCCCTAGAACGCTAACAAGTAGCAAGAGAAAACTCGTGGATCAAACTCCGCAATTTCTCTAAAAAGCTCAAGCACTCAAATCAAGTTCATCAAGATTCAAGATCAAGACCGCAATATTCAAGAACAAGCTCAAAAACCCTTGAATTCAAGCACAAGTCAAGATCAAGTCACTCAAATAAATAAATCAAGTTCAAATTCAAGATCAAGTTCGAAGCCCTTGAATTTATATTTGAAAACGCGAATCAGAGGATTCATAGAGATTGTAACACTCACATTGAAATCAATAAATTGATTGTGGCAATATAATTTTCTTTTCTCGAATTATTTATTTTCGGCCTCGAAAATTTTATTGTCCAACACAATGATCAGCTATTAATTTGTTTCTTTTTTAGAGTGGAATCCACGCTAAAATAACAATAACCAACATTGGATAGTTAGTGTAACACCCCGTACTTAATTACGTGCATTAGCCATGGTTATATGTGTTGGAGTATATGTATTGATCATAAGTTAGGTATATATGAGTTTAAGTATGAGTATTGATTATTTTGAGATGGTTTCAAGTGTATAGTTTGATTATATGTGTATAGGAATCGACTTTAATTATACCGGAATTTGATCGTCGAAGTTTCTATGCGAAGTTTATCGAGTTAGCTTTCCAACGATATAAAGATTTCTGAAAACAGATGAGTATCAGATATAAGCGAGCATGTTCGAAACTTGAAAACGGTGGACGCAATGAACAGTAAATGTGCAGAAATTTTCTGCACACAAAAGTACTGCAGCCAAACAGATTTTTGGGTCGACTTTAAATGATCATAACTCCTTGTACAAAATGAACTGTGTGAGCTGCTATATATCGATGAGAATCCCCGAGAGTCTTATTTCTAATGCAATTGGTTTCATCCAAATCCAAAGTCTGAGTAAGGAGTTATACTCGTTTTACTTCAGCCTCTCAAAACAGATTTTTAGGGTCAACTTCAAACGATCATAATTCCTTGTACAGGACGAACTGGGTGGCCTACTTTATATGAAATGAAATCCCGTTGAATTATATATCCAACGATACCAATTTCACCTAAATCCGATATCGTATCAAAGAGTTACCGCCGATTTACTTTAGCCTATCAAAACAGTCCACCATGGACAGATTCGGATTTACTTAAATTTTTAAGGGCAATATGGTCATTTTCCATCATCTCATGGACGAAAATTGGTCATTATATACATATACTTAGCCTCATATCCATCATGTTATCATCCAATTATTGAAGAATAAGAAACCCTAGTCTAAGTTCAACTCCAATTATCTTGTGATTCAACCGTAGAAAGTCCAAATTGATTCCGTAGTTGTGTTCACCGTCTCGAGGGCTTCGAGAAGCACCCCTTATTTGTGCCAACAGGACTTTGAAATCAAAAGGGCCATTTTATGGTAAGGATGTAAATTATGTTGGTGTTATTTATATGGATATGTATATATATATATATGCATGTGAGCATAAGAAGTATGTTATTTGATTGTTGTTGAAAGATGATTGGGAAATGATGTTGGATTATGTTGAATTGTGAAGGAATTTGGTGTGATGATGTGGTATTGAAATGATTATATATATATATATATATATATATATATATATATACACACACACACACATAAACCTATTGTTCAAGTTGGTTTTTGGAATTTTTGCAAATATTGGTTGTATGAAATTATGGAAGAGAATTGTGTGTTGGGTTGCTAATACTAGACGCCAAACATTTCATTGTAGATAAGTGATTCGTAAAGGCAGGAAGTTGTGTTGAATTGGTATCCGAATCTACAACGAGGTATGTAAGCATACTCTAACGATGTTCTTTGGCATAAAAACACCAATGTTCCATCAAGTAAGATTCCGAGGTTGTCCAAAAACATGTATTGTTCTACATTACCAACGAAGTTGTTTCCATTCTATAAAGTGTCAAAATGTTTCATTGATATACCAAAAGGCTCCTATTTCATTGTTGTGATATTGATGATTCTGAAACACGTTGTTGATGTACCAGTGAGTCTTTATTACATCGTTATTGTATAGAAGGTCTATTACTTGGTTCCTATTTATGTATCATTGTTTCAAAGTATCAAAAATGTGGTCGCGACCGAAATACCAATCTCAAATATTAATTGAACTAAGTGATGAAAGTTCTCTTATCGGGTGATATCCCAGGGTGAACCCTGAACCCTAAACCCTAAACCCTGAATCCTAAACCCTGAACCCTGAACCCTGAACCCTGAACCCTGAACCCTAAACCCTAAACCCTAAACCCTAAACCCTAAACCCTAAACCCTAAACCCTAAACCCTGATATGTACTGGTGACAGCCTAATGGTCACAGTACAGTACAGTAATGATTACAAAGACGATAAGAACGAAGGTAAAGTGATTGAATAAATACAATGTACAGGTTGTCACAAGTTCTAGTAAGTGTGGTCCACTCCTATTATGATTTATTCACTTGTTTCTGATTTCTATTGAGCTCCTATATCATATGTGATTATCTACAGCTTTACATACTCAGTACATATTTCGTACTGACGTCCCCCACGGGGACCTGCATTTCATGCTGCAGGCACAGGTACCTCAGCTCATACACCGCACAAGTAGGAGCCAGGTCATACAGCTATTGTTGGTGAGCTCCAGTTTGCTTCGGAGCTTTTCGAGTCGGTTTCTTATGTTTTGTTATTGTACAGGAGTCATGTGTGGGCGGAAGTTTGTCCCGACCCTAGTTATGTCATGTATATCTTAGAGGCTTTGTAGACATAAGGAAGGGTAAAGTCATGGAAGTTTATATAGTCATGTTATATTTGTATATGTGGTGGCCCCGACGGCCAAGTATTATATATATATATATATATATATATATATATATATATTTGTGCGTGTTGTGCTGATACAGGTAATTAGACCCTTCTATATGCAACGAAGTGCTGTCTAAATTTTTTGTGACATGTAAGTGAAAGTACAGGTATTTGAACGGGTTCTCCTGGGCCTTCTCGGCTTCGGGTGCCAGTCCGGCCCGATGAAATTTTGGGGCGTGACAGTTAGTAGGCGTTTGGCCATGAAAACTAAAATTTTTTAGAGTTGGAGTTGTGTTTGGCCATGTCTTTTTTGAAAAAAAAAATTGACTTTTGAAAAAACTTTTTTAAATATGATTTTATGCCCTAACTTTTACAAATTATCAAAATCACCCAACTAAAATTTACCTACTAATGGAAAAAGAACACAATTAGCCACTATTATAATTACATATACATGGTCATATTTAATGAGTTTCAATTATGACATATGTAATATTTACATTAATAGTCGTTTTCTCATATTTGAAAATTTTAAATATGGATGTTATATTAACAGATCACTGTTTCCTGTTTTTTAGGTAACAAATATTATCTTTCAAACAAATTTATTTTTTTAGGAATTTATTTAATTTATTTCCTTCACTTTCTGTTCCTAAAAATGGAAAATGATGAGTTATTATTAAATTTTAGGATGCCGCTACTTATTTCTTTAATTTTCTTATACATGAAAGATTTTACTGTGTGTCAATAAATTATTTCTATGTAAAACTTGTTGTTGGACAACAAAATTTTGAGACCGAAAAATAAATAATTCGAGACAAGAAAATATTGCAACAATCGATTTTATTGATTTCAATAAGTGAGTGTTACAATCTCTATGAATCCTCTGATTCGCCTTTTCGAATATAAATTCAAGGGCTTAAAGCTTAGTATTGAATTTGAATTTGATTTGAGGGACTTGATCTTGACTTGTGCTTGAATTCAAGAGTTTTTGAGCTTGTTCTTGAATATTGCGGTCTTGATCTTGAACTTTGATGAACTTGATTTGAATGTTTGAGCTTTTTAGAGAAATTGCGGCGTTTGATCCACGAGCTTTCCCTTGCTATTTGTGAGAGTTCTGGGATCTCTCTTCTGAATTATGAGACCCCTATTTATAGTTGTAGGAAAGGAAGAGTCATGATGAATATGGACTTCCTTTGACCAATCAGATTTAAGTGATGTGGCGCCTTTTATGGGCTTTTATTTCATGGGTTTGTTGCATCAGTTTGACATGTGGCACGGTCCTATTGGCTGCTTCACTTGACTTGGCATGCCATGTCATTTGACACGTGGCGCTTATTTGGGCCTCTAGAATATAACAATATTCTTGGGCTTAGCAAAGTGGGCTCATTATGTATAGCCCAAATTAATGGGCTAGCCCAATAAAAATTGGACTTTAATTAAACTCATATATGTTTGGACTTAAATAATTAATCTAATTATATTAATCCACAATATTTATTTAGGACTAATATATTTTGAATTTAATATAATTCGAATTTTGTACGGATTTAAATTTAATAAAATTGCATCTCCCAAATGCCCCCTACTTCAAAACTTGTCGAGATATTTAATATTTTGGAGACTAGCCTTGAAGTATGATTATTTAAGCATGTTTCCTTCGTGTTTCAACGATCCTCATACCTATGAATACCACATTCAAAAATTTAAAGCCGAACCATATTGATATTGCCTCTCAAAACTCTCTCATTTTTTCCATGAATCTCTACACTTAAGACCCATTGGTGAGGCATGATATTCAATTTCAAACAGATTTTGGAAGACTTTTTTATCGCCTTACGTAATCAGGAATAAAAATCTTCCGATTTGAACTTAGAATGGAGAAGGAAACAACCTCCAATTTGACTTTGTATGGGAGAAGGAAACAACCTCCGATTTGAATTTGTATGGAAGAAGAAAATTAACCTCGAATTTGAATTTGTATGCGAGAAGGAAATAACCCCCAATTTGAATTTGTATGGGAAAAGAAAACAATCTCCAATTTGAATTTAGAGATGGAAATTATTTCAATTTGAATTTATATTGGAGAATGAAACAATCTCCAATTTGAATTTGGAGATGAAAATTATTTCAATCTGAATTTATATTGGAGAAGAAAACATCCATCCTACAACTCTATAAAAGGAGGTAGTTTCTCCACTTTTTCAATATCAATTTTGGGGTTTTCAAGTCATCAACAATATTGAGGTAATTTCTTTTCCTCCTACTTTTCTCTTATTTTCGTCACTTTTTATAAGCACAGCATGTTAGTGGTAGAAAATTCATATCTAATTGTAGGAATATCGGAATCATGAACCGTTTGATATTCCAAAAACTAGACTTCGAGATATATAACATATCCAAAATTCAGCTTCAAATTCTTTCAATATAATTTTCGATAATTTTTTGAAGTTAGCCCTGAATTTTATCATGCTGAAAATTTCAGATCTGTGCGTCTTTACTAAACCTTTCATATCTTGAAGTAGGAAGAATGAAATCACAAGTCGCTTGATTCTTGTGAAATTAGACACAAACATCTATAATATATCCAAAATTCATAATTTAATACAATTGAGATATTTTCAGGTGTTATCCCGAATTCAATATTGAGTTTTGATGCATCAACAATTTCAAATTTACGCGACATCACCAAAAAAATTATATCTCAATGTGAGAGTATTGAAATTATGATCCGCTTAATCCTATAGATACCGGAAACATGCATTTATAACATGTCAAAAATTTGGATTGTAACACCTTTTTACAGATGATTCCAGATTTACATTGTCTCACCAATAATTTATTTCTTGATATGGGACCATCACCACCAAAGGGCATTTTTATTTCCTCAAATCAGATTTTGAGGCTTTATTCTCATCAAGGCATCTTTTCTCAATCCAAGTTGGTGATATACAACTTTTAAGATTACAACGCTTTGATAGGTAACGTCCTTTCTATTTGTGTTTTTGCTTTCTTTCTTGTTTCTTCTCTTTTTTTTTTTGGAGAATTGAAACAGATAGCAATATGCAACAATCGGCTTAGGGTGCGAGAGTTTAACTTCGCCTCCGTCACCTTAAGTTCGACCAATTTTACTTGAAAACGGTGGACATCGGCTTAAGGTTCTAGAGTTTAACTTCGCCTCCGTCACCTTAAGTCCGACCAGTTTTACTTGAAGACGGAGGATATCGGCTTAAGGTGCGAGAGTTTCCGACCAATTTTACTCGAAGATGGTGGACATCAGCTTAAGGAGCGAGAGTTTAACTTTGCCTCCGTCACCTTAAATTTGACCAATTTTACAGTGGACATTAGCTTAAGGTGCGAGATTTTAACTTCGCCTCCGTCACCTTAAGTTCGACCAATTTTACTTGAAGATGGTGCAGTGATTTTCTTTAAATATGAGCCCTTTTCAATGTTCATCTTAAGGTGCAAAGGGACAAATCTTGTCCACCTTAAGGCATGAAAATTGCGATATCCTTTTAAGGATAAATCTGTGAGAGGCCAGCTTAAGGTGCAAAGGGACAAATTTTGTCCACCTTAAGGCATGAAAATTTTGAGATCCTTTTAAGGATAAACCCGCGAGAGGCCAGCTTAAGGTACAAAGGGACAAATTTTGTCCACCTTAAGGCATGGAACTTTTGAGATCCTTTAAAGGATAAACCCGCAAGAGGTTAGCTTAAGGTGCAAAGGGACAAATTTAAAAATTAAATAAGGGATAAAAATAATGATAGAGAGAGAAAAAGAGATACATATTAATTAGGATAGCATTAAGTTTGAAATTATAATTAGCTTATTTTTTTAAATTGTTATATACTTAATATTAAAAAAGTAATGTTATAAGGAGAGTTTTATGTAAAAATTTAAAAGATTGGGGTTATATGTAATAATAATAAAAGTTGAAATTGGAGTTGGAAAATTGTGAAAACAACAAAAACCTGTTTTCCATTTTCAGAAAAAAAATTTCGAATTTTCATGACCAAACACCACAATTTTCAACTCTGAAAAAAAATTTCAAAAAAAAAGAAAAAAATCTCATGACCAAACGGGCCCTTAATAATGAGCAATATGATCGAGTTGATTGACCAGGTGATTTAACGAAAAAAATCTTTGATTCGAAATTCTCACATGCTTTTCCAATTGATCTCATTGCATAGAGTTTACTATCATATTTTAAATTGCACCGATAATATAAATATGCAACTTAATTCTTTTGTTATTATTATTGTGATTGTTAGAGTTTGACTGCTATAATTAGGGGGCAAAAGATCTTTTAATGTTTTCCTTTTTTTTTCGAATCCCTCATCTTTATTTGATTTTTGAAAAATTTTGGGAGAGAAAAAGAAACGTGGGGAATACAAAGTAGAAACTATAAAGTAAAAATATAATGCAACTTGTTCCTCCTCTTTTAAAATTGTCTTGGTTATTTTTCTTTATTTTGTCTAGATTTATTTGAAATGCCTTCTTTTTCTCCTCTACATCCCTGGACTAAAAATTTGAAGTTCATAAAAATAACCTTCAAGATACTGATATAAATTGCGTACATTTATCTTCCTCGGACCCCTTTTAATGAAAATATATTGGTATATTATTGTTGTATATTTTGAAAATGACGAATGCTCAAATGAGGAGAGCTTATTCGTCGCAATCTCTTATCATGAGGAGCAGTACAGACGTAGATGATATCATTACGAGGACATTAAATTCCTTGCAAACTAATGGGATGTAACTCATAATTTTCTAGCAAAGGGACCAGAAGATGAGCAATCAAATGTCATGGGGTCAACTAGAATGCTGTAAAACAAGTTCATTTGTCAACTTTGCTACCTCTACCCACTACTCTTTAGCTCATAATGGCTAAACCTCCACTTGGGACCTTGGGGTACGGCTACTCGATATAATCCCACAAGTGAAGTTTGAGCATTCCGCTCTATATTCGTCAGCTTTTTGACGAAGCTAAAATGATCTCCATCATGAGGAGCGATACAGACATCGATGAGATATGATCACAAGGAAAATCCTCCACTTGGGCCTTGGGGGGTTTGGGAGGGGAGAGGGGATAGAGCATGAGCGAACCTTACCCCCCTTTTACCTTGTCGGGTAGAGGAGAGAGGTGGTTTCCGAAAGACCATAGGAGAAAGAAAGCAAAAAACGCAATATTTATGAAGACATAAATAAAGCGAAGAAGAGTATTAAAAAGGATAAAATAAAGAACCTTCATTAACAAGGTAACAGTACATCATCATAACCTGATAAATTTACACACATAATAAACATCTTAACAGAAGGAAAATCCACAAGGAGACAACTAAAAATTTGACAAAAGAAGGGTACAATCTTGAGAATCCATCCATGGTGGAGACAGAAAACTTAAGACTTGTGGAATGGCATGGCTCTGATGATTATTTGGTGGTAAACTGCAGCAAGAGCAGCACCAATGAATGGTCCAACCCAGAAGATCCACTGTTGATGATCAACAAAAACAAAAACATCTTGTTAGTTTTGGCGTTTTAGTTTAAACAACGATGGTGTTGGAGCCAGTTTGAAAGAAAGAAACGTTTTTCTTACGTGGTCATCCCATGCTGCATCGGTGTTGTAGATGATAGCAGCTCCTAGACTCCTGGCGGGGTTGATGCCAGTTCCGGTGATGGGGATGGTGGCCAAATGAACCAAGAAAACTGCGAATCCAATGGGAAGTGGTGCCAAAATCTGCGATACCGTGCAAATTTTCAGAACGACACCTCCAAGAATTTAACTTATATGCACCGAAAGTAAAAAGATGTACTTTATCAATGCCCAACCATGCACAAATGACAAGACACCCAGTGTATTTCCACAAGTGAGGTTCGATGAGGGTGTAAGATGTCACGGACGCGCGCACTAGACGTTCCCCTACCTTGGATGGTAGAGGCTGTTTCCGATATAGATTTCGGATAGACCCTCGGCTCGACGGACCACAACAATCTGACATGGTCAATTACTGCATTACCAAAAAAATGCCACACCTACAGTAACTTATCACGTGAACATCACTATCTTTAGCCTAACTCAATCAGGCCCACAACGTTTTTGTCAAGGACATGGGGTCCCCAGAATAACCCTACACCAACTAAAAGGACTTGCTGACAAAACAAGACATGCCACATGCTAGCATGAACATCATTTTTGCCTAACTATACCAAAAAGTAAGACCACTTGTCTTGAAATAATTAACTTTTGCAGTACAAGTGCAATTTAGCATGTCAGGTGGGGTTAAAAAATTATGTTACTATATTTTAACATGTTGCAGCAGATATCATGTCCTTCTCCTTCAATTACTTTAGTCATCTTTTTAGGTAAGATGAGAGTTTAAAGCAACTACTTAGATTTGTTGCACTTGAATCGAGAGTTCGGCAAGAGATAGGGGTAAGATCTGCATCCACTCTACTCACAGTTATCCTGATAAGTGTAACACTTTGTGTGAAGAGTTAAACTCTATCCCCAAAACCAATTCACCCCAAAACCCCAAACATACACACACAACTGCTTCTATGCAAGTGTAACTGTGTTAAGATCAAATGGAGTTTTGAAGTAACATGTAATTTCCATGATAAGCAGACTTGACATCACAAAAATAGCAATAACACTTGAACCAAAAAAACATGTTAATCTCGAAACTACAATAGAAAACACTTACAGGAACATGTGAGTCTCTGGCATTTCTCTTGGCATCAGTGGCTGAGAAAACAGTGTAAACAAGGACAAAGGTGCCAATAATTTCAGCACCAAGACCATCACCTTTGGTGTATCCAGGATTAACAACATTAGCACCACCACCAAGTCTTTGGTATGGTCCTTGCATGAATCCCTTCACCACACCAGCACCACAGATTGCACCAAGGCACTGCATCACTATGTAGAAAATAGCCCTGGTCAAGGACAACTTCCTTGCCAAGAAAAGTCCAAAGGTCACAGCTGGGTTGATGTGTCCTCCTGTTTGATATCAAAACACAGAGAAATCAGCTTCAGAGACAAAATAAGCAGGCAAGCCCATAAGAGCAAAGACTCATCTTTTTGTAGTTTAGACAGAGAAAGTAAACTAATAAACATGTTTTCAACTTTGAGCCTCCTCAAGAATCCTATAAAATCAGTTGATAAAAAGTATGATGTACAAAATAAGTAACCACAAAAACTGAATCTTTTCATGTGAGTACTCTCAAAATCCCATAAAATTAGTTGGAAAAAACAACAGCTTACAATATTAAGTTAACAGAAGCTCAACATATAGATCAAAAGAAAGGAAACTAAAGGAGATCAACTCAAAAAAAGTTTATATTTTTACAGTATGGAGGTAAAAAGATACTGGCCAAAAGAAGCAACAAGAATAGAAGGTAAAACTCCATTTTCGCAATTCACACACATAAATTAAACCAGTAAACTGAATCTTTTTCAACAAACATACAAAAATCCACAAAATTAGTTGACAAAAAGTATGATTTACACAATATGTATAGACAAGCTCAAATATCATGAACCAAATGAATGAATCTTCTTTGTTCTGCAAATACTCAAGAACCCACAAAACTAGTTGACAAAAGTATGATGTACTCAATAAGTGACCACAAGCTCAAATATCCAAAGCAAAAGAAGGGAAAGTCAAGGGAATCAACTAATAAAAGTTCATATTCTTACAGTACAAAGAAAAAAAATCAAGCTTGATCTAGATAATAACTATAAGAATCAACAAGAATAGAAGGAAAAACTCCATTTCTGCAACTTAGACACAGTAAATAAACCAAGTAGCATCTTTTGACCCTCTGAAACAAGGCAAAAACTAAATCTTTTTAAATAATATGCAAGAATCTATAATATTAGTTGACAAAAGTAAGCAAAGCTACAATCTTTAGCAACATCAAAACAAAAAGTCCAAGAAACCAACCTGAGATACCAGCAGTACAATACACCAAAGCAAAGATCATACCACCAAAAGCCCAAGCAACACCTTGAATACCAACTGATGAACACAGACTATCAGATCTCTTAAGTCCCATAACAGTCAAGATTGTTATGTACAAGAACAAGAAAGTTGCCATGAACTCAGCAATACCAGCCCTATAAAAGGACCATGATGACAACTCTCCTGGTTCAAACAATGGTGCTGGTGGTGGCTCTTTGTAATCTTTGTCTGTTTGTGCTGCTGTACCCAATGGTTGTGTTTCCCTGTACTTGTTAGCTCCAAGGCTAACATCTTCTTCCTTGTTTTCTGCCATTTTTTCACACACACACAGAAGCTGAAAGCTTCAAAACTCTTTTTGCTTTGTTTGAGACTTCGTGAGTTAGAGTGGACAGTTCAAGAACTGAGTTTGGTACTGGGATAAGATAAGAGTTGTGGTTGTTTTATAGTGGAGAACTCATTATTAGTGCAAATTAATTAAATGTGGGGATAAACTTATTAAATTTGTCTGATTAATTATTGTCTTCTTTCTTTTCTTTTTCAGGTTACAATAATAACATACGACAACAACAACAAACTCAGTATATTCCCACCTAGTGGGGTCTGGGAGGTAAGATATACGCAGTCCATACCTCTACCTCTGAAGAAGTAGAAAGGCTGTTTCCGATAAACCCCCGGCTCAAGACTACAATAATAACATACTCCGTATAATATTTGAGGAAGGTAAAATTACTGAGTGTGTTAGCAGAAGTTCCACGTTAGCAGTCGAAAAGAAGTTATACTCAATATAGTCTTAAATAGTAAAATTTAAGGAGGGTAGAATTGTCGAGCGTGTTAACAAAAGTTTCATGTTAGTAGTCGAAAAGAAGTTATACTCAATATAGTCTTAAATAGTAATAAAATTTAAGGAGGGTAAAGTTGTTGAGCGTGTTAACAGAAGTTTCATGTTAGTAGTTGAAAAGATTGAGGAGCAATATACAGGTATAGGATTTTTTTAATCGAGATTCGAGTGAGGTCTATATTCTCAGCCGGGAGTTCATCGAAAACAGTCTCTCTATTTCTTTAGAGGTATGGTATAGACTGCTACACGTTACCCTCAATTCTACTATGTGAAAATACACAAAATATGTTATTGTTGTATTCGAGTGAGATATTCTAGAAAAATTAAACTATTTGGGTTTAGCTCAAAGCAGATGTTAAAAGTATTTTTGGGCTGATTTAACCTAACAAAAATATACGTAAATGTTACTCTTATTTAAAAGTAAAGAGATTCTCTGCAATAAATCAGCAATTCAAAAAGGACATTCAGGACTTGAAAAACAATTGATATAAAAAAAATAACAGATAATAATAAAATATTATTATAATAAAAATAACTCATAACCAAAGTACAAAAGATAATAAACAGTCATAGAATTGAAGGATAAAAAATAACAATAATATTTATTTTTAACAATTACATTTTTGAAGCTAACTTGCACACACCTCGAGCAATATTATTTTGTTAATTTAGTCCACTAAATGAGTATATTAGTTAATTTTAATCATGATAAATAAAAGAGTATTCTGGAAAGTGGGAGAGTGGAGAAGAAGCTGACAGATTGTTTGTATGGTTTATGTTGTGTGCTTATCTTGTACAGAGTGTCAGTGTTTAATTATTTGAAAACACTTTGAACTTTGATTAGCTGGTCCAGCCCAAACTTATTCACCTAATCTTTCAAATAGTTGTAACAATGTGACCAACTAAGCAAAATTATGTCCTAATGGAATGGTAACCTTTTAATTTTCTATCAGTGACGGAGTTTTAAAAAAAATTCAAAAAGGTTAAGAAATAAATATATGAGCTAGCCGAAAAATTTCAACGTCTACTATATTATATGGACTGTCAAAGATAGCTCTGTCACTATTCTCAACCTTTTTAAAGAGGTCTAATAAAGGCATTTATGGACTAAATTATTAGAATATTTATCGTATAAAACATCTCGTATTTGTTCGAAATTTGAAAAAGAATCGTATTTTAAGTGGAGTATAATATAGGCAGTTCTAACACTTTAAATTAGTGATTGATTTTCATAACTTAAAATCGTAACATACAGCTCAGAAGAAAATGTTATCGACATGAGCTAAATCACTATTGGAAAAAATAAAGGAGCCTAGAACTAAATTACTCCACTTGAAAGTGTGATAAAAATGTGATTGCACAAAATCAATCATTCAATCAAGATTTGAAATTCAACGAATAATGCGTCATTTCTTTTTATTTTATTTTTGATATAATATTTAAACTCATTAATACGTTTAAATTCACACAATATGTGTTACGTCCTTACCATTAAATCAAAGTTCCTAAGTTCAAATTTCCTATTTTTCAATTTGTTCTTTTCTTAATTGAGTCATTAAGCAAAATGATTTTTTAAAAAAAATATTTTAAGAATAAATCACAGCCACAATTATTAAAAAAAAAAATGGAAACAAAATAAAGTTGATTGAGTGGCTAAAAAAAGATAGCCGTTTTTATATTTGTGAGAAATTAGTATATGTGACCGTTATGGAAAGTGACAGCTCATTTGAATAAGCACACGGGCCAAGGCCCAACGGTTAAAATGGGCTGAGCTAATGGGCCATCATCTATCAATGTCATTACTTGTTGTGACATCAAATGGGGCCCATCTATTTGAAAATTGCTGTCTATTTGCTATTTTACAAATCATTAAATATAGGAAAGAAGAAAAAAAAAGGATCAATGTGGAATATTATGGAAGTGCTTATCCAAATGACATAA
Organism: Capsicum baccatum var. pendulum; assembly: GCA_030864225.1. Lineage (NCBI taxonomy): Eukaryota > Viridiplantae > Streptophyta > Magnoliopsida > Solanales > Solanaceae > Capsicum > Capsicum baccatum. Next base: position 6,129,607 of record CM061550.1, read on the forward strand.
TTTAATTGGCAAAAAGACATAAATTCCCATACCTTGGAGCTTAATAAAATTTTTTGATATTTTACATAAATACTTAAAATTTTGGGTCTGTTGAGATACATAATCAGCTCCCAATACATCCAATAAAGATATATTTTTTTCTATGTAAAGATACATAATTAATTCCCATTTTTTTTTTCGATTTTGGGTCTGTCCAGATACATAATACATCCCACAAAGATACATTTTTTCTTTGTAAAGATACATAATTAACTTTCCATACATTTTTTTCAATTTTTGGGTCTGTCGAGATATATAATTAACTCCCTAATACATCAAAGGATAATACATAGTTAGTTGGGATTTTTATAATTACTTTGTTATATTAATGTTATTTTTCCTAATTAATCACCCACAAACTAAAAAGAACGGTGCATTAAAGTTTTCACAAAGACAGGAAAGGATTGACCAGAAGGATTTATCGTACGAAGATTTACCTTGCATTTTCGCAAGAGGTGATTTACACAGCTTAAATTAGTGGTCTCCTAGTTACGTTAACAACTTTATCAATTATTCAAAGACTCTTAGAGCCAATCACCCAATATATTCCTATGAAGGGTTGATTTTTCTTTCTTTTAATTTCTCTTTGGAAAATAAAATTAGGTGAAGAGATGGGCATGTAAATATGATGTATGTCGACATTCCACCAACTAATAGGTAGAAAGTTTAAGGCATAATACATAAATAAAACGTTATTAAATTATCGTTATTAAGGATAATAGTAGTATATTAAATTAATGTTATCAAATTAACGTTATTAAAATGTTACGTTATTAAAACGTTATTAAATTAACACAGGGGCGGACCTACGTGGTTGTCATGGGGTTCACCCGAACTCTATCGGTGAAAAAATTATGTTGTATATATAAGGTAGAAAATTTATATTTATGTACGTATGTTAATGTTGAACCACATAAAACAAAGTACTTAAATAGCCCAGTGATTTATGTTTTTAGTTTAGTTGAGACTTGAAATTTAATCAAGCAAGAAAATTTTTGAGTTTTTTTATTTTAAATTTTTAGATGTATATACTATATTGAAATGCTTTTTGAATTCTATGGTCTTAAACATGTAATTTGAAGGAGTGAACTTAAGAGATATTCTTTATCAAATAATTAAAAAAGAAAAAAGCAAGAGACATAAATTAAAACAACCAAAAATTAATTATATACAAATTAAGAGGAATGTGTGATGTTGGAATGGCGAAGAAAAGGAAATACATTAAGACATTCCCTTCATTTATTATATAATGTAGGGGCCAAAATCACAAGAAATAACCCCTTAAATCCAACCCCAATCAATGGTGAAGTCAGGATTTTCATTAAGAGGGTTTAGAAGTAAACATACAAACCAACCGAAAGGGGGTTCAACATCTACTCTATATACGTAAAAATAATAATTTTAACTATATATAAATAGTATCCGGGGGTCTATTGGAAACAAACTCTCTACTTCTTCGGAGATAGTGGTAGGGATTGCGTGCATTTTACCCTCCTCAAACCCCACTGTGTGGGAATACACTGAGTTTATTGTTGTTGTATATATAAATCGTATAGTTTTTCATCGAAGAAGATTCGAATGAACCCCCGACCTAAGGATAGCTCCGACCCTAACCCCAACCTCCTTTTTTTTGTTTGTTTTACAGAAAGTTACTATATGATCCATATCTAATATTCTACCGAAAAAAAAAAAAAAACATTTGTGACACTTGTGGGGGCAATTCTATATTGTCTTTCTTTGCAAATTTGTTTTGTATTTTGAACAAAAGATATTGGATTTTAACTTTATATATGTTGCTCACACAAAAAGAGAAGTGCACATCATGGTCTATACAACTCATACTCATATGATGATTAATTGGCATTGTGCCCTACTCACATGCAAATTCCAAGCCTTCATATCATTTTTTTATGTCTTTCCCTAAGCCATTATCTTGTGATATTTGATCTTTCAAATATTCTCTTTTGATTTTCTCTTATATCAAAGCCTCCCAAACACAAACAAAGAAAAAAACAAAAAAGTCTAGAACAGTATTAGAATGCAATAAATAAAAAGTAAATTTAACAAAATCTAGTTCCTTTAACATAAAATTTTATGCTTTAATAACAACCACTAAAGTACTGTGGTGTAGTGGTGAGACTACTCCACCCTAAACCAAATGTCTCGGGTTCAAATCTTGGGTATGAAAAAAAAACTTGTTGGAAGCGTCATCTCCAAAATGAGCTCTTCAGTGCGCGATTCGAATTAATCGGAGCTTCAATACGTCAGGTGGAACCCCCCCCCAAAAAAAAAAAAAAACCACTAAAGTACAAAAATCTCATTCATTTTCTTTTCGTAATGATGATGTCTGGATGCGTAGACTCAAATAAATAAGAAAAAAAATCATTTAATAGGTTTTATCCAGGATTTAAACGTCCTTGGTTATACACAATTCAAAATAGTGGAGAATGAACCGATAAAAAAATTAGTTTGGTGAATAAAATATTTCGCATGTACTCAATTTCAGAAAGAATTTCAATCCAAGAGAATATGACATGAACAATCTACTCCAAATAAATATTAATGAATGATTTCACGATTCGAATTTGTAACCCAAGTCATGAAAAACAAGGCTTGACCTACCACAAGTTAAGAAATTTAGTGAATTTGAAATCTAGTGCTCAAACAGTATAGAGTTGAATTATTAACTATTAGGTATGCAATATGTAATTGGCTAACAAAAAAAGAAAATGAAAAGAAGAAAAAGACATCAAAATGCAATACCTTTTTAATTTGTGCACATAAAGCAAGCTGTCCACCACCAAATATTACGGTAGAACGTTTAAGTATATAATACTTACAAAAATATCTCAACTTTGATCGAATTTCTAGTTGAACATACTGAACTTTACGTGGTCCTATTACCCCTAGATTTTTTAAAGTGAATTTAATTCCCCCCTCCCCCCTCCTCTGAAACTCTATACATTGTTTCGGCGGCTGACGGTGTAATGCACGCGCCAATCTTGTTTTTACACGTGTATTGGCGCATGTAATACACACGTCATCTCATATTTCCACGTGTCCAAGTGAACAAATATATGCCATTAAAATACGAAAAAAAAGTGTAGGGGGGTAATAGGCCCCCCCTACAAAGTTCAGTATGCTCAACTGAAAATCCGATCAAAGTTCAGGTATTTTTGTGAATATTATTCCTTCTTATTTAGAGGTTTCGAATTGCCCTCGAATTTAAATTTGAGTTATGAATATACAGTCGTGAAATTTAAGGCGCATTTTACTCCTAAAATAAAATTTTCTGATGTAAATATAAATTTATCGAACTTCAAAATAAATACCAAACGATGAGTTAAAAGAGCCAAAAACATATAGGCAAGCCGTCCAAACCTTATCAATTATGCCATTTGTGACTAATAATTGGCAAAATTCTACCATCAATGGGTCAGTATAGCTGCCTAAACAAACCGACCCATTTATTTTTTCGTGAAATTTATGGTCCAATTTTATTAACAACAAAAAAGTTAAAAAAGAAATCATATTATAATGTCAAATATATATATATTTTTTAAAAATCATTTAATAGGTTTTGTTGAGGATTTAAACGTCCTTGGTTATACACAATTCGAAATAATGGAGAAGGAATCGGGAAAAAAGAATAGTTCGGTGAATGAAACATTTCGCATTTACTCAAAATTAGAAGTAGAGTTGCACTCGCACGAGAGTACGACATAAACAACCTACTCTAAATAAGTATTAATGAATAATTTCACGATTCGAATTTGTAACCTCTTGAAAAACCAGACTTGACCTAAAAGAAATTAAGAAATTTAGTGAATTTGAAATCTAGTACTCAAGCATTATAGAGTTAAATTATAAAAATATTAGGTATGCAACTTCGATAAGTACTCTAATATGTAATTGGCTAAAAGAAAAATCAAAAGAAGAAAAAGACATCAAAATAATGCTACACCTTTTTAATGTGTACACATATAATAAGCCGTCCAACCAAGAAAAAAAAAATAAACATTCTTAATTAAAATTTTTGAATTTGAGTCTTAAAAATAAAATTATCACAAATAGAAGTAAATAATATAAATTTCGATAGTTTGAAGTTTAATTACAGAAAATTCTGTTATTTTACATAATTACTGAAAATTTTGATTTAGGATCTTTTGAGATACATAATTAGCTCTAGATACATCTAGTAAAGCTACATTTTTTCCTTTATAAAGATACATAATTAGCTCTCGATACCCGATGCACTAAAGCTCCTGCAATGCGCAGGGTCCGGAGAAGAGCCCCACCACAAGGGTGTATTGTACGCAGCCTTACCTTGCATTTCTGCGCGAGGCTGTTTCTAAGGCTTGAACTCGTGACCTCCTGGTCACATGACAGTAACTTTACAAGTTATTCCAAAGTTTTCCTTCAATTAACTCTCGATACATCTAACGAAAATATATATTTTTCTTTATAAAGATACATAATTAGTTTTTTTTTTTTCGATTTTGGATCTGTTGATATATATACTTAGCTCTCAATACATCCAATGAAGATACATAATTAGTTGAGTTTTTAATAGTTACTTTATAAAAGTAGAAATTTATATAAATATAATAAGTTAAGATATATATTTATATTTTTGTTTTATATATATAAATTCAAATTAATCGAATCGTAAGCCAAAAAGAAAACATATAGGTAAGCCGTCCAAACCTTACCAAGCATGCCATTTGTCACTTGTCATCAACAATGTGACTAATAATTGGTAAATTTCTACTATCAATGGGTCAGTATAGCCGCCTAAACAAACCGACCCATTTATTTTTCATAAAATTTGTGGTCCAATTTTATTAAGTACAAAAAAGTTGAAAGAGAAATCATATTATAATGTCAATGCTAAAGACGTGGCTTTATTTGCATTTTACATGCTTTGATAGGACTAACACGCTTCAATTCATCATCGCTTGAGGTATATGTTTGTTCAGCTGAGTAAATATACGACATAAAAATACGGTAAATTATCTGAAAGTTTAATGCAATTTTTGCAAAGTTTCGAACCATTTTTCCATTGTTTAAGAAATAGAAACCAGATATGAACTTCGTCGCTTCGTAAGTCATAATTAACGGACTTCTTTAAAGCAAATAGGATTAACAATAAACTTTGCTGTTTAGCGACAAAATTTGTCTATTTACTCTAAAAAATATATTTCTCGAGCTAAGAATTTTAAAAAGTACACTCAAGAGTAAGGATAAGATTTGCGTATATCTCAGCTCTCTAGACCCCACTTGTAATATATTGAATGTGTTGAGAGTTAGTCACAGAATTTATCTCTCGCTATATACTATTTTTTTTAAAAAAAATAGTATTTGATAGAAAAAGCAAAAGAAGTGAAAAATACATTTTATTTTTAATTTTGTGAGATGTAATTAATTATGTTGAAGATAAGATGATAGGAGCATCTTTTGGGGGGCGTATAATATAAATAATATTTACTTGCCAACACTTATTAAAGTGTATATAATACTATTTTATGTCACAATCACCATAACATAAAAACGAGTTTGTGACTTCAATTTTTGATATAAAATAAATAGAAAAAAGTCATGCTAATAATTGTGCAATATTCTCATCAAACACCATATATTATAAGGTACTTATCATGTTAGGTATATTAATATTACTCCATATTGTGTATATATATTTGGCACTATTTGACTCTTGAACTTTCAGAAATAAGGTACAATATATATAATATTTGCTAAGGATTTGATTTTTATATATTTATGGTAGTACTGTATTATTAATATGTTATAACAGATAATCTAAATTATTATCCATGTTATTAATATCACTTTCGATGATGGATAACATTTAGCTATCATCTAATTAAGTGAACTGACAAATGTATAGAATTGTTAAATAATAGCACCTTTTAATTCCTTGGTTATTGTTACATTTTAATTTTGGTTCTTGTGTAACTTCTAATGATTAAATTATGAAACTTTTAGTCTCTTTGTTTTAAGAAATCTGTTATATTTAAATTATTTTTAGAAGTATATTGCCTTTCATATTTGGGATAACAACACTAGCTCAACTGGATAACAGATGGTCAAACCAGCCCAGTGCACTAAAGCTCCTGCTATGCACGAGGTCCGAAAAGGAATGACCACGATATCATATATTGTAGGCAATCTTACCTTGCATTTGTGCAAGAGGCCGTGGCCGTTTCCACGGATTGAGATCTCGAATTCAACACTTCCTTAAGAATAGAAAATTTCTTGGCTGATAACACATAAAAACATCCCCCAATGGGCTTACCTAACGCGAATCCTAGTTAGTCCAGCCAGTGCGCCTCCTCGGATAACAGATGGTCAAACCAGCCAGGTGCACTAAAACTCCCGCTATGCACGACGTCCGAGAAGGAACAGACCACAAAAGTATATTGTAGGCAGTCTTATCTTGCATTTGTGCAAAGGGCTGTTTCCATGGATTGAGATCTCGAATTCGAAACTTCCTTGAGAATAAAAAATTTCTTGTCTGAGAACACATAAAAACATCCCCCAATGGGCCTACCTAACCAGAATCCTAGTTAGTCCAGCCAGTGCGCCTCGGGTAACAGATGGTCAAACCAGCCCGGTGCACTAAAGCTTCCGCTATGCACGAGGTCCGGGAAGAACCGGACCACGAAAGTCTATTGTGCACATTCTTACCTTGCATTTGTGCAAAAGGTTGTTTCCACAGATTGAACCCGTAACCTCCTGGTCAATCAAAGGGACAAATGCTGATCAATCAGCTGTACATTAACTGGCATATCAAATGTGTACTTAACAACTCAATATTCTGCTAAGCCTTAAACAGCTAGATAATAACCAGAATGTTTGAATGATTGATAGCACAGATAATACTTAGGTTGGTGTAATATAATTACAGGAGGAAGACTGCCTTATTCTTCCATTGATTCGAGGCGAACATGAGGACACACCCTTTCTGGTTCACCCTTTGTCCAAAGAATTTTCAGGTCACCTCGTTTTCTTCCGAGCATCAAAAAGGTCCCTGCACAAAGTTATACATTGGTTCATGAGGATTTGGAACGTGTTTGGTATGACGGAGGTTACTTTCCAAGAAAATGTTCACCGTGGGAGAGTTATTTACGGTGTTTGATTACCAAAGACATTCTTACATTATACGACTAAGAAAATAGCATTTGATGAGAATTACCAAGGGTAAATGGAACGATGTAAAGAAGTGCAGGTTGACCATGACCATCCATTAAGTTTAACGCTACATATGTAATAAGAAGACCTGCAATGTATTCAAGGAACATGTATCAAATAGCAGAACAGAAAAAACTCCAAATGAAGCAATAGGCTCATTCTAAAGAAGATGTCGTTAAGTACCTGATCCGTATGCAATCATTGCCCACAAGAAGTAACCAGCTCGAAGATTCTTCTTTGCAAGCCAATCATACCTGCAAAGGAACAAGTTTCATTGAGGAACGAAATAAAAGGGGTTATCTCAGTTCCGGGAACTGTTCTAGATGCAAGTCAAGTCCCAAGCCTAAATGCAAATCCATATTCCTCCACTCGACTTACCCCCAAAGAAAACCATATAGATTGCATATAAAGTGATGAACAAATTCAAAGCGTTGTATGGTTAACATAGGAAGTGCAGAAATCAAACCTAAGTGAAAATGCTACTAGCAGGCCAGGCAATAGGATGTCACCAAAGCCAATAATGCTGTAACCACCCCATGGATCAAATAGTCGAGGAATCTTCAGCAACATCGGAATGCCATCCTCGCCGCTTTTGTCACCACGAGCTACCTTCAAAGACATGGAAAATTCAAATTACTGACTTATATCTAGAAGAAACTCCCATTAGCATCAAAGTGAAATTAAGCGATTACCTACCACAATCATCACACTTTCATGGAAGAGACTCTTAGAAGCAAATACCCAAAATATGTCGTAGATGAAGGCACAACCCAAAAGAACTGAACCGACCTGATATTTAATACTAGTTAATATTTATCGGAGATGATAAGATCATTATAAAATCTGTGCTGTAAAAGAGAAAAGCCAGTAAAGTTAGAATTGGAGATGCTGATAATAGAATAGACAAGGTTGGTCTGACACCTTAATAATAATAACCAACACTGACTGATGTCAGTCAAAGACAGCACTTAAGATAGTAAACACCCGAAGCAGTGACCTTCTAACAAGACGAAGAAGAAAATCCCTCAATATTTATGTTGATTTTTATAAGAAAACTTGGCCACTTTTCTAGTATCAATCCTCAAGATGCGGGTAAAAAACAAACATCTTGTTAATGTAATAACAATGCTTACTTCTGTGGGTGTATGTTTTATCTGTGACACTAGGAGGAATTTACAACTTACGGAAACAAGTAAAACAGAAGTCACCAACTTAAACCACGGCATGGCTAGAAGATAATTTGCAAGATTAGATCAATTGAACGGTCATGCAAGGATATACAGCTCGTTCCATTTAATTCTTGGTGGGTAAAATCATTTACCTTGAGATTAGGTATCCGTACAATTTGCAGAACTGTAATTATTAGTGCGATGCCCTGTCCAAAAGAAAAAAAAAAGGTAAGATCATCAGTTGATATACCTCAAACAGTAAAATGATTAGCCTATGCATGTAACACCACTGGAAAATTGGATACACAGTCGTGTTGCTCTATGATGAGATGGAATAAAATCAATGAATTGAGAAAACTCGGTGCAGTTTCCATAGTATGGCACAAGGGAGGGAGGGAATTAGTACTATCAGGGAATGAATACAGCACAGCACGGATGATGCCTATGTTATTTGAATTTGAAATTTGTATAGTTGTATGGAGGATTGATAAAACACCATTAAAGTTGTAACGAGTTTTCAAAAAGACACTTAAAGTTTGCGGAGGTCCTACTATCCCTAAACAATTTTAAACTAATATTAATGTATCATTTATAGCCACCTGGCATAGTGAGTGCAGTTCACAGTGCAGTTCACAAGTGAATTTAAAAAAATAAACATTTTTTATTTATTAAAAGTATTGTTATCCTTTTCTCTTTTTATTCTACTTTTCTTTTCATTTTCTGTTCACATTTTTTCAGTTTTTATTTTCTGTTCTGTTCTTTTGTTTCTCTCGTCTTCTTCGACTATGCTAGTGGAGGGTTTCACCGTCGGAATTTGATTTTTCCGATGAAATTGCTGAAAAGGTAACAAAAAATAAAAAGAAAAAAGGAGTTTCATCATCAGCGTTTGATTTTTCCGATGAAATTGCTGAAAAGGTAACAAAAAATAAAAAGAAAAACGAAAAAAGGAGTTTCATCATCAGCGTTTGATTTTTCCAATGAAATTGACAAAAAGGTAAAAATAAAGAAGAAGAAAAAAAATAAAGAAGGAGATGGTCACCGTTAGCCACCATTTTATCTGACAAAAATGAATTTTTCGATCACAAGAAGATGCTTCTTTAACATGCACCGGTAGTGAGATTCACCATCGACATTTGATTTTTTCGATGGAAATGATGAAAATTTGTGTTCGTGTACAGAGGAATGTATGATATTTGTTGTATAAAATAGGTCAAAGAGCACCAAAAGAAATTAGTAGTTCACTAACTGTTGGTGAAAAATTATAATTTTACTTTGTAATGTATGCTTAACTTATACTTTAATCAAAGCTTTTTCTTCTTTACTTCGTTCAACTGTAATAAAACAATGGAGAGGGAGATGGACATTGGTAGCTACCATTTTATCCGGCGAAAAGTATTTTCCGATGACAAAGAGATGGCAAATTAGTGGCGGTTATAGCCATGGAAATGACGCACTGTACTACTGTATTTTTTTTATTTGGTGAAGAGGGTTGGCGGAAACAACCTCTCTACTTCATATAAGGTAGTCCACTTTTCCCTCCCCACATTCCACTTTGCGGGAATACACTAGGTAGGTTGGTGGTGAAGAGGATTAGGGAAAGGGAAGTAGTAAGTAGGGAGGGGCTTGAAAAGTTTTTTCTTTATTTATAAAAAATAGTACTTTTCTCCTTTAAAAAAAAGTTATGACATTTAACACTTGTCAATCAAATATTGGTGCGTGAATTCAAATTGTTCGGGGGGGGGGGGGGGGGGGGGGGTAATAAGACCCTACAAACTTATCTTTTCAAAAATTCGGGATAACTTTAATAGTGTCTATGTCTTTTCTCTAAAACATTAAGTGTATTTGTGTCAAAACATCTTAACATGCCGAAATCTATCTTTGGTGAGCACACAATGAATAAAAGGACAACAATCCGGTGGTAGAGTCTCTTGTTATAGCAATCACAACTGTCATAGTTGTGGATAAACTTGATAATACGTAGCACTAAAATTTCAACATTTTCGGAATAATCTACCATTTTAAAAATATAAATATTGCTTAAAAAAAGGAAACAAAAAGAACTGATCCTTACAAGTATGTCTTGACCAATCCAGCCAAAAGGAGAAGAATTTCTGTACACTGCCCAAACCACCGCAAAAGTTATGCAGAACGGAGAAACAGCCAAAGTAAGATAAGAGACTGCACCGAAAATGGGTACTTTAATGAATGACTCTCCAGTACGCTTAAACCACCTGAAAAAGAAAAATGCACCTGAAACAATTAGATATTCATTGTATAACAGAACTTCCAATGCTGATCTCAGAAGCAGAATTTCCAATTCCGAATCTAAATCCTAATTGAATTATGGCACGAAGATCACGTGTAATTCTTTGCACATTACTATGATGAACTCTGTGCCGATTTTTCAATTTTGCTAATTGTATTTTGAGGGAAATTTTACACAGAATGGCTTGGTGAAAGCTTGAAAATCAATTTGAACACAATGCATTTTGTTCAGATTACATAGTTAACTAGATTCATCTAATGGGTGGTTTAGGTGGAAAATGTGATATCATGGGGCTACTATATCCGTCTTCCATGTAGGATGGTACTTCCACATCGCATCTAAAAAAATTTCATACAACAAAAGGATTTACTAGTTAAGAAAATGCTAGCAATTTCTCTCATCACACAACTTAAAGCTGGATTCCCTAACAACTAAAACCGCTGATTTATCCATCCTAAGTTCTGCAGTAAAAACGGAGAGTTGCAAAAAGCATGATGCTAAGTTAAGGGACAGCAAATTACATTATTACCTTACCTTATTGTATAACACAATATGGTGAAACACAATGTATAACACAACTAAAGTGAAACAAACCATACCTTGCTAGCAAAGCAACTAAGCAAGTTTGTAGCCCCTGCAAATGAAAGGAATCAAAAAAAGTGTTTTAACAGATTGCGGAAGCCAGACATGATCATAGAAAGAGAGGAACAGATAAAACAATATAAATAATAGAATTAGAAATCTGCTTCTTTAAATGAAGTAAGTTGATAATACATTCATATGCAACATAAAACTTATACATTGCAAATATATAAGTATATAAGTAACTAATTTATTAGTTTATTTAATTTGAAAGGTTTACAAATAACTGATTCGTAATAATGCAAACCATGAACAGACCGTATTTAATTGTATTCTTATATATGGGTGCAAATTTTGAGGCTGTGCAATTCACATAGGATAGGATTAGCATAAGACGATAATGTTGCTTGACATATCCTGTATACACATCATAGAAGAAGTAACATTTTCAACATCGTCCCTCCTAATCCTGGTCGCATAAAATTACGAAAACATATATACCCTCAAGGCACATCAGTTTCCTACCTTCAGTGTTATCCCATTATAATCATCTAAAGCAGTCAAATATGGACAAGTAATATCATCTGTCATCATAAGTCTATGGGCTAAAGTATTCAAGGTGGTCATTACAAATTCTCATTTATGATAGATAAATAACATGCCAAAGAACCAACACGCACCTCTACACCACCGATGCAAAAGAGAACAACCAAGATTTCAAAGAACCACGTGAACCTCATCAACTTATACAATACAACCAAGAAGAAGGAAGCAACAACAACAAATAAGACCGCCGATATCATGTTTATATCCATCACAGTGCTTGAATCACCAGTTCCAATATTTGGAAGCTCTTCCTCTGAAGCATCCTACAAGAAGAGAGAAATAGAAAAATCAATGCAAAACTGAAGCGCAAATATCTCAGCATATTCTAGCAAAGATCCCTACTATGTTAAGGATGGAGGACCTTCAATAACTTGTCCTGCTCTATAGCTGCTTCTCTAGCACTCCAAGCAGACCAATAAGAACCACACAAGATTGTACCAACAGCCATCAGCCACAAAAATACTTCTGCAATGTCTACTACAGGTCGTTTTGGAGAATAGAGTTGCACGGTAACTAAATGAAATAGCAAAAGATTTGGAAAAAAGTTGTCAGTATCAAAGTTAAAAGTACCACCAGAATTTTTTTTGAGAAAGGTAACATAACCACCAGATTTCAAATTCCAAAAAAAAAAAGCTATGAAAGCCTTTAAAAAAAAATGAACGGTTTTCTAAGATACCTAAATAATAAGCATTGCAAAAAGGACAAAAAGGATATCCATTGCTCGAAGCTAGATTTATTCCAAAGCATAATAGGAACATCAGAATCTCTCTCTCAACAAACAGCATGCATGTACGATCAGGAGAAGCGTATTAACAGTTGCTCACCTTTGCATGCCCGTTTACCTTATTTTGTGTATAGATAAGTTACGGGCTGAATCCCTCACGTTCTATGTCTATAAGTAGCACAATCAAATTAGAAAATTACTAATCATCTCAATTATTATGGTTCCTCCACAATTCATTACTGGCTGAATCCCTCACGTTCTACGTCTATAAGTAGCACGATCAAATTAGAAAATTACTAATCATCTCAATTATTATGGTTCCTCCGCAATTCATCAGCTTACAGGCACTCTAACATGTAGCTGGTTAGTCATTGCAATAGCACTCTACATACATGATAAAACTCATATCTCTCATGGAAACTGTGACGTTCAAGCTTATTTTTCCTTTTATAATTGTGTTTGTACTATAAGCATGTAACTAGACGAAATTGTGCACCATAAAAGAGTGGCAGCATTTCTATTATCTCTTTGAATCTAAAACCTCTGATTTCAGCACTGGACTTCTCTTGGCACGCAAAAATATCATTTACTGGCATTTCTCTAATCAAACACGTTACTGTTATTTTCTTATAACCGAGAAATCCATTTCGGATTAGTTGGCCAAACCTAGTTGGTCCATCGTGTCCGAAACTCAGAGGAGTATGGGCTGTCCCTCTACATGCCAGGCTTCAATGCATTTGCCAGGTTCAAGCCGTTGAAATAGAGTACAATAGACCCTTTGGTCCAGCCCTTCCCGGACCCCGCACATAGCGGGAGCTTCAGTGCACCGGGATAGCCTTTTACAGCCCTAGGGGTTTGATTATAGTATATTACTTAACAGCATTATCCCTGCATTGAGATTTCAACAGTGCCTAGAACATGTTGATATAAAGTGCTTTCTCATCTAAGCTGACTCAGAATTCTACCTGATGAGCCATTTAAAAGCATTTTATCAAGCGTTGTCCCAGCATCCTGAGGTAGCATAACAGCAGGTATGTGTATATCTAGGTCTGTTTCTCCAGGATCACAAACCATCTTGTATAGTTCTGCAAAACAAATGACACTCGTAAAACAACTACAAGCGGTGAGAAGAAATAAGTAAATCTCATCTTTAGGCTTCCATCGTCGACAACTTATTATTGCTGCAGAAGACATCCAGTTAGTAGCATCAAGCCGAGTACACCAAATATTATTATAAATAACTTACAATTATAATTTTATAGTTCAGGGATATTCATCAATCACCAATACCTTTTTGATTATTTACTATCAGGATTGCCGAAGCCCCTGCCGCTTCAGCATTATTAGCCTTCGTTGTGAATTTGCAATGGCCTCGATCTACCATGATGACCTCTCCAGCGAGCTACCAAAATGAATTGAAAAATAAAAAGCATTATTAGAAGCATAAAGCAAAAGACCCTTGAAGGTATACTTATGGTAAGCATTTATGTGAAGAAAATAACCTTATTCCTTGGAGGCTTGCAACAATCCCGAGGGTCAGAAAGAGTAAGCGGAGTTTGTTGTGCATTTTTCTCCTTTGACACAATAGTAGTGCCAAATCTAGCACCAACACCAACAAATTCTGCATCCTCTTTACCATCAACCCAAGTTTGAACTTTCACCTAACCAGAGCATCAGCAGTTGTTAGGTATCATGGACAAAAGACAATTAAAGGATACCATGAATAAACCTTTGCAAGTGTTGTTAACTTCTTCCGCAACCATGTTAAATAAAGATGTACGTTAATACAATGAAAAACTATGCACTGTAGCAGCTTAACAGAATATGTAACATTAGGTCCATAATGTAGCATCTGCAATCAAATACTACATGACCTTTGAGAAAATATGTTCTTATCTTCAAATTTTGCCTCAAGATCTATATTGTACTGCGAAAAAATATATTACCACCTAAATTCTAACGAAAAATTCAAAGCATAGCTTACGACATCAAAAAGGACGAGGATCATGCTAAGAATAACACCTGTCACAGCTGAATTTCAACAGGCCAAACACAATAAATCAAAACCGGACAAAATAGAGGAAACCAGTTGAAAGAACAAACAACACCTGATCCAGCAAAAAGTATTAATTAATGGAAGCACAATAAGCAAAACGAACAAAATAGAGGAAACCCAATTAAAAAGAAAAAGAAAACCAATACATGATCCAGTTAAAAGTATTCATTAATGCAAGCACAATACAGCAAAAACAAATAAAATAGAGGGAACCCAGACGGGAAAGTAAAATTAACGTATGATCAAGCTAAAAACAGCACCTCAACAGCTAAATTTTAATTAATCCAAGCAACACTTCGAAACCAAATAAAATAAGAGACACCTAGTTGAGAAAATAGAAGTGACATAGGATCAACTTACACCTTTAAAGTACCTTCTTGGCACTAATCGTTAATAGAATATCTTACGTTATCCCAAAAGAAGAAAAAAAAACAGAGGATCAACTAAAAACAGCATCTTTGACAACTAAATTTTCACTAATCCAAATCACAACATAAAAGATATGAAACCCACTTGAGAAAATTACAAGTAACATGGGATCAAACTAAAATCAACACTTTCTGATAGCTAAATGTTCATAATTCCGAGCCCATGAATGCAAAAATCGAACAAAATAGAGGAAATCCAGCTGTGAAAAGGGAAGTAACAAAGCATCAAGCTAAAAACAGAAACTTCTACAGCTAAATTTTCACTAATCCAAGCACAGCATAGAAAGTACAAGAAACCCACTTGGGAAAATTACAAGTAACGTGGAACCAAACTAAAATTTCATAGCTAAATTTTCACTAGTCCAAGTCCAAGAACCCAAAAATCGAACAAAATAGAGGAAACCCAGCTGAGAAAATGATAGTAACAAATCATCAAGCTAAAACTTAGCACCTTTTACAGCTAAATTCTCACTAATCCAAGTACGAGAAAGCAAAAGCACACAAAATTGAAGAAATCCAGATGAGATAATCACCAAAAACATACAACCAGCACAAAATGGAACAAAATAGAGGAAACCTAGCCGAGAAGAAGGAAGTAACACAGCATCAAGCTAAAAGAAACAGCAGCTTTTACAGCTAAATCTTCACTAGCCCGAGTACAAAATCGCAAAAAACGAACAAAATAGAGGAAACCCAGCTTAGAAAATGAAAGCAACATAGCATTAAACTAAAAAAATAGCACCTTTTACAGCTAAATGTTCACTAGTCGGAGTACAAGAACGCAAAATAATCGAACAAAAAAGAGGAAATCCAGCCTAGACAACGAAAGCATCAAGCAAAAAGTTTGCAACTTTTACAGCTAAATTTTCAGTAGTCCTTGCACAAGAACACAAAAACACACACAACCGAACAAAACCTAGATAATAAAATCACCAAAAACAAACTGGGTCGAAGGGAAATTGAGCATCAGAAACTTTTTTTCATAGCTAAATTTTCACTAGTCCAAGTACAAGAACATAAAAAGCGAACAAAATAGAGGAAATCCAGCTGAATAAATGGAAGTTACAAAGCATCAAGCTCAAAACAACACCTTTAACAGCTAAATCTTCACTAATCCAAGCACAAGAGCGCAAATAAGGAACAAAACTGAACAAACCCAGCTGAGAAAATGAACATCAAGAAAGCAAAAGGACACAAAACTGAGCAAACCCATATCATAAAATCACCAAGATCGAACTGGGTCGAAGAGAAATTGAGCATCAGAAACTTTTTTCATAGCTAACTTTTCACTAGTCCAAGTACAGGATCGCAAAAAATCAACAAAATTGAACAAACCCAGCAGAGAAAATGAACTTCAAGCTAAAAACTAGCACCTTTTACATAGTACAAGAAAGCAAAAACACACAAAACTGAGCAAACCCATATCATAAAATCACCAAAAATGAACTGGGTCGAAGAGAAAATGATCATTAGAAACTCAGAAAAAAAAACACAAGAAAATATACCAGCACAAAATCGTTCTCGCAACCAGGTTTCTTTGGAGCTAAGTCATCATCATGAACAATATCACCAGCTGTAACTTTAACTGGAAACTTCAGTAACAGAACTACAACTCCAAAGATCAAAATTCTATGAAAATCCATTCAATTGAAAAAATTCTACTTTTTCTTGATCACTTCTTATTAGCTCATAATTACACAAATATGGTTCTTGAAAAATAGTTTTTAATGATACCAAAAAGTGAATTTTTTTGGTGAGAAATTATTATGAATTTGGATGGATCTACTGTTTTGCTGATTTGCAATTTCTTACATTATCTATCTTTTAGCTTTATTATTAGCAGTTCTTTCTAAGCTTCTATCTAGATTTGTTGCATTTGAGTGAGTATTTAAAAAAGTTTTGATAATGTTTATATATTTTTTATTTTATTTAAATTCTATTTATAGAATTTTGCTGGATGTTAATGTTTTTAATTGTAATTTTTGAAGTGATGTGTTTGATATTAATGGATTAAAATGATATTTTGATCAATTTACATATTTTTAGGTTAAAAAATTGTACTATATTTGTCTTTGTAAAATTTTATATTAAGCAGTTGTTTGACTATGAAAATGTATCTTTTGGAGTTGGAGCTGTGTTTAATTGTGAGGGAAATGGGACCGAAGATAAGTTTCACTTATATTTAAATTTTTTACGATTAAATATCATTTTTAAAATATAGCACAAAAAAGAAAGAGAAAAGACATATTTTTTCTATTGAACTTGTCGTCATAACTCACTTTAGCATTTAAACTTAACTTTTATTTATTTACCCCTTAACAACTTTCAAATGAATTAAATTCCCTTATAGCTGACGTGGCAAAGAAAAAAAATGAATGAATTTTTTTTTTAAAAGACCACTTTATTGCTATTATTATTATGTCTTCATCTTCTTCATCACTCCCCCACCCCACCCCCAACACTTCATTTCTTCATCTTCTTTATACCCCAACCCCGTTTCTTCATAATTTCCTTCTTATCAAGTCCTAATTAATTCAAAATTTTATTTTTCGACAATAAAAAGGGGTTCAAGATTGATGAACAAGTTTGATTCTTGGCCAAAATTTCATGTCATGCGGATATATCTATGCCATTTTTGAATTTCGGACTGTTTATGCCATTTCTGTAAACATTTTTTAATAAGAAATTGAAAATTTAGGAGTTTTGGAATTTTGGATTTTGGTTAATGTGAAAAATTTGGATTTGAGATTTTGTGTATTGATGTATTTTTGTGATCATGTACTTGTATTTAGTTCATTGATGGATTTGCTCAAGCTAATTCAAGTTAATTTTGCATTTGATGAAGAAAAAATTCATTAAAAAAGCCTATGGTAATGGTGAAAGAAATAGAAAAAGTGGTGCTTTTATATGAAGAAGAAGAAGGAGGAGGAAGGGGAGGGGACGGGACTGCTGTCTAACGAAGAAGTAGAAGGAATTGGGGTGGGGTGGGGGCTGTGAAAGAACAAAAGGGGTGGGGGTTGCGAAGAAGAAGAAGGATGGGGGGTGGATCTATTTTATAAAAAATATACTCTTTTAAATATATATATATATAAAGTTAGTGTGTGGGATTATTAAAAAAAAAAAGTTTTTACATGGCAAATGACATGACACTGATGTGGCAATGACGTGGCGCGTGTGTAGCGCACTCTCCGTCGTGAGAGTGGTATTCAGTTTTGAGGGGTGAAAATAATTCACTTTAAAGATGTTAAGGGGCTAAATAAACGGTAGTTAAGTTTAAGTGCTAAAGTGAGTAATGGCGATAAATTCGGGGAAAAGATACCTTTTCTCAAAAAGAAATTGAAAAAATAAATAAATACATTTTATAACCGAACGGTAAAAATCGAAAAAATAAATTAAAAATAAAGAGTATAAAATGTGACGTGGGAATTTATGTTTCACAAATCCTTACCTCTGTCATTTTTTTTTTGGTTTTCTGACCACATTGGAGTCCGAACACTAATTCGAATCGTGCGTTATAGGACCTATTAGGGAGTAGCGCTTCCAACAGAATTTTTTCGTATCCAAAACTCAAATTCGAGATCTCTAGTTAAGAGTGAAATAGTTTCACCATCGGAGCAAAACTGATGTTACCTCTTGTCATTTTCAATAATTCTATCATAGTGATTTTCAAAATCTGCTTATGTGGATTTTGATTGCTGATGAGTGACGGACTTTCTAATTTTTCTTTTTTGTGAAGTAAAAAAATTGTTTCACAAGTCTGGACTTTTCAGAAATTATAAAATTTTATAGTGCAAGTAAAATTATTTCAACTTTATTGAACCACTAGGTCACACCCTTGGGTACATGTGGCAACTTGGCATGGCCACCTCATTAAGTCCTCTGAGGTGATTGGTTGTTGTCGTGATCATCACCATCATTAGCTATCAGTGATCTTGTGTATGTGTAACAAGGTAGGATTAACTCTAGTTTGACCATAGATTTTGAAGTTGGAAACTTGAAACTTTGAGCTTTTGAAGTTGACCTTTTTTTATATAATCGTAGTGTTCGGACCAGCTTGTGCGTACCTCGACTAATTTCAAGGAATACCTGTCACCTCCCACCAGCAACAGGTACCAGGTAACTCTGTCCACCAAGAAATCACCTAATGTTTTGTTTGGCTAGAATAGAATTACTTTTGAAAGTTCAAATTATGTTTACAAAAAACAAAAAAAAATGATTAAATTCTCAAAATCTAATCAAATTTCATAGTTAACCAGGTATTTGAAGAATTTTTTTTAAAATTCAATCCAAAATCTATGACGAGACGCTAGCTTAGATTGTTATCTGCCTATTGAGCAGGCTGGGTAACATGTAGCTCCATATAAAAAGATTCAAAGTTGTGAAATATAGTACTTTTGAATTTGTTTTTTCTGAGTTAAAAAGATGAAGAAATTTAACTCAAAGCCTTGTTGGGGATTCTGATGGCAGAAAACCTGAAAACTATTAGACTAAAGACATAAAGTGACCAGAGAGTAGAGAAAACAAACATTTCCTTTATAGCGATGATGGCCGGACTAGCTTGTGTGCACCTGAGCTATTCGACGCTCTCACCATCAGAGGTACCGGATGACTCACACCGCCCGGACTTGACCAATAATAGACAATTGGTATATGGCCATGTATGCATCAGGGGGGCAGTAGTTGGCTTTGTCTAAATATTAATCCACTTTTTGATCAAATTGTTGCTGACCTTCCACTATTACAGGAAATCCTAATCTGAAACAACAGAAACAGCATCTCAACTCAACAATTGCTCTTTATCTCTTATGTACTTTCCTATACAAACATAATTTAGTGAAGGGTCGGAGAGCCGAGAAGCCCTTGGTGAATCTCAATCTAGATATGGAGATCCCAGTCAAGATCGAGCCATAGGTTCCTTACAAAACTGAACTTTGCTTTTGGACAACGTGTTGCCGTTTTGTCTAGAAAATCACCAACATGTAATGGCGGCAAAGGGTCCATCTGCCCAAAAAGAGAAACACTTAAATCTAAAAGGAAATGAATAAGCTTTTACGTTTCCAGATTGAGCAAAGCCAAAAGGGAGAAGAGGGGGTGGGATGCGAAGAAACTTACAATGTTGATTCGAGTTTAATGGGCACTCCACAATGGCTATCTGCTGTCAGCGCTCTGTCAAGATCTTAACATACACTTTATGGCATCGTATTAGTGACTCTCTGGTAACCTACAGCAGCATAGCGTTAAGAGGGTTAATTATACAGCCAGTCTTAAAACTGTAATGACTAGATGAAGATCTCTACAAGTAAAAATTGTGCAATAACCGTTTGACTACTACAGTATAACATTGTGACAGAAGACAAAAGTACATACCGCCATGGGAATTCACTTGTGTCAATTCCAGCTTGGTGAAGTTCATCTACATACTGTAAAGCTTCTCTACATTCCTCTCGATCATCAAAGAATTCCTTCTTGTCACCTTCTATATTGTATGTTTCATGGCCTTTGCCAGCAACCACCTGCAGCGTGGTTAACAGAAACTGGATGAAGCAACACAAATAAAATTGAATCGCCTGGTGAGAACTTCTATTATGAATATGTTTTTGCCCATATAACTTGCAGCCTGTACAATTGGCTAGCTTTGAAAGCAAATAACAAGGACCAAAAGAGGAAGAATAGAGACAGGGAACTTACAACTATATCACCCTCCTCACCCATGGCAACGGCACAGCGCACAGCCACACGTCTGATATCATGTAGGAAAAGTCTATGGCCATTGGGGAGAGGGGGGTAATAATCATTCTCTCCATATTTCAAGTAGTCCTGCATTGTCCATCCTACACCAGCCAACATATCATCCAAGATGTCCACTGAGAGAGATAAGATGATAAAGCTTCAGTGTCAACTCGCAAACATGTGAAGAAAGTGAAATCGACACTAATCAAGCTGGAATTGAGTGCAGACAATGCCACAACAGATAACAAAATATGGGCAACATTTTTTAAGAGAAAAGAAAAGGGACACATGAACAAGAGAGATCAGAATCCCGCCTAGTGCAACATGTAATATCAGATAGGACGCTGAAAGAAACTATTTTCTATGAACAGATTGACAACTGCCGGTGTATATTTCAATGATCTATGATCTAATATTGAAAAAGAGAGAGACAAAGCCAAACGATCTCAAATATGATGATTTGACAACTACCTGTGCATATTTCAATGATCTATGATCTATGATCTAATAGTTAAAAAGAGAGACAAAGCCAAACAATCTCAAATATGATGATTTCTAGCAACCTTCTCTGTTATGTTTTCTCTTTAAGCTATGATACTTACAAGGATCCTCGGTCTTTGGATTGTCGGATGTCAGAATTGTCACATCACTTTTCTCTGTTGCTATCTTTGCCATTATGGGCCTCTTCCCCCTGTCGGTTTCACCAGCACAACCAAAAACTTCAAGAAAAGAAACAGGTATTGCGTAAGTAAATAAAATAGATAACAGAAAAAGAAGATTTGAAAACATTAATGAGAAATGTTAATAAGGATAAAAGGGGATGACAGTCAATGGTGACAACAAATTTGGTTCATGCTTCAGGGCAGAACAAGGTAGTGCCATGGGTCGGCTTTGCAAGTGCATCGTCTGCAGGCCAACACCTCTAACTTTGTGGCCTGTCTTGGTTTATACTCGTAATCTTGAAATATTTCAAAATCCTTCAACAAAACAACTAAGTTGGACTTGATCAACTTTTCTCACAAAAACCATACAAAGTATATATATAACTTCTAGGTCGTTCTCTATTCACTTGCATTTTCTTTTCATTCCGAAATAAAGCACATAGATTTACATGTGTGTGTGTGTGCGTGTGTGTCTATAAATAAACCACGGTGTGGTTCTAACTAAAAACATCAGAACTTTTCAAGCCCACATTTGAAATTAGTAATCTAACATGAAGCTTGGAAGTTTGCTCCACCTAAATTCTTATGCGAAGAAGCATAAATAAGAACACATACTTTCTGTTTTAACACAAGCATTTAAATGCACCCTTGCCGAATGAATGAGGGAGGAACAAGTTGCTGATTGCTTACCGGTTATAACCCTCCTTGGGCCAAGCTCTCTCACGTAATCAAGTAGTCTAGATAAAGCATCAGGGGTATGAGCATAATCCACAACTACTCCGAAAGCCTGTTCCTCATCTATCAGTTCACATCGACCAGGGACTGCATCAACCTCTTCAATACCTTTGACAATGTCCTCCAAGGGTGCCCCAACTGCAATTCCAACAGCGACTGCCGCAAGAATGTTATAGATGTTATGCCTTCCAAGCAAGCCAGAAGATATTTCCAATATGCCTTGAGGTGTGTTGACCAACACTTGAGTCTCAAAGAGAGATAACTGAAACTTTAAGGGATGAACGTCAGCGCTCTTATTCTCCATTGCAAAAGTAACAACAGGCACATCCGGGTTCCCTTGTGCTATAAAGAAAGCTGCATTAGGGTCATCAATATTCACAATCTTGCGGTGACGTGCAGGATCCACCATCCTACCAAACAGCTTAGCCTTAGTATCCCTATACTCCTCCTCAGTCCCATGAAAATCTAAATGATCTCGCGTCAAGTTAGTAAAAACTGCAATATCAAAATCAACCTCATCACACCGCCCTAACGCCAATCCATGAGAAGAAGCCTCCATTACCATAGCCTCAGTCCCATTATGAACCATCTTTGCCATCAATTTCTGAACCAAAACTGCATCAGGGGTCGTATTCGGGGAGTCTAACTTATTATCCCCGTAAATATAATACCCTACTGTACTCAACATCCCTGTCCTCAACCCCATTGCTCCATACATCGCCTTCACCAAATAAGAAGTCGTAGTCTTCCCATTAGTCCCCGTAATCCCAATCACGGACATACTCTTAGACGGATGCCTATAAAACGAAGCAGCTAACACAGCAAGCACTGCATTCGTATCCTCCACAATAACCAATGCTTTACACCCCAAAGTCTCCTCAATATCAATCTCTTTACTAGCTACAACAGCAACAGCACCTCTCTTATCAACCTCACTTAAATACAAATGTCCATCCGTTTTCCTCCCAACACAACACACAAACAGATCACCACTCTCAACCAACCGCGAATCATGCTGTATCCCACTAATATCCACCTCTAAATCACCATACACCGATATCGGAACCACCCTACTCTCATCCAAAAGCTCAGCTAAACTCATCCTAAACTTAGGCTCCACAATTCTTGGCTTCACTTTACCATACTCATCAAAATCAATATCAAACTCATCAAAACCCGATAATCCTCCTTTAACCACATCCTCCCTCACCTCAAAATCACCCCTTTCTTCTTCTTCCTCACTTTCTTCACCTTCAGATACTTCAGTCAACCCCGTTAACTCATTAATCTCCTCCAAATCAACAACTTCTTCAGGCAACAGCTCATCAATCCCCTCAACTAAAGGCGCCTTTTTCGGGTTAGGCTTTAATAGCCCTTGTTTAACAAACTCTTTTCTTTTCAAAGCAATAGCTTTATCAATATCACCAAACAAATCATCACCAGTATCAGTGTCATGTGCATTGTCCGACGCATCTTCAACGTCAGCTAACGCGTTAACGAAGATTGATTGCTCTTTCTTGAAAAGCTCTTCTTGTTGTTTTCTTGCTTTAGCTGCTTGGCGTTGTATTTGTTGGAACTTGTTTACACCGTGCATTGAATCTTCTGGGGCTTCTGGTGGGTCATCGTCGGAGGGGCTTGGGTAGTATTTGCCGTCGGGGCCAATGGCGGAGATGGTGGTGGTGGTGGTGGTGGGGTGCTTGAGGTGGAGGGAAGGGAGGGGTTTGAAGTGGAGGGGGGGTGGGGTATGGTGGTGGAGAAGGGAAGGGAAAGGTGGAGGAGGGAGGAGGGTGAATGGCATGGTGGCCGAAGTTTGGTCGGAGGGGTTTTTTCAGGTGGTCGGAGTTTGGTCGGAGGGGTTTCTAAGGTGGTCGGAGGTTTTTGAGTGTGTCAGTTGTAAGAGGATAGGGGTTTAGGGGATTTTTGGAAAGTGAAAAAGGTGATGTTGTTGGGAGTTCTTAACTGTTTAAACTACTTTGGAATATCTAAACATTGAGCTTCTTTGTGTACTTGAGTTGTTGCTATTGAGTTTGGTGTCTTTTGGAAATAATATCTCTTTCCTTATATTATATTCAATCTACATCTCACTTGTGGGGATTTAGTAAATGTGTTATTCTTGTTGTTACTATATTTTTTAAGGTAAGAAAGATGATGTTTGAATTTGTTGATCTTGGAGCTAATTGTCTTTTAGAAATATACTCTCTGTCTTTGCACTACTTTTACGAGATGGTAGTAAGGTCTGTCCCTTTCATTACAGTGGTTGAACGCCCATTTCTTCTTATTAGTCGGATAAGTTCGGACCCCTGGGTTGCCTGCTCGCCCCCTATCTCAAAAGTGGCTTATGCACTCCACCGGTTACCACAAAGCGAGGAAGCCAGGAGCAAAAGGAGGGACTTAAAACCCTCAACCTCAGCCTTGGCAAGGTTATGCTTTACCATTAAGTTATTTCCGCCAGCTGGGATAGCGTACGCTCAATCTTTCTCAAACTTCATTTGTGAGATCTTACTAGATATGGTATAGTTGTTGTGGTTGATTTTTTGGAAGGTAAAAGAACAGCATCCATAGAAGTTAACTATTTAAACTACTTTGCAACGTTTAAAAATTGTACTTTTTCTTCTACTTTGAGTTGTTGCTCTTGGAGTTTGTTTCGCAAACAGACTATTTACTTTCATTTAGGTGGTAGTAACGTCTGCATATACTCAATGCTTATACTCCATTTGTGAAATTTTATTAGATATGTTATTATTGTATGTTGTATTTCTGGAAAGTAAAATAACGATAGACCTTAGAAGTAAACCATTTAAACTACTTTGTGACTTCTGAAGATTGGGCCTGTTGAGCATTTTGGGCTAGGTAAGTAAGAATGTTTGGGCCTCTGAAGTTTTGGGCTTGATAAGTAAGAACGTTTGGGCCTATTTAGCATTTTGGGCCTGGTAAGAAAGTAACATTTAGGCCTTAGATAAATGATGGTTGGACTATAGATTGTTACCTTTTATAGACTTTTAGGTTTGAATGCTTAGGCCGTATAGCTTCAATTTCTACATGGGCTTTCGATCCCACCTATTCCGGCTGATTTACGAGCACCGTTTCACCATGAAAATAATAATTTTTTTGAGTTGGAGTTGAAGTTGAGAGTTAGTGTCGTGTTTGACGACGAATGCAAATTCGAGTTGTTTTTAAAATTTTGTGAGACTAATAAGAGTAAAAATATGAAAATAAGTAACACCTGTTTTCACTTTCTCAAAATCAATCTTTACTATAGTGAAATAATCCTTATGGTCAACAGTACTATTTCACTAAACTGAAATAATTTTTCAGAAAAAAATTTCATGGCCGTCTACTTAGATTTTGTCTAAAGAGAGGCGTAACTGGTAAAGTTGTTATCATGCGACCGGGAGGTCACGACTTGAGCCATATAAATAATAGACCCCTAACTTTACACTGCCTACTTAAAATTTCAACCCTTTTGAATAATTACATAAATCCCTGATTTTGCTTAAAAGCTCAAATACATCACTGGAGAATGTATTATATTCGTATAAAATTAAGTAATATATAAATTAAGATGTATATATCCGTGTGAACTAAATAGCTCCAAATTGAGTAATTCTACTTCAAAAACTTCTTTTTAAGACGAAATCTACCGAAAACAACTTTTCTATTCCATAAAGATTGAAATAACATCGATACACATCTTTCCTTCTCTAAACCCCACCAGTGAAATTACGCTTAATATATCACCGTCTTAGATAACAACTCATTCACTCAACCAATATGGAATACTAATAGACTACATATATAATTATTAAATACATCTGGGTTATTCTGTAATTAGTTATTCTTCAGTTCTCTATATATACAGTTGTAACCCCTTCAATATCAATAAGATCAATTATTATTAAATTATATCATGGTATCAAAGCTAGGGTTTCTTCTTCCGCCCAAACCCTAATCTCTCCTCTTTTTCGACGTGTGTGCGCCGCCGCCACCGTCTACACCACGCCGCACGGCCTCCCTCCTCCGCCGTAGGTCGGCGCCATGGACAAGGTTGTTGATCCTCTGTCAAATTTACCGTCTGGAGTAAAATTACTGCTCAGGAATCTCCACAATCTCATCCCCGAAAAATTATCTGACAACAACTACCCGGCCTGGGCACTTAACGTCCGCACCGCCCTCGCAGCCAACTTGCTGCTCGGATGGATTGACGGTGCGGAGAATCCGCCGCCCGAGACAGCCGAGGAGGACGGCGTCATGCTCCCAAATCCCGACTACCTTCCGTGGATGATCGTAGACACTCAGATCCGAGCCTGTCTTCTCGCCGTTATTAGCCCCTTTGTGCACAAACACGCCCGGGGTTTTCTCACATCGGCTTCACTTTGGGACGCACTAGCCACAAGGTACAACTCTGTGTCCATGGCTCATATTTTTCAGTTGCGTGACAGATTGCATACTCTTCGGAAGGTAACGAAGACGATGACTCAATACCTTGATGATGTGGCCTCTATTCCGTCTGACCTAGATGCTGTGAACGAGATTATTCCTGAATGAGACGTGGTGAATGTCGTGATACGTGGTCTTCCGTCTGGCTATTCCTCTCTCAAACAGCATATTCACCTCTCACCTGTCGAAATCACTCTGAATCAACTGTCTGGATGGCTTAATGCAGAAGAATTGAATCTAGACATGGAACACAAATTACTGCTCGGAGAAGCCAGTTCCACCCCTGGCGTCACGGCTCTTTACTCGGCTGGCAGCGGGGGCTCGGCCAGGGGTCGCGGTGACGATCGCCGTAACCAAGGGCGAGGCAGCGGCGGCGGTGACCGTCGGAACGCCGGGCAGCAAGGCAGAGGCGGGCCTCCACCGAGGGACGGCTTCCAGTCAGGCCGCGGACAGGGACGAGGAAACCAGCGGGGGCCCACACGAGATCTTCCGACGTGCCAAATTTGTGCTAAACGGGGCCATTCTGCGGCTAATTGCTGGTATCGTTATGATGACTCGCAGAATGTAAATCGCCAGTCCGGCGGATCAAGGGCGATGCATGCGTCCACAAACGCTCAATCTGGCGATTGGTATCTAGACACAGGTGCTAACACCCATGTGACGTCAGATTATTCACAACTTCAAGCTCCTCATCCGTATCATGGCTCAGAAACTATTACAGTAGGCAATGGTCAATCCCTTCCCATCACAAACACCGGCTCTGGGTATGTCTATACCCCAAATGGTAAATTTCATCTCTCAACCCTTCACCACGTCCCTTCCCTCACATCCAATCTTTTATCTGTTTATCGCTTTACTAAAGAAAATAACTGCACCCTCATTTTTAATGACACCAATTTCCAGATAGTGGACAATACCACGAACCGGGTGCGGTACACGGGCCGCTGTGGGCATGGGCTATACACTCTTCCATCCAGGTCTCCGTCTGTTGTGAGTCAAGCCATTCTCTCGTCCACCTGGCATCGCCGGCTTGGGCACCCATCATCCGCCATCACCAAATCCATTTTATCTTCCTTAGGTTTTAATTTTTCAGAGAAATTACATTGCGAGTCCTGTTCAGTGTCTAAATCTTGTCGTTTACCTTTTTCACTGTCTGAACATAAGGCCACTGCGCCATTTCAATTAATTCATTCTGATGTTTGGGGTCCAACCTCAGTTCCTTCTGTTCAAGGTTTTCGTTATTATATCTGTTTTGTTGATGATTACAGTAAATTCACTTGGCTTTATCCTCTAAAATTTAAATCCGAAGCTTATACTGTTTTTGTCAACTTTGACAGAATGGTTCAAAATCAATTTAATGCCAAAATCAAAATCTTTCGAAGTGACAATGGCAAAGAATTTGTCAACAATGCATTTGGTGTTTTTCTTCAAAGTCTAAGGGCTCTTCATCACACTTCATGTCCATATACCCCTGAACAAAATGGCGTTGCTGAGCGCAAACACCGTCACCTAATAGAAACAGTTGTTGCGCTCCTCCATGATTCCACCTTACCTGTTTCCTTTTGGGTTGATGCCCTTGCTACTGCCAACTACCTCATAAATCGCATGCCCACTCACACTCTCTCCAACTCCAATCCATATGCCCGTCTCTACAATCATCCACCCGACTACATCCATCTCCGCCCATTTGGGTGTCTGGTTTATCCCTGGTTGCGTCCACACACTCAACATAAACTTCAACCTCGGTCCACCCCTTGTGTCTTTCTAGGCTATCATCCCACTATCAAAGGTTACAAATGTTTCGATCCTGTATCTCAGAAAACATATGTTTCCCGTCATGTTCGTTTTGTGGAGGAACAATTTCCTTACACAAGTCTTTCCTCTACTCCATACTCCCCCAATCCACTTGGCATTGTGCCATTATTTCCGTCCTTTTCACACGCTCATGCTCCGGCTCACTCGGCACCTAACCCGGTACCCCACTACCCCACTACCCACCCGTACCAACCACCTAGCCACTCGAACCAACCACCCAACCACCCGAACCCCCAAACCTCCCACCCGAACACCCAGCCGACTGCCACACAACCCTCCACTTCCCTACATCATACTCCTAACACACATACAGCCACCCCATCCACCGCTGCACATCCCAGCTCCTACGGCAGCCCCACCCAACCCCCGTCCACACATCATACAACTCCACCACCCCTTCCTAATCACCCTCCACTCAACACTCACCCTATGACAACCCGAGCCAAGGCCGGTACCTTCAAACCCAAAGTCTACCACACTCAAATACCCTTTGATGCACATCCCATAACTGAGCCTACTACCTACAACCAAGCCTCCAAAAATAGTTTCTGGTGCCAAGCTATGGATGAGGAATTTCAGGCTCTGAATGAACAACGTACATGGGATTTGGTACCTCTGCCTAGTAACCGAAAGTCCATTGGGTGCAAATGGGTGTTTCGCATCAAACGAAATTCAGATGGATCTCTTTCTCGCTATAAAGCACGTCTGGTTGCAAAAGGGTATCATCAGGAGTATGGTGTGGATTATAAGGAGACCTTCAGCCCTGTTGTTAAGCAACAGACTATTCGTCTGGTCTTGTCTCTTGCTCTTCACTATGATTGGCCGCTTCATCAGTTAGACGTCAGCAATGCCTTTCTTCATGGTCATCTTGAGGAAGACATCTATATGGTTCAGCCACCGGGATATGTTAATCCCAACCGTCCTCACTATGTTTGCAAGCTTCGCAAATCACTGTATGGCCTGAAACAGGCCCCACGTGCCTGGTACACACGCCTCTCTACTTTTCTGCAGGGTCTTGGTTTTCGCACCTACCATCATGACAACAGCCTCTTCACCCTTCACTGTTCTCGAGGGACAGTCATCATTCTTATCTATGTGGATGATATTGTTATTACAGGCAGCTCGTCATCACTCATCACTGAAATTACTGAGGCTATGCATCGTGACTTCAAACTTAAGGACCTCGGTCCTCTGGAGTTCTTTCTTGGCCTCGAACTCATCCGCAAATCGGGAACCATATTGATGCATCAGACAAAATATACCCTTGAACTTCTAAATCGAGCTGGAATGACAGACTGCAAACCCGCGGTCACTCCCATGGCAGTCCGCCAATCCCCAGGGCCGAATACTCCCTTTGCCGATCCTACACTATATCGGAGCCTCGTCGGTGGACTTCATTATCTTGCTGTTACTCGTCCGGACATCCAATATGCAGTCAATCGAGTCTCCCAATCAATGCATGCTCCCACAGAACAACACTTTCAGGCCTTGAAACGCATTCTGCGCTATCTTAAAGGTACTCTTCAATGTGGAATTTTATTTCAAAAGGGCTCGTTTGATATATCTGTTTTTTCTGATTCGGATTGGGCTAACGACAAAGATGATCGGAAGTCCACTACTGGATATATTGTTATGATGGGACCGAATCTGATTTCCTGGTGCACCAAGAAGCAAACGCGAGTGTCCCGTTCCTCCACAGAAGCAGAATATCGTGCCATGGCTGCGGGTGTTGCTGAAGTCATGTGGTTACGATACCTTACAGATGCATTTGGCATTCCCCCGACGAAACCACAGATTTATTGTGACAATCAGTCCACTATTTGTGTTACCAAAAATCCAGTCCTTCATGATCGTATGAAGCATGTTGGGTCCGACTGTCACTTTGTTCGCGATGAGGTACTTGCAGGAACGATGGCCACGCACTATGTCCCATCTACTGACCAACTTGCTGATATTCTCACCAAGCCTTTTCCGTTACAGCCTTTTCAGTATCTCTGCTCCAAGCTGCCCCTCGTTACCGCTGATCAGCTTGCGGGGGGATAATAGACTACATATATAATTATTAAATACATCTGGGTTATTCTGTAATTAGTTATTCTTCAGTTCTCTATATATACAGCTGTAACCCCTTCAATATCAATAAGATCAATTATTATTAAATTATATCAAATACCAACTATATCTTCAAATAAAACCTACATACAATACACACAACTCAAATCTATTATAGTAACAACGTAACGTTTAAGTCATAAACTACTTGATTTCTTACTTTTCACAAGATATAGTAAAAAAAAAAAAAAAGACTTTTCATGTGAAGTAAGAAAGCACTAGAAATAGATATATACTATATTTTTATTTATTTATTGTGTGAGAGAATGAATAAATAATAAATACATACATACACAAAAGGGGGAGTAGTGGTTGTAGTATATGTTCATAATCATAAAAACTTAGAATAGACTATAAGAAGAAAGAGTCAAAAACATCAATAAATGTAACAGTTGGTATATATTATAGTGGAAAATATGTGGTCCCTTTAATGTTTGTTTTGATTCCAAATAAAACAAAATAATTCAATAAAATAAATAAAGGACCTTTAATATTTACTAGCTTTTTTTTTAATATATACATTGGAGTGAAGAAGCAGTAAGAAATTGTATAGAAATGACAATTTTTTTTAATGTCAATTTGCCCTTTACTAGTATTTTGGAATCCTATGGTCTCTACATTTATGTTATTTTGTTAGCACATATTTGCTAAAAAACAATAATAGAAAAGAAAACAATTTTCATTAACTCATGTGTTGGAAATCTTTTTTAGTAATCCAATGATAGATGACATCTAGTATTTTTTATTCCGTTGGTATTTGAACGTGTTAGGGTTTGTGACTCAAATTCTGTTGATCGGCCTTGAAAAATTCGCGGTGCGATCCATGTTTATGATTCTTTGTGGGGTCAGTGGTGGACTCCGGGATTGAGGCGATCGCCCCCGCGGTATGGACCTTTATGTTTTTTGACCTAGAATTTTTGGACCTAGGTTCTCATTGATCCTCCTTCGCTCAAAGATTACATTGTGTAGATAAATAATTTTTTTTAATGTATATATATTATATTAGGAAAAAATAACATAAATATACACCTTAACTTACTATATTTATATAAATCCCCACCCTTATAAAGTAATTACAAAAATCTCAACTAATTGTGTATCTTCCTTGGATGTATTGGGGAGCTAATTATGTATTTTGACAAATCTAAAATCAAAAAAATGTATCGAGAGTTGATTATGTAATGTATCTTCATTGGATGTATCAGAAACTAATTATGTATCTCGACAGACCCAAAATTGAGATTTACAATTTATGTTGTTTGCCCTATATATTATTTGTGAAATCCTTTCATGTTTCACTTATTTATAGTCGAGTGTTGTCTCCTTGCATTTCAGTAGCATTACTGTTAATCATGTGTTTTTTTGTCCTTCAATTTTTGTTAATACGTATTTTCTTTGCTTTAGTTATATACCGCGTTATTTTATTGTTGTTATTATTTCATTTTAATGAATATTATCTCTGATATCATTAATATATTTGATATGTTTGCTTTGGGTTTGTATGCAATTAATTTTTCAAAAAGTATTTTATCATGAGTTAAGTCGATAGTCTCTAAACACAACCTCTAATTTTCCCAAAATAGAAATAAAATCTACATACATTTTATTTTCTTCAAATTTTATTCATTCAATAGAATTAAATGAATATATTGTTATTGTTATTTTGCTGCATGAGTCAATTATTGGTTACCGGCCAAGTACTAAAAGTGTAATTTATTGAGAGAACAAAATGTCTTTTTCTCTAATTTTTAATATCCCAAGAAAGTGATTATAATTTTAACCAACTCATTTTTACATTTTTTTTTTGGTATTCAAAATTAATTTAAAAAGTACTGAAACTCCGAATGTAGTATCAAAGTATATAGTTAAATACAAAATTCATATACATATATTATTATAATATACTAACTACTTAAACGTTACAATTTTGATTACTCTATCTTGATTGTCCTTTTTATGTAATTGATCAATGAAGAAAATTGCTTGTAGTTCCTTTTAATTTCTTTTACATATGTAAGATAACGATTCTTGAAAACACGAACCCATGATTTTCTACATATGGATACTTGCCGACCATCGATGAATTGATCGGATTAACCAACCAAAGTTGGCTTAAGTTATTATGTATTGAGCAGAAGCAAAAGTTGTAGTAATTATATACGTGGGAAAAAACAAGTAAGCATAATCCACCCCTAAACAATAAAATATATTATTGTGGAAAAAACGTATTTAGTAGTTATATCATCTGCTGCTTGAATCTCGAGACGTTCTTCGAACCAATTATATACGTCATTGAGATCGACGAAACTCCCCCTATGAGAACCATATATGAAACATTCATCTTGTAAATCACATATATAAGTTCATCTTATAAATCACATATAAGTTGAAGTTGAACAAATTATGATTACTAATTTACCATATTGCAAAATATCGATCAAACTTTAAAATACCAAATTTAATATCTTTTAAAAATCAAAAATCAAAATTATCAAACTGAAATTATAAATATGGTACCAATAAATATCCCCGCACTCCTGGTGAGATCTAGTCATCTAGCACATTAGTAAATAGTGATATTCCTGTACTATATAATAAAACAATCAGAAAAATGCCCAACAGAAAAAGTTTAAATATCTTTACTAACCGACATTTGCCTAATAAATATTTTTTTTACAATTATTAAATTATAAAATATTGAGAAATAATCCATGCAATAATATGTGAAGTTATTTGAAAATGAAGGTTCTTTAAGAAATTTGATTGATTAAGATACCCAATTATTTAAAACTTGCTGGTTGGTATGAAGGAATATCAATTAATTGACTATTTTGGAAAATCTTTTTTGTCCCCCTCCTTTTTATTGAGGATGATCAATCCATATTTACATTTTTCTTTTTAAATTAGATAAGTAAAATAAATATTTATTTTTAATATACTGAGCAAGTAAATAATCTTTCTAACTCTCAAGATAATGATAAAGTTTTACATACGTTTTATATTTTATAAAACTATACTGAATATGTTATTGCCTTTATTATATATTTAACTAGTAAAATTGGAGAAAAGTAACGTGTGTGAATGAGAAATGTACACTTGGTTCCCATGAGATAATTAATTATTTTATGAAAAGCAAACTATCCAACAAATCTCAGTTAGATCAGTAGTGGGGCTAATACTAATAAATAGCTTATAAATTATACAGAATTTTAATTTACTATTTATAGATTGTTATAAAAAATAAAAAAAAGATTAACTTTAAGCAATTTTGATGAATTAAAATATTGTGAAACATCATCAGTTATTTCATGAGTCATACAACCAGTGGCTACAATAAGGACAAGTAATTTTCTACCTAAATTCTGCACAACCCAAATAAAGTAATAAAAAAAAAACAATCTTGAAATATATTATCTTTTGTCGTAAAATATTCATATTGGTGTCGACTAAATTTAATATCATGCTTTACAAGGCAATTTTTTTTTTTGAGATACTTTCACTTAGAACACAGTTTATGAGTTCTGACTAAGTGGTTTTTCAACAGTAAACAGACATGAGTTTTTGTATTGTAGTCTCATAGTCTGACACTCAATAAAAAAACAAGAACAGGTAATTAGAATATTAATTATTATTATACACTAAACAGTAATGTAAGCAAGAGTATTATTTAACTTTAATTTAATGAGAAGAAGATAAAGTGTTTTAAAGGTATTCATGGTAGACTAGTTAGTAGTAGTTGAGACAAAAACATTATAGTAGTTGTGTATGGTATAGCATAAGTCAACATCATTTTGTTTAATGCATAACAAACAAAATCTCAAGTAATTTCCTCCTCATTTGATGCTACTTTTGCCTCTCATTCTTTTGTTTTTCTCCAAATAAATCACTCCAAGAACTCTTTTAACTTTCCTGTAGGAATGAACATATTTGAGGTGCATTATCTCTTCTGGTGCAACTCGACTAATTGATACAGGTACAATGAGTAACTGTACAAATCAAGAATTGTGTTTTAGTTCTTATAGTGTTTCATGTTTTGTGAAGAAAGTTTGAAGCTTTACTCACCTTCAAAAAGCTAATGGTTTCTCTTTTTTGATGTCCGGTTCAACTTGCGTGCACCTTGACTGATTGATTGGATATCTGTCATCTCGCACCAGCACCAGCACAGGTATTGGGTTTGTAGTTCTCATATAATGTTTCATGTTTGTGAAGAAAGTTAGAAGCTTTTGTGGTTTCTTGATTTTTGGTGTCAAATTTCAGACTAGAGAAGTGATATCATTTGTGATGGAGAAGAAGAGATCAACAAGAAATCCAACACAGCTAGAGAAGAGTCAGCTTAATTGTATGTGGGGATTGATTAGTAGACTTTATTTTGGTCAAAATCAGAGGAAACAGAAGCTGCTTTCAAATGGGAAAGTTGCAACTAAGAATGTCATAGGTAAGTGGTAACAATTCTTCAATCGGAAACGTAGGGGTAAGGTTTGCGTACATCCTACCTCTCCAGACTCTTACTCGTGGGATTACACCGGATATGTTGTTGTTGTTGTTGTAGTATTACAAAATGCACAAATGATTCCAATTTAAGTTATTTACACTGACATTGTAAGCCGGGGGTCTATTGGAAACAGCCTCTCTGCTTCTCTTGAGGTAGTGGTATGATCTGCGTACACTCTACCCTCCCCAGACCCCACTAGGTGGGAATACACTGGGTATGTTGTTGTTGTTGTTGTTGTACACTGACATTGTAAAGATAAGAGACTATAAGTGATATCTTTCCTAAAAGCCTTTGTGGATAATCCATAAGTGAAGCAATTTTTCTTTAACTTTTCATATTGCAATTTGTCTGAATAGTTACATTAGGATTTGATCTTTGGTTTAACTCTTGTGCAGGCAAAAATCCAAGAAAGCTTGATGCTTTGACTTGCTGCAGTGACCAATTACATTGTTTTGAGGTAAGTTTATAGCAAGAATAAGTTACTTTTGACAGTATTTGGAGAATTGACTCTAGTGCACCTAATTGTCACTATTTATGTTGCTCGGACTCTCCAAAAATGTTGTTGTACCTCTGTCGGATCCTCAAAAAATGTACTACTTTTGGAGTACCCGACATGCACCAGACAACATAGGTCACAATACTTGTACTAGAACTAGCCCAAATCTGTTATGTGAAGGTTCTTGTTGTCAAGGTGCATCTGAAGTTCTTAACGTCTTATAGTAATGTAGTTGTAAGACAGTAGCCTTTACCTCTTAAGGAAGAAAATCTCGTTCGATATCCTTGTAGATATAAGATAACGACCCTGTAGGCGGGGGTGGAGCTACATGTGATGAAGGGGGTTCGATTGAATTCCAGTAAAGCTGTGACATTCGACTTTTTTGAATTCCGTTGTTCAACTTCATGACTCCGTCCCTGCCGGTAGAAATTATTCTGGTTGATGTCTGCGTATGGTTTTACACCGCGAATTGTGAGAAGTACGTTGTCTGTGCAACTTTTGAGTAAAGAGTAATGAGTTGAGAGTTTTTTGTCTCAGGATGGAGCTGAAGTGGAAGCTTTAGGAGTTCGTAAGGGCGATAAAAGGATAAAGAACACCGTTCAAGAAGATATTTCCGGTGATATGCAAAAGAGCAATCAAATCATAGCTCGAAATGAGCAACACGAAGAAGTAGATTACGGATTGTTTGATCATATGATAAGTAAATACAAGCCATCATCAAAGAAGAGCTGTAAGAATCAGTCACCTGTGTACGATTGGAAGGATAATGAGTCCGGGGATATTCAGCAGGCTTCAGGTTCAGCAGAAATGTCTACTAACAAGTTAAAGTTGGCATCCGTATTAGAAGCTATTTGTGGTCAGATTCATCAAGAAAATGGAGATTCAAAGAGGAGTACGGTTAGGAATGATCAGCTTGATGAGATCAGTTTACAGGTACTTCAGACGAGTGCCAAAGCATTTATCGATCAGATGTTCATAGACAGGAAGTATATCGGCAAAGGTAGAGTGAGCTATGAGCCCGAACAGTTTTCCAATGCATTAGAGATGTTAAATTCAAATGGAGAATTGTTTCTGAAACTCCTAGAAGATCCTAATTCACTATTAGCAAAGCAAATCCGAAACATGCAAAACGTGCAAATGGCAAGAGATTCAATCAGGTCCTTCATAAGTAACGAACTAACAGACTGTAACATTTCGAAGAGTGAACAGAAGCATCATCATTCTGCATCTGAAGAAAGTTCCAGCTCCCGGCCTTCAAATAAAATAGTTGTTTTGAAGCCGATTTCTAGAACTGTTCGGTGTTCTGAAAATGTTGCTTGCTATTGTTCGTCTATGCAGTCTCATCATAGCTCGAGTACTAAAGTGGCAAATGTGCAGCGCAAAAACTTTTCTCTCAAAGATATTAAGAGGAAACTGAAATATGCAATGGGAGACAAATGGAAAGAGAAACATTTGATTTCAGTAGGAAGTACTTTTCATAAGCTTCATGGCATCACCGATGGGCAGAACTTAGAAGTTGGTAACGAACGGGGCAGTTCATGCCTTACTATTGCAGGATCTGCTAACTCGTTCACCGAGTCCAACAGCAAGAATGAGGCACAGAATCAACAGAACTCCACAAGTGAAGCATCTAAAGTCTCCTTTCTGACTGAAAAAGTGCGTAAAAAGTTGGACGCATCTGCCATAAGCTACACCAAGAAACAGGAACTGGATATATCTAGGGAGGCGAAGAGACATCTTTCTCAAAGATTAAATTCTGTCAGTACTAAAGGTGAAGCTGTGATGAGCACACAACCCTCAAGAACATTGGAAAGAATTCTTTCCTCACCCGAGCATGATCGTTTGTTCAACTATAGTTCAAAACAGGATCGCAAAGGTAATCCTGAACAAACGATTTACAATAGTACGTTTATGTTCCATTTTCTTGAGAATTCTTTGGTCTTCATATGCACATTGTCCTTTAGAGTTTTAAGTTGTTAACATTCATTTCTTGCAGATACAAGTATAGCAGAATTTCCCCCTGAACCGACATTTACTGGTTTTCAAAGTCCTCAAAGACACAAGGATTGCCAGCATCTCAATAGCTCAATGGTGGTAAGTTCTACATCCTCTAACACTAACATGTCACGGAAATACTGCAAAAATGTTTTGATATTACTTGTTTTCTGTCTACCTCATAAAAGCCTTATTCCTGTTGCACCATCCTCTTTAGGCTTCACCTTCAGAAGTTTGGTCTCCTGGTTCGTCCACAGATGTTTCATCGTCGAGTCCATATAGCATTTACAAATTAAGGGCTGTTGACGGCATTATGGACAGAGGAGATCACCCAAGTCCTGTGTCAGTCCTGGAACCAGTTTTCTCTGATGATCTAACCAGTCCTTCCGGAAATCATCAATGTAAGTATCACAAACTCTCCGAGTTAATTTCACATGTAGTCACTAAACTTTAACCTCTATAACATCAAATTTACAAAATTTCATGTTCATTTGCAGCAGCTGACACTGTATTACAACCACGTCGTATCAACTTTGAGGGATGTTTGAACAAAGAATCAACTGAAAGTGCCATACTGAATCGCGCTGAACCTGATGCCCTTCATACCTATATCCAGTCGAGTTTGCATACACTTCACTTGAATTGGGAAGAACTTTGGCTAAATAGGCATATTTCAGAACAAATGCTCGATGCAATGTTATCCGATGAGCTAGAGACATTAGCACTACAATGTCATTCTGAGCCTAAACTCCTGATGGACTACACAAATGAAGTTCTACTAGCAGCATATGATTCTCACTTCAGATTTCCTCCATGGCTATCGTTTGTTCAACCCAAAATCCCCTCCTTTCCACTTGAAAAACAACTAGTCGAAAAGGTAATGAATGAAGTGAGACAACACCTTATTCCATTGATGGAACAACCTACACTGTATGAACATGTTGAGAATGATTTGGCAAAATGTGGTTCATGGCTCGACATCCGAGATGATACTGAACATGTTCTGGATCAGATCACAGATGATGTTCTTGAAGAATCAATTATGTATACGGTTCTCCAACTTCTTATGTAGCTAAATTTTGATTTTTTAAACAGTCATTGCCCCTTTTCCTTAGCTAGTATATATCTTCTTGTTTATTGTTACAAACATAAAGTGTTATATAGAGTTGTTTTTGAAATGTTGTAATGGTGATTATGTAGTTAAATACATTTGTCCTAAGAAAAAAAAAAAGCAATAACATATTAGAGTGGAAGTACCAATTAACACTGCTTTAGGTACAAAAGTTGTTATATGAATTAGTTAAAGATTCTCAATACATGCAAAAGTTAAAAAGGGAAAAAAAGTGTGCTTTTCTTTTTGTTTGTTTCAAAACTTCATTTTATTGTGTTCTTTTAGTCTCTCATTCGGTGTTCGGTATTCACATTGCATCGAGAAGTCCGACATTAGAGGTAAAACACCCTAATAAATAATTTTTCTATCCGATTTCTCATCTGGTGTCCAATGTTCGCATTGCATAGAAAAGTTAGAGATAAAACACTTCCTAACAAAGGTATTTCTCATCCGGTGTTCGGTGTTCACCTTGCGTCGAAAAGTCCGACATTAGAGGTAAAACACCACCTAACAAAGGTGATTTCCCACCCATCACATTGCGTCGAAAAGTCCGGTATTAGAGATAAAAACACCACCTAACAAAGGTGATTTCACACCCAAGACTCGAATTCGAGGCCTCTGATTAACCATGCAATCGTAGTTACACTCCACCACAACCATCGTTGGTCGCTAACATACTTTTTGAATAACCAAAAGTTTTTATTTTTTCAACAAATTCTTTTGCTATTTTTATCCTAAACAAAAAAAATAAAACTCTCGTAATAAATATTTAGGTGTATTTTTTTCTGAAAATGGAAAAATTGATAGATAGATAGGTACCTTAACTTTTGGAGTAGGGTATCTACAAGTCAAATCTTCATAAAAGGCCTTAAATTTGTAGCCTTTATTCTTTGATAACCTCTATTCACAGGCAAGTTGACAATTTGGAAATTTGACAGCTTTTCACATGCAAGTTGGCAATATGATTATGATTTTCCAAACCTTATTTGGCTAAATATTTTAAAAGGAAAATTTAACAGAATTTAAAAAATCATTGTCTTGAGGAAAATAAAGGTTCCATACATAAAACTAGAGGAAAATAAAAGTGTATCCACAATTATACACTTAGTTATTCAGTTGAAATTGAAAATTTGAAATTTTGAGTTTTGAAGTTGAAGTTAAGTTTGGACATATATTTTACTTGGAAAAATTTAAAGTTTATAAGTGAAAGTTTCAAAATTGGTTTGACCTTGAAATATTTAAATATCAATTTTTTTAAATGTTCGATTTAATTTCATAGTCATATATAAATTTTTAAAATTTATTCACTCAGAATCTATAATCAACTACTAATTATATTTAGACATAAATAAAGCATTGGATCAAACTTTTTTCGGTCATGAATCATGCATGATACATATTCCAAAATAGAGATCTATTTTTACCTAAGTTCAAACATAAAATAAAGCATTAAATCGAACTCTTCTTGGTCATGAATCATGATGCATATTCCAAAATAGAGATCTATTTTCACACACACAAGAATTCTTACGATGATTTGTTGATTTTATAAATTTTTATTTTTTTTTAAAGATTTTATAAAGGGTAGTTTTAGGCTTTTAGCACTCTGGCATGTTTAGTGCCACTTAATTCAATATTGATTCGACATATTCTTGAAAAGCTCCCAACTTTTTAAATTAGACAAATAAAAATAAATAGTTTTTTAGTGTAGTATAATAAATAATGAACAAATATAAAGAATTAACGTAATTCTAACCTGCTCTGAATTCATTTATATTGGACCTATGTATACTCTACGTTCTCGAAACTCTATTCATATTCATTTTATTGTTGGATAAATTCTATTGAAATAAGTAGACTTTAATTTACCTTTTCAAGATCCTATCATCTTTTTCTTTTTGGTTGTTGGATGTTGTTACAAAATCATAAGCTGGTTTATAAAAGATTAATATATTCTTATGATTCAGTTGATCTATTTAGATTCTACGTTTTTCAAACTCTATTCATATTTTTTATTGTTGGGTTCTTTTAACCTCGTACACTTCTCCCTTCAAATTTCATTCGCGTTTCTATTATTAGATTCTATTGATCCCATACACTCTACGCTTCCTAAAACCCTTTCATGTTTTCTTTGTTGACCTGCTTATACTCTACGCTCTCCGAACTCCGTTCACGGTTTCGGTGGGCCCCACAAAACCATATTTCCATATTTATAAATATGTCTTCCCGCCCTCCCTAAAACCCTAGCCCCCATTTTTCCTGTTTAGTCTCCATCTTCTTAATTCTTGATTTTCCGACAATGGAACCTGTAACACAAGCCAAGAAGTCATCAAACCTCGTACTAATCCTAGATTACGGTTCTCAATACACTCACCTTATCACTCGTAGAATCCGAAGCCTATCAATTTTCTCACTCTGTATCAACGGCACATCTTCTTTATCTTCCATAACCGAACTCAACCCACGTGTCATCATCCTATCAGGTGGACCCCACAGTGTCCATTCCGAGGGGGCCCCATGTTTCCCATCTGGGTTTATAGAGTATGTTGAGGAGAAAGGGATTCATGTGTTGGGTATTTGTTATGGGTTGCAGTTACTTGTGCAGAAACTTGGTGGGGTTGTTAAGATTGGTGAGAAG
This sequence comes from Capsicum baccatum var. pendulum, assembly GCA_030864225.1. Lineage (NCBI taxonomy): Eukaryota > Viridiplantae > Streptophyta > Magnoliopsida > Solanales > Solanaceae > Capsicum > Capsicum baccatum. Next base: position 6,170,909 of record CM061550.1, read on the forward strand.
CATGAGTATGGGAGAATGGAAATTGAGGTTGAGAAGAATGAGGGGTTGTTTGGGAATAAGGGAATTGGGGAGAAGCAGCTGGTTTGGATGAGTCATGGTGATGAGGCTGTGAAGTTGCCGGAGGGGTTCGAGGTTGTGGGGAGGAGTAATCAGGGTGCTGTTGCTGCTGTTGAGAATAGGGAAAGGAGGTTCTATGGGTTGCAGTATCATCCTGAGGTAAAAATTTAATCTTTATGTGAAATTATTTTGAATCGTTATTCGGTGTTTGATTGTATATAAATGTAGGTAGCTGTAAAGATACAAAACAGATGATAGATAGATAGCATTTTGTTGATCGTTTTTAATGTCTGTATTGTCTCTCAATCTGTCGTGTTATGTGTTGCTTGACCCGTGCTTTCAGAAACAACCATCTAGCTTCGCGAGGTAGGGGTAAGGTCGAGTATACAGATAGAATAGAATGTAAAGATAGCATTTTGATGATTTTTTCTTAATCAACTGTCGTGTGAGGGATAGACACTTGGTGGGGTTGTTAGGATTGGTTAGAAATGTTTGGATGAGTCATGGTGATGAGGTTGTGAAATGGCCCGATGGGTTTGAGGTTGTGGCGAGAAGTAGTCAGGGTGCTGTCGCTGCTATTGAGAATAGGGAACGGAGGTTTTATGGGCTATCATTCTGAGGTAAAAAGAGCATTTTTGATGATATTCTTGGAAAAAGAATTGATCTTTGCAAAGTTATTTTGATTCATTATTTAGTGTTTTGTCCCTTATTTCTGTAAATATTTTGATTTGTTGTGCTTGAGCCGAAGGGTCTTTTGGAAACATCCTCTCTACCTCCTCGAGATAGGGGTAGGGTCTGTGTGTATTCTATCATCCCCAAATCCCACTTTTGAAGGATTACACTGGGTGTGTGGGTATGTTGTTGTAGTATTTTGTGTTCGGTTGGATATAAAAGTAGGTAGCTGTTGAGATACTGAATGGATGACAGAGTATACATGTAGAATATAAAGACAGCATTTTGATGTTTTTTTAACCTCTGGATTCTCGCAAACTGTGTGGGTCTTTCGGAAACAACCTCTTTATCTCCATGAGCTAGGGGTAAGGTCAAAGATTGAGTATACAGATAGAATATAAAGATAGCTTTTTGATGATTCTTTTACCTATGTATTGTCATCAAATTGCCGTGTTATGTGTTGCTTGAGCCGAGCTGTCCTTTGGAAACAACCTCTCCATGACGATGTAGGGGTAAGGCCTGGGTATTCTCTGCTCTGCTCAAACCCCATTTGTGGGAATACACCGGATATTTGTTGTTGAATTGTTGTATTTTAATGATGATAAAGAAATGGACCTTGGGCCTAACTCAACCTCAAAAGCTAGCTCATGAGGGGAGGATTGCCCAAGACCATATAAGGAGACCAAGGACCCTTTAACCCACCGATGTGGGACTCCAACAAATGATTTTTGAGTACTAAAGGTTGGCGACAATATGTTTTAGTTGAAACAACAACAACCAATTTAATCCCACAAGTGGGGTCTGTCAAGAAACTTTAGTTGAAACAAGTAGCTGGTATGTTGTTGTTTTCTTTTGATGATTTTTTGAGTACTAAAGGTTGGCAACAATGTCTTAAGTTTTAGTTGAAACAACAACATACCCATTGTAATCTTACAAGTGGAGTCCTGTAAGAATTTTTTAGTTGAAACAAGCAATATGGAATATGAATTGGAATATTTGTATGTCAACAGAAACAATTTTCCCCATACTGAATTATTTTCTACCATCCCAAACACACCTTTCCGTTGAATTGAATTAAATTAATTTACTTGATACTTGGGTTGTCTTGAAGCTTTGAATCTCTTCACTTGGTCCTTTTATTACTATAACCTGGGTAATAAGTTTCCTACTTCTCTTTTGTTTGGGTCTTTGATGAATTCAGTAAAGGTCCCATCTAATTCATCAAACGGGTAAATATTCTTTGTCAAATATAAACGTGTGTCAGATATTATTTGTTTTCTCTGCGCAAGAGAGCTGAGTTGGAATCTTTGAATATGTACTATCAAGTTTTTCTTCCGCACTGACCACATGAATGCTGTATAGGTGACACACTCAGTTGAAGGGATGGAAACATTAAGACACTTTCTATTTGATATTTGCGGGCTTACAGCAGGCTGGAACATGGAAGATGTTCTGGAGGAAGAAATAAAGGTTATTAAAGCCATGGTAGGACCTGAAGATCATGTGATTTGTGCTTTATCTGGTGGTGTTGATTCCACAGTTGCAGCTACCGTGGTACACAAGGCTATTGGAGACAGGCTTCACTGTGTTTTTGTTGATAATGGTCTATTAAGGCAAGTCTCTAGTCCTTCCACTTCTTAATAAGGTGCTGATTATCCCACAATTATTAGTACGACAAACTAAAGTTTTCTTTAAATCGGTTAAGTCAACTGATACTTGCTTCATATCTTTTACAAGCTCTGACATCGGTTTTGCATCAATATTTTAGGTACAAGGAGAGAGAAAGGGTGATGGCTACCTTTGAGAGTGACCTCCATTTGCCTGTTACCTGTGTTGATGCTACGGAAGAATTTCTCAGCAAACTAAAAGGTGTAACAGAACCTGAAATGAAAAGGAAAATAATTGGGAAGGAGTTCATCAACATATTTGATATTTTCGCCCATGATTTGGAGAAAAAAGTGGGAAAGAAACCTACTTACCTAGTCCAAGGAACCTTGTATCCTGATGTAATTGAGTCTTGTCCCCCACCTGGAAGTGGAAGAACACATTCTCATACTATCAAGAGCCATCATAATGTTGGCGGGCTCCCAAAGGATATGAAGCTGAAGCTCATCGAGCCGCTGAAGCTTCTATTCAAGGATGAGGTATCATTGTCTTCTACAACTTTTTCATGCCTTTCCACACTATTTTTCCTTTTCATTCTGGACCGATTTGAACGGTCTGACTCCCTTATCTCGTAGGTTCGTGCAATGGGAAAGATTATGAATATACCTGTGGCTTTTCTCCGGCGCCACCCATTTCCTGGTCCGGGACTTGCTGTCCGAATTCCAGGAGATGTCACAGCTGGAAATTCCTTGGATATTCTTCGTCAGGTATTTAGGAGTTCTCCAGTATTAGTAGTAATTTCTTAATCCTTTCTGTTTTGGTTCCTCGTCTTATAAAAGCTTACGTCGTTTAGGTTGATGAGATCTTCATTCAGTCAATCAAAGATGCTGGAATCTATGATGAAATTTGGCAAGCTTTTGCTGTCTTCTTACCTGTGAAAACCGTTGGAGTACAAGGAGACCAAAGAACGCATTCACATGCTGTTGCACTTAGAGCAGTCACAAGTCAAGATGGAATGACTGCAGACTGGTAACTTATTCTTTCCCACATCTTTCTGCTCTACTTATTTTTATGTACTAATTGTCAAGATTGGACATCGTTGACGTAAAAGTTATTGTTGTTCTGCTTCGCACTTTAATAGATATTAAGGATGTATGCTATGTGTTTATGAAACTTTTGTGCCTTCTATTTGCTTGCATTGCCGGTTGTTCGCCATTAGTTAGAAGTAGAAGTGTACGGCAGTCGCCCCACACTAGATAAATGTTTTTTCTCAGCAACCTCAGACCAATCAATCAAAAAGTAGTAGTCCAAATGATCCCGTGCCATGACATATATTGTATTAATCATCAAAGTAATTCCATCTCCTGCGGTCCAAATTTGTAATTTACTTGGAGCTTCTCTTGTGAAAGTACCGAAAGAGTCCACCACCACTCTTTATGCCGTTATATTTATGTCATGAGCTAAATCTGTTCATTTATTTGAAATTGTAATTTCTTTTTTAGGTACTACTTTGATTTCAAGTTCCTCGACGATGTATCAAGAAAGATTTGCAACAGTGTTCGTGGTGTAAACCGAGTTCTTTTGGATATTACATCAAAGCCTCCATCAACAATCGAATGGGAATGATTTGTTATAAAAAAACATGCTATATTTGGCGATTAATGTAGGATTGTTTTGCTTCTCTTTTACCTTTCCGGGGGTTTGGGGAAGTTGATGGTGCAAGACAGAAGGGGAAAATGTCCATGAGAAAGTATAGGTCCTTCTGTTGTGTGGTGAAACTGGTATCTAAAATGGGAAAGTGCTCCCAACGATTTGTATTGCATGGTATATTGATGCCAATTTCACTCAAATCTTGGTGGTGCCTCTTTTCTTCTTTTTGATAATGTTGGTGTTCCGATTCATTCTGCTTACATGCATCTCGACTATTCTACTCAATACGTGCTACCCTTCATCAGTAAAGGTATCGAATTCTACTCATGCTTCCTTTTATCAGTAAAGGTATTGAATTCTACGCATTTTTTAGTGGTGATGATAAAAGATTCCCAGGACAATTTAAGAGGAAACTTTTTCCTGATGAAGGAAGCTTTGGAGTAATTGATAAAGTGGTTGTCATATGATCAGGAGGTTACGGGTTTAAGCTGTGAAAACAGCCTTCGGCAGAGATGCAAGTAAGGCTTCGTACAATAGACTGGTCCTGCTGCACTGGGCTAGTCAGCAACAACTTTTTCGAACTGTAATGTCAGACATCTTGCATTTAATCATTCAACGTTATAATTGTACTATAGTTAGATGTTAGTTAAATCTTACGAATCAAATTAAAAGGTTCACATTAGTGCAAACCAAACCAAAAAAGATTCATCTATGTTCCAAAATTATGATTCTTTATTGCTACTAATAAACAGTCAAGACAAAGAAGGAATCATATGTATGTCAAAGATATGCATCTGTTGAAATTCAATTGTTTGTTTATTGACTGTTCATCACATCCTAGAGTAGAAGAATGTCCCAAGTTGTTTATAACATAATCGCGTTTTTTCTAGAGGCGGACCAGAATATAAGTCTCATGGGTTCGACATTTAAGGTTCTTAGCATTGAACTCATTATATCTTTAAAGTTATGAGTTCATATCTATGTATGTGCGATTTTTCATGGACTTTTACGTATAAACTCATGCTCTACCTCAAAAGTATTAATTTCATATGAAACCATGACGATACATCTGCCTCTCGTTTTGTCAACCTATGTATAATTGTAGTTATGCTCATGGAAGGTAGCAGGTGCTTCGTAGGATAGTTGAAGTGCGCTCAAACTGGTCTGAACATATAATCTTGGAGCACTCTTCCTCTTTCTTTTTTTTTCTCTGGAGCCATATATGTTGATAATGTTTCCTCTTTTATCAAATCCAACCTTTACTGGAAAAGCTGTAACCTGTAGCCATCCCTTCTTTAATACTACTACTTTTTGCTATTCAACTTTTGTGGGGTTTTACATAATAAAAGCTAGTTTTCTGGTCCTGCTACTTCTCCACTAGGGGTTCTTTCTCAGATTTAGAATAAAAAGGAGGGATATGTGAGGCCCTCTTAACTTTTCAGGTCATTTGAGAAATTAACTAACTCTTATCTTACCGTTAAGATAGGTGTAAGGTCTGCATACATCCTGCCCTTCTCACTTCTCAGACCCCACCTTCTAGGACTACACTAATGATGTTGTTTTTATCATCTAATGTGACCTTGAAATTAACTTGACATTGTGAAAAGATGGCATTCTAACACTTCGAGCAATCCCTTAGTTCCAGTCCAAGGAGTCAACTTTCCTTAATGAGCATTTGGCACATGTACTAGTCCGTGGAAGAGTGAAAAGGTCACCACCACAGTTCATTTGTTGTGCTTACAAGGGAACCTTTTCGGGAAGCTTCTGCAGGACCGCCAGCCACTAGTCCTCGGCTAGAGGGGCTTGTTGCATAAAAACCTCCTCTTTGTCTCAAGAAAGAGCTTAAGCATGCTTAGAATAGTAAAAATTATTTAACAAGACCATAAAGCAAACAACAAACTATTTCCATTCCTGAAGTGACCTTTCAACTTTGTTTGTTGAGGGGTCACTGACAGAAATCAAATCAATAGCAAGATTCAACAACTCAACTTTCATGAACTTTATAGAGGACCACAAAAAAGTGATGTTCAAGAAAGATGATGCATTAGAAGAAAGTTACTCCAAATTACAACTTTCCTCTAGGCTTGTCAAATCTTTGAAAAAAGCATTTTAAAGTGCAATACTGTACACAAGCTCTAACTCTCCTCTAAGGACATGATTCACCAAGCTTTTTTTTCATATGGCTTAGCTGACCAACCTTGAGCTAATCTTCAAGATTTCCAGACTACTCTCTGAAGTGCTTCTCTAATTGTTCCAACTGCTACTTTTTTCGAGCCAGCTGACTGCAAAGGCAAAAATATCGATGAAGAATGAATATGAATCTTTACTTGCAATATAAAACAAAGGATCTAACATAACAAGCTTGGAAAAGCACAGAGTCTGTCGGTTAGTATTTCAAAACTTGGCAAAAAAATTTGAATTGATTTTGGCCGCTAAAAAGAGCCTGTCCATGACAAACCTTGGATTCAATGGCAATGGACAGAATCCCCTCGATATTGGAAGACTGAACTGTATGGCAATTCATTTGTAGGTTAGTTATTGCCTCCATAATTTTAAGCAACAAGCCTTCACTCCAAAGACACCTCATCTTGATCGAGACTTCTTTATCGATCATATTGATGACAATACTATCAGCTGAACTACCTTTCAGTAATCCATTACAGTTTTCAGGTTCTATTTCATCCATATCACATGCCTTCCTTTTTTTCGGTAGTGATACTTTGATGTCATTGAATTTGCTAGTGCCACAATTGTCAGATGTCTGCTCTGCAGTATCATTTGATCGTCTTGCTGATCTAGCCTCCAGGTCTTGAACTCTCCTTTCAAGCTCTTTCATGTATTCTATTGTCTCATCGAGCAGCGATACTTTGTCAACCTGCAAATACCATAGGAAAACACAAATCTTGATCAATGTGCCATCAAACAGCGGCTATGTAAACTTACCGCTATCTTCAGTACCTTGCTACTAGTTGGCAGCATCGACGCAAGATGCATAAATCTCTCATTTATCTTTTCTCTTCGCCTTCTCTCTGAAATAACCCGGTTTTTGTCAATGTCATCAACTTCTGGTCTCAAAAGGTTGTTCTTTCTGCGATTTTCTTTGCTGATTTTATGTATAACACCACCATGCATTCTAGGAACTTCAAGAAGTACCCTCTTCAATAGTTTTTGTGCGGTTCCTACTCTTTGCATCTGAATATTGTTCTTCCAACCAACAAAGCTCGACTTTTTGTTACTATTTCGAAAATGTGGTCCCAAAGTTAATTGGTCAGAGGTCTTTAGGAGGGTAGAAAGAACAGCTTGATATTGAGCATCATCTCCTTGGTGATCTGAAGGATGCAATTTCTTCTGATTGTGCTCTTGACGGTCCAGAGGGCAAGGCTTAGTTTCCTTTTCTCCACTCGAAAGAGGGGACAACTTTTCACAATTTGCATTATTTTGAGAGATGCAGTCACTGGAATTCAAAGAATCATTCGCTCCATTACTCATATTATCATCCATGAACTTCCAGCTTTGAGCTTGTGTAGTTTCCCCAATAACATCTACCACCATCAATGAATCTTCTGCCTCTTGATTGGCGACAAAACCATTTGAACTATCATGAGGTGAACTGTTGTTTATTTCAACTGGATAAGCGTCATTTTCAAGTATATTATAAAAGAGCTTTTGGCTAACGATATTCCTGTCATTGGAGACATAATTAGGCCTCTTTGAGATAACAGACTGATCAGCCTCCAGAAAGGAATTTTTTATTTGCTGAATGAGGTTGGGATCTTCTAATACCTGCAAAAAAAACATGTTACAACAAGGTAAAGATATCTGGCAAAACATCAGCATGACTGAAGAGACGAATTGAAACTGGCTTACAAGTTCGGTAACTCCCAGCTCTATTACGCCTCCTAAATAGGGAAAGCATATAACAGTCTACAAGATGCAAAGAGAGGAAAAGGCATTGATAAACCAGATACTTGATTGGAATGGAATAAATAACATACTCTTATATCTGTTAGTAGAGAGTTGTTTCGTGCATTTGACAAATTTTAGGTGATAGACAACGCGATCAAAAAATATTAGTGCAAGGGTAGATGTTAGAAGTTTTATCTGTCCATGCTTGCATGCTCCCATTTGTGTGTGTGTGTTAGAGAGAGAGAGAGAGAGGGAGGGAGAAAAGTACCTGGATAGATGCACTCTGGTGAGGCAAGGAGGAGTTAAACAGTACCATAGAGAAACCAAAAAGAGAAAAAAGATTAGAAACTCAAAAGAGGCACAAATCAAAATGATCAAAAAGGACCTATGTCAATTCAGTGCTCAGTTTTCCAAAATTGACCAAATACACACCCTTAAGGATATCATCTTAGACTGAGGTTGCAGTTAAACCAAAGCTGATACATGAACCATATACTTGCCTTTGCTAGCAAAGAACGAGAAAAGACTCTACTCTCGGCTTGGTGAGCATTGCATAGCCAGATTGTTTCATTTGTTGCTAAGATCTTCCCTGGCAACCTGTGTAATAATTTTACAGCACTTAAAATCGCCAGCTATAGTGAACACATTATGCGTTGTTGTCTTAATAAGAGGATAGATATCGACCATTTACTTCCTATCTACGCTTAGAACAAAACTAAACGGAGCATTGTTAATAAACTTCAAACTGCAGGAGAGGACTAGAAAGATTGTTACTTGGAATTTCAAGAAATTACCCTTGGCCAACGTTGAAGACGAATGACATGCATACTAAAAAGTACCACTCTGTATCAGTGAGATCTTCTGGAGATAATGCAGCCGACGGCCTTTTGACCTGTGGTTGTAGGTCTTCTTCACTTTCACCTGTTAAGAGGGAACTATAAAGTTTTCTCAATTGCTCAGTTCTCTGCAATCCCAGCTCGTCTTCATTAACTTCCTCGGCCTGAACAGTCTTCCTAGTCTTGATATCCCCATTATAGTACCCGTCACTCCATTCCAACACCCTAGAAGATAATATCCCACGTTTTAGAGCAATATCCCGAAAACAAAATCTACATGAAACTTACTTCTACAAGGGATATGTAAGTACATATATCCCCACAGGATTCGTATGCAACTAAAAGTCCGGGGCACCTAAGCTCTCGCTACGCGTGAACTCCAAGTTAGGGCAGAATCACATCTGATCTATTGTCTGCAACCTGACCAGACTATTTCCACAGCTTGAGCCCGTCCTCGTGATCACCCAGTGGCAAGTCTTATCATTGCACCAAGTCTCTTCCTCTTACGGAGAAACATTACCAAGAAATATTAAAGTTGAAATCAAATCGACATATATCCTATTTCCTAACAATGCAAGAACTGCAACTAGGGACCATGTACATGAATAAAGGGGATACAACACAAGTATCACCATTCTTCACCTTAACCTCAAGACTCCTTCCCATTCCAAACTTACTGGTCCTCTATGAAATTCAAGCAGAAGATAACATACTCGGTGTAATCCCACAAATGGGGTCTGGGAAGTGTAATGTGTACGCAGTCTTAGAGAGGCAGTTTTTAATAGACCAGCGGAAAACAAGCAAGTAAAACAAATACAGTAACAAAATAGTAATGCTAAAAAACAATTAACCAAAGAACAAGTAAAAGGAGAATGTGAGCCCTTATTACCCTGGTTGTGTAACTGGAGTTGACCAAAAGATAGCATAGCTCCATTGAATACCTCTAACAGCAAGAGCAAGTTGCTTTCTCAAGTTATCTGGAACACCATCTTGATCTTGGTGTCCCATAGCCATGTCAAAAAAAAAAGCTTCAACCTTTACCTCACCAATATGACACTGAAACAAAAATCAGCTCAAGATTCCAACACCACCACACACACAAAAATCACAACACACCAAGAAAACAGAAATCTTGAATCTTGATTCCAAATGGGATCTTACTTCTTAGGACCACATCCATATTTTTCCATACACATACAACTTTTAAGTGTCAAATTTCAACAAACTATATCTAAATAACCCATTTTTCAGAAAGATAATGTTAATGCCACAACACCCTTTTGAGCTAAAATCATAAAGATAAAAAAAAAGAGACATGTACAACTTGACAATATATTGAGTTGAACTACTCATTAATTGCTTGTTTCAATAAATCCCCTTAAGTTGAAATGTACATGAAGTGGGGTTTCAATAGTGAAGTAATTATATTAAAGAACTGTACTGAAAAGGGTGTAAAAGAAAAAAAGTAATAAAAATCAAATCTTTGGAGTCAGAAACTGAAACACTTTGGGCCGCCTACAGTATAAACAAGAACTCATTAAACTTAGTTAAAGCTATTGTCATGTGATTATGGATCACGAGGTTACGAGTTTAAGTTATAAAAAATAAAATAAAAATACAATATAAAATTGCATGCAATATGCTTTTGAAATTCAATTCTTTCTTGAATTTTGTGTATAACGAGAGCTTTATATTGAATTATACTTTGTTATGTGACTCTTTTCTTAATTTCGTGCATAACCGGAGTTTTAGTATATTAAAGTGTACTTTCTTGTCCGACTTTTTCTTGAATTGCTTGCATAACAGGAGTTTTAGTACATTAAAGTGTACGTTTTTGTTCGACTTTTTCTTAAATTTTGTGCATAATAAAAGTTTTAGTATATCAAAGTGTACTTTTTTGTCTGATTCTTTCTTGATTTTCGTGTATAACAGGAGTTTAGTACTAAAAGTGTATTTTCTTGTTCGACTCTTCCTTGAATTCCGTGCATAACAGGAGTTTTAGTACTATATCAAAGTGTACTTTCTTGTTCGACTCTTCCTTGGATTTTGTACATAACGGAATTTTTAGTACTACATCAAAGTGTACTTTCTTGACAGACTATTTCTTGGATTCCGTGCATAACACGAGTTTTAGTATGTCGAAAGTATACTTTTTTAGTATATCAAAGTATACTTTCCTGACCGACTCTTTCTTGGATTCCGTGCAGAGCAAGAGTTTTAAGTATATCGAAGGGTAATTTCTTTTCATTGTATTTGGACCACAAGAGTATAAACCAAAAAACATTAAATTTTTGAAAGCAAAAGAATTAAAGTTGATGGTTAGTGATGGCTCTTGTGGAGAGAAAGAAAAGTAAGCTAAGGACAAATATACAAAATTTAAGTGAAAAGTACTAAAATGACTTTGACATGAGCACTTCTTTTTTCCTTTTGATCAAATTATTACTAATATTTTTAGATCAAATTATTAATAAAGATTTTTTTTTCATTTAACTTTATATGGTTTAAAGGTATTTTTATTTATTTTTTTCAAAATTAAAATAAAGAATTTTGCTTCAAGTATAAAATATGTGAAGCTCTACGGCTTATTTTGTCGAATATAATTATTTTAAAAATAACATATTTTATGTGCTCAATTTAATTACCTAATAGATAAATACGAATATAAATTTTAAAAAATCAAAGTTTAAATGGAAAGTGTTTGATTAAAATGCGTTGATAAAGGTTCAATTTGTGTTGCAAAAACTATGGCCTCATGTAAAGAGATGCACGTGGAGGTTATCATTACCTAAAATTGTGGGTCTTCACATTAATATTTAATAAGAATACCTAAATTTAATTAATTATATTTAATTCACAAAAGACGTGGACAACTTTGAAAATTAATAAACACATGTATCATTAAGAGAATAAAAATAATTTACAATATATAATTGAGCTTTCACGTGCAATGTATAACTAAAACGCACCTTAATTAGGAATATTGAATAACATCACTATTTGTTACAAGTTCAGACACTTCGTCTCAAATTATTTATCGTAATTTTTTATACTTATATTTTAAGTTAAAGTTCTATTAGAAATAACTTTTTAATTTCTAAATAGTGTCATCTTGAAGTGTTTGTAGTCCAAAAATAATAATACCTACTAAAGGTAAAGTTGAAAAAGAAAATAATTTTGTTTTGAACTTTTAAAATGACAAATAATTTAAAATAAATATTTAGAAATCATGATAAATAATTTAAGAAGAAAGGAGTACTAAAATAATATTTATCAATTTTTTACACATATATAAACATTTAATTAAAAAAATCTAGAACTTATTCTATTCATTTTACTTGCACTAATTTATTTTGAGGGTTCAAGTAAGTAAACTCAAATAAATTACTCTAGGTCTGTCCATGTTTGAATTAAAAATTTGCCTTATTTTATTAAAAGAAATGTTATTAATGGTCATTTTTTGTAGCAATTTTGGGGCGAACATTGTAAAATTCTTTTTTGTCAACAAAATGAAATTGTTTAATAAAAAAAATTATGACAGATTAATATGATTGTCACAAATTGTGACCCTTATAACTCACAAATCTATAACTAAATTGTAACAGTAATTTTCATTTACATCAATGAATTTCATTATAAAATCGTCATAATTATTTTTTCTTTCTTGTGGTTAATGATCATATCGTTGTTATCATCTCCTAAGACAATGTTAAAATATAAAAAAAGTAAATACAAATTTATAACGTTAAAATATATAAGTAAATAATTATCAACGTTTTTTTGATGGAATAAACTATTGAAATCACTAGAAGTTTTTTTTTTTTTTGCAATAAAGTATAGAACTCATCAAGAGTAGGACAATAATGTTAGGTGAGAATTCACAGTGTCCATGATAGTCGTTCTCACATTTTATGTCAGAAATTTTAACTACGTATTTTTTATTTTTATTTTTTGATAAAAAGGACCAAAGGTACTATATTATTGTTGAAGATCTAGTTTCAACTGACACGTGTCACCAAATTTGGATTAGAGTAAACATGAATAATTATGTCCATAAAATAGTTAGTTCCTTTTTTAAGAATTTCTTCATTCTCAAAGACTCGAGCCGAGATTGATGTAGGGCGTTTGACTGTTAGTTTTCATACTAAAGAAGAAAAATCACGCAATGTACCCAAAATAAGTTTAAGTTTATGTATTGGATCTACAATAAATCACACTAGATAAGAATGTATGCAGGACGCGAATTAAGTTAGAGGAGTAGTGCGTGTAGGTGAATCATAGTCAGCAGATAGAAGTATTTTGGTGTAGCCTGACTAGTAGTCGTGGAGCTTTGTACATAGATTGGAGCTTCTAGTTAGGAGAGTTTGGGTGAGGTGAGTGATTTTGATTTGATAGTGTATAATACTTCCTCCGTTCCAAAATAATTAAATTGTTAGAATATGACACACATCTTAAGAAAAAAAAAAGACAGAGACATAAAATGATAATGTTTTTTCATTTTTGACATTTTCAACCTGCAAAACATTAGTAATGATCATTGGAACTCATCCTTGGAAATTTAATTAATGAAGGATAAAATTAAAAAAAATATCCAACATCTATCTTGAACAATGAACAATTTGATTATTTTAAATACTAATAAACACTCCAACAATTCAATTATTTTAAAACGAAAAGAGTACTACTTTGTGAGCGTCTTATTTCTACTATTTCATCTTTTTTCACGTTTTATTACGGCTATTTAATTACGACTTTGTTTACTGTCGTTTTGTCCTGAGCCAGGGGGGTCCATCGACAATAACCCCTCTACTTATTCGGAGGTAGAGGTATGGACTGCATACATTTTACCCTTCCCAGACCTAGTACGTGAGAATACATGGGTTTGTTGTTGTTGTATCTACAACAAATCAGACATTAAATAGTCCTTCACATAACAACTCTACCAAATAAGGTTTATGTAAAATGGATAACAGTAGAACAAATAATACAAATGATCTTGTGAGGTAAAACTTGTCTTTAAAAGGTAAAGAAAAGCAACAATGGTGAAAGCTTTCTCTGGGCAATGCAATTCATTCAATTACATAAATTCTCATTCTTGAAACTTCCAAAGAAGCAAGAGTTCAACTGGCGTCTCACTCGTAAATAAAGTACCAGTGGTGGAACCAATAAATTTGTGCAGCTCACCTAGTCGATGTTGTTCATCAAGACTGATCCACTCATGGGAAACGAACTAGCCTGTTTACAGCCGAGTCCAATGCATCTACATTTCTTCGGATGATTTTTCTTCAAAGTATCAAGGAATATAACAAAGAACATACATTACCAACGCGATATCTGGACTGGTTCTACACGGTCATACTGATTCATCACATGGAGCAAGGCAAGGTGTCCAGGATGCTGGCAATGAACGAAAAACTATTTATTTATAAAAGAAAAGCAATACGATAAAACCTGTCAGTTCACTGGCTGATTGCCAACTTCAAGGACAAGAATCAGCATTGCATCCTATTGACATCGAAGTGGTGATAGTGCATATGGAGACGTAAAGGAGAAAAAGTGTCTAACAAACCATAATCATATGGAAAGGATACAGTTGTGTTGAAAGATTATCAATTCCTTTCATTTCCTCGTTCAATCTGCAACGAGAGAATTATCTCAGAAAGATTAGCCAGAACAGAAGACATTGCAAGATTTTTGGGGTGGGGGAGAAAGAGAGAGATGTAATTTTACTAATTGATGCAAGACCCAATTCAAAATATGCAAGTTTCAGTGTCCCCTTTTTGAGACTTGATGAATGAGTCTTCCCAAACCACACGCAAACGAATTCCATGAAAATCTAAGAAGTTAAACTATCTAAACACAATAGGTACATTAACTAGGTGCGTCGTCCTAACTTGTCTTTAGGGTGAGCCTGAAAGTTTGTTTTCCAGGAAGGTAGTACAGGAAGTTGACTAAAGAATACAAAGTCACTACCTTAGGCAAGAGTTAATATAACGGTTTCCTTTAGTTGCTGCATCAAGTGCTGCAAGATAAACAGGCAAATATTAATACGAGTGCAGTGTACTTAAACATGTGAATCGTGAAATAGTGAGTGCATTAGAGAAATAAAATGAGAGATTTTGGAATTATATCACACAAACCTTGTCTTTCAATTTGATAAGTATCCTCCTATCGCTTAACAAGATAACACTCTGGTAGCACTCATCCATTTCAAACATCTTTTCGTGGAAAATTGAGTCTAGATATCTGAATTTTCTGCATTTCCACACCGCAATTCTATCTAATCTCACTTCCAACTTCACTCCTTATATTGACTAAATGTGCTGTGCACATACTTTGTCTTACTTATGCGGATGTTTTTTCTTTTTACGCAGGTTACGTAAAATTTCGTTAACAATTGCATCCAGTAGATGCTGAAAGTTACAAATTGTGGCAAAAAAGTTAGCTCCCGGAACCAATAAACTTTCTATAAACTTACTAGGGAGCTAACAAAGTCAAAAGCAAAACAGAATTATTTGGACTGGTGGTGGTAACTCCAGATTTGTGAGCCATCTGTATTTAAGAATATGGATAGAAGAGGAGTTTCATTCAAAGCATCTGCTATTTCTTTCTAACCACAGGCACCAAGCAGTGTTATCAAAGCGCGCTTAAGCCCTAAAGCAAGGCTCAAAACGTGAGCGCTTTGCCTCGCTTAATGTGCGCTTCAGTGTCGCCATCAATTTTCTAAAGTATACTTTTCCTTGCCAATGAACCTTTTCTGAAAAGGCGGCAGTAAACAATTGATACTTCATTTTATCGTAATATTTATTCAATTTTCTTATTCATATTTTTTCGTTCATGCTTATAACTATTAATATTGGACTAAACATACATATTTGTATTTTTTCTCCCTTTGCGCTTTTCTTCACCAAAGCCCACACTTTATTTGCGTTTTGCACTTAAATCCCAAACAGACCTTAGAGATTTTTTCGGTTTTCGCGTTTGATAACACTGGCACCAAGGAATAGAAGCTGGGACAGTTTGCCAAATTCTAAATAGACTTCCTTACAATCCACTACATCTACTTATCTTAAATCTCTTACTTGCTAGAGTAGTTCTCCCTAATGAATTTGGCATAGTGTTAAATAAAGAGACAACCGAAAAAATTGGACAAGAGAAATCCAGGCATCTCGTGCATAATGCAGCTGAGTTAGAAGAACAGAGAGTCAACCTCTTGCAGTCACATCTAGGTCGAAGTTTGAATTAATGATCCGACAAAGCCAAGTGTCTTCATCTACTAAAACAAGGAATACTAACGCAACAAAAAGAGAAATGGGAAACAAAACAGGAATCTCCACTTATCCATCAATTCTTCCACTTTGCCAACAAGTAAAGCTGTTAGATCCGTGCTACTAACTTAGGAGTTATGACAGTTAAAATTCTGGATAACCCTAAGAAGGTTTTTCTTCTAGAATATAGATGAGCTGCACGTTTCTAAGAGAACTGATAGATAAGAGCGCATTACTATGTTGGATCTTGTGTTTATCTTACCTCAAAAAATAATTTATGCCGGATCTAGTGTGAGGTTAAATACTGGCATGCTTGGTCAGGTGAATAAAACATTGGACGAACAACAAGGAAAATAAAAGAAAACTATTACTGTTACGGTCTTCAACAACTGAAGATGAAGAGGTTAATATATATACCGCATTCTTGAACTCGTCCTGCTGCATCACCAAAGCAGTTCATGTGATCAACAGAAGTACTAGTAACCTGCAAAATCATGTTAGCTCCTTTAAACATGGACAGAACGCACAGACACACAGTTAAAAAAGTACCAAAGTGCCAAACTGTTTAAACTATAGCTGAAAAAAGTGCCAAAGACCCAAATGTGATGCTTAGAAGTAATAGTATCAAAAAGATTGAGAATTCAATACACAATCAAATGCTATGAGCCGCAAACCCCGTGTTGTCTACCCAGATGACAACTGATTCCATTTACGAAAATTTACCAGCAAAGAAACAAGATTACCATGAAGCCTGTTGATCATCAAAACCATACTTTTCTAATCCAATAACTACTACTACTTCCCTCAAAACCCCAAACTAGTTGAACGTAGGCTATCTGAATACTCAACATTCATTTCGCTTCATTTACGTCAGTTGCATTCAACACTTAATGAATTGTAGCTTCTCTAAATATCACATTTATCCCCCCACTGATATACAATCTCAAACCAAATTAAAAAGATCATTTTTATAAGTAATAAACAAATTAAAAGAACTCTTATCAGACACTGAACCTCAATCCAAACGGAAAAGAGACAACTATACCCTCGAACTATTATATACACTCTGTCGTACTTTGGGTACACATATGCACCTAATATTAATGACATGGTACATAGTTGTCCCTCACACTAATGGTAAGGGCATGTATACCTAGAGTATGACGGAGGATATAAAAAAAAAGGGCAGTCCGGTGCACTAAAGCTACTGCTATGCACGGTGTCCGGGGAAGGGCCCACTACAAGGGTGTATCGTACGCAATCTTACCTTGCATTTCTGCCAGAGGCTGTTTCCAAGGCTTGAACCCGTGACCTCCTGGTCACACTAACGGTAAGGGCATGTATACCCAGAGTATGATGGAGGATATATATGTACCATTAATCATAGTTCGGGGTATACGGTCCCTTTTCCATTTTAATTTTTTTTATCACAGGTAATTAACCCAAACCCGCTACCCGACCCAATAAACCCATGTGATCGGATGTTTTCACTTTTCTAATCCATTAATTCACTTCTACATGTCACATTTCACTTAAGTTGCAATTAGATACCTCTGATAATGCCGAGCGTAGAGAAGCAAAAAGACAAGTGTAGCTATGTGCGATAGCCATAGAATCTCTCTCTACAACTTGTATTGCTTTCATTATTTCTTCGCCATTTACTAACGACGATGACGATGACGATGTTTGACTTCCCGAATTTCCGTTATCACCACACTCCTCTCTTTCATCGGAATTCAGCTGAATCGTCTCCTTCTCTGAAACTAGGGTTTGATTCGATTCCATTTTCTGAATTTTTTCAATTTCGGGTCGTCCCCAATCTTCTGAAGAATTTGTTGGGCTTTGGTATTAATGGGCTTAGCTTTGGCCCAGGACAAAAGCCTACTCTCAAAATAACATAAACATACACCTTAACTTACCATATTTACACAAATCACCATCATTACGAAGTAATTACAAAAATTTCAACTAATTATGTATCTCGACAGATTCAAAATCGATAAAAATATATCAGAAGCTAATTATGCATCTTTACAAAGGAAAAGATGTATCTCGACAGACTAAAAATCTAAAAAAATTGTATCGGGAGATAATTATATATCTTTACAAAGAAAAAAATGTATCTTTGTTAAATGTATCGAGCGCTAATTATATATCTTGATAGACCCAAATTGAAATTTTCAGTAATTACGTAAAATGTCATTGTAATTACGCTCCAAACTGTTTGAATTTATATTGTTTGCCCTTCTTTCTTTTGGGTCCAAAGAGTTTGCAATATAGTCCATCCTCTTTGGTAATTTTTAGTGTAGGTTTCAAAATGATTCCTTAATTAGCTTGTATAATTTTAGTTTTTTATTAAAAAAAATGACATCTTGGCCTATGTGGAGTATGAACAAACATGATTGTTAGATTTACTAGAATCTATAACCCCCCTCCCCCAACCCTCCAGCAACCAAAAAAAAAAAAAAAATGTTGCTCTATTGGTTAAAAAAAAAAAAAAAATATTCCCTAAATATCACGATCACAATCTTTAACTTTAACCTTAAATTTGAACGTCAATTTTTTCTTTTATCGTTGTGTATTTATCTAATTTTTTAAATACAAACACTAATATTCCTTCCTTCTCTATTCGTTCCTTGTCTTCTCTTTTATTTTAAACCGAGAGCATTTCAATAATAGTATTTCTATCACATCGATGCAAAGATAAAAGTTCATACATCCTATCATCTTCATATCAAACTCGTGGAATTACATTAAAAATATTATTATTATTATTATTATAGACAGTTATTTAACTTATTAAAGTAACAATATTATCGATCATTTCTTTTCGTGAATGGATTATTTCTATTTTTCTTAAACATCATATAATTTGTACAGATTCTTTTCTTTGGTAGATGGAATGGAATAAAGCCAAAAAATTGAAATATATATATATATATATTCTTTTTTTAAAAAAAAAAGTGACTAATATTGTAAAGCCCATAAGCTATGCACGTTTTGTGATCGTGACTACAACTCTACTTTTTAGATCTCGAAGGTTTGTTTGTTATTATAATATCAATAATATTTTTTTAAAAAAAATACTCTAAGATATAAGTGTTGGTTATTATAATATTAATATTTTTTTATTTAAAAAAATATATATAATGGATTGGACCCTCCTCAAAGTGTATTGCCACGTGTAGTATTCTAAAAATGTCAAAACAAGAAAAAAACATAAGATAACAAATAGTATAAGGCGGGAATACCATTCCAAAAACATTAATGGTGGACCACACGTATTATCAAAATTTGAATTTTTGAAAAGGAAATATTTTATTTATGGTATTCAAAAAAGTACAAAAATTAGGCAAACCAAACAGAGAATTCAGAAAATTGACAGTAGTTTTTATTTATTTTTTCTTTTTTGGGGTTCACATATAGTGAAATGGAGAAAAAAAAAATCAATTAAATAGCATTGATTGGACATTTACTATCAAATATTGTGATCGAGTGGTAACTATTATTTTCATTCTTAATCAGAATTTTAGGTTCGAGCATTAATAATGAAATTGTCTTTGATGGATCGCATCAACCTCAGAGTGGGGATTTATCGCATAAATATGAATTAATTGAACTTTAAAACGAGTAATTATATGAAATAGAAAACAAAAAAGAAGCCAAATAATCGAGAAAAAATTTAGTACAGTATATAACTTAAGCTTATTATTTGAAGATAAAGAGTTTTTTGTCGATGAATATTAAATGTGCCTAATTTGTTAATTTGTTTGCAAGTTTTAAACTTAAATTATGTAGTGATTTATGAAACTGACTCGATTATTACAATAACATGCACAATATAATGTAATCTATAACAATAACATGCACAATATAATGTTGTGATATGCAGCGTGTTATGTATCTTGTGCAATACGCCAATACCTCCAAAGCATTGCTAGGTCTCAATGGATGGTTAGACAAATGTCGCGTGCAATATCAAAGACAGCGTTATCAATACGATCTAGAAAAATACCTCTAAAGAACTGGTCGATAGCTAATTCGTTGGTCATAAAATTTGTGTGAAAATAAAATAATTAATCAACCTATTACTCCCATCATGACATGCAACTGCATCTTTCAGTCTTTACAAACTTAATAAAAAAAAAAACTTCGGTACGTAACTCAAAAAGAAAATGTATCATCAAAAGAAAAATACGTAAATATCATGATATTATCAAGTAAGCTAATGAAAAACGTTAATAACAATATCATTATAATCTCACAAGCTACGTCTAAAGATGATAAAGGTATACATAAATCTTATCAGAACCTACATAACATGTAAAATATGTGTTCAAGACTATTATCCTAATTAGAAACACCAACAATAACATATCCAGGGACTTACAGAGTAGAGTGTACACAGATATTACCAGTACCACGTGAAGATAGAAAATCTATTTTCGAAAGACCCTTGGCAAAACATTTATTTAACAAAGAAAAGAAGAAACAAAAGTTCATTTTAATTTTTTTCTTAAAGATTTTTTTTTTTGTTAATTTTTTGAAAATTCTAAGAATAGTAAACTAAAACCTGAATTTCCAAGAATTCCAAAGAAATAGGGAGGGGGCCCTTTACAATGTCATCATCATCGTCCCTTTGCTTCTAAAAAAAACAATAACCGGTATTTCAAGAACAAGCAAAAAAAGCCCAAAAAGGGCTTAACAAATATATATCAAGATTCAATTTTTACTTTAATAAAAGCCAAGTGAAATGATTCAGCAATTTCTTGATCCAGCTGTTTAATTTGCTTCAAATTTCTCAAGATCTTGTACATTTCAGCTCATTCTGGTAGGTACTTTACCAACATTGTTAGTTTCTCTTTTTGTATGGTAAATTTTTTTAATAATAATTTTAAGGGGTTTTCTTGATGTGGGGTTTGGTCAGTTTTTTAGTTTTTTGATTGTTGACAATTTTTTTTTTCTTTTGAAGTTCTCAAAGATTCTTGATTTTTCATATTTTGGGTGGAAAAATGTAGTTGAATTTTTTCGTGAAGGGGGGAAATAACAAAATGGGTGTTGGTTGTTTCAGCATTGTTGTGGTGAAAGAGTGAGGGTTCTTGATTAGGGGTTCCAAGTCTTGTGTGTTTGAATCAAAAATCTTCTTTGTTTTAGTTGAATCTGTTTTCATGGAGCTGCCCATTTTAGGTTAGTGTGTTTTGGGTGTAAAAGCACAGCTGAGTACTGATATTCTTGTTTTGTTGGCCATGTCGTTCTTGAAGTTTCTTGCTTTTTCATATTTTGGGTGGAATAATGCACTTCATATTTTAACATATAAGGCGTTGTTTCAGCATTGTTGTGCTGTGTGTGTGTGTGAGGGAGTATGGTTTCTTGTTCAGCGGGTTGTTTAAGTTAAATCTGGTTCGGTTGTCGCCTGTTTGTATGGAGCTACCCATTTTAGCTCAATGTGTTTTGGCTGTAAAAGCACATCCGAGAACTGAAATAATTGTTTTTTTTGGCCATGTAGTTCTTGAAGTTTCTTGCTTTTTTTTACATTTTAGGTTGAATAATGTAGTTGTAATTTTTCATGAAGAGGGGAAATAGAAAAATGTGTGTTGATTGTTTGAGCATTGTTGTGGTGAGGGAGTGAGGTTTCTTGATTAGGGGTACAAAGTTTTGTTCTTTTAACTTGCTTTAGTTAAATATGCTTTTATGGAGCTGCCAATTCTAGCTTAGTGTGTTTTGGGTGTAAAAGCGCAGCTGAGTACTAAGATTATTGTCTTTTGTGGCCATGTAGTTCCTTTTTTACATTTCGGCTTGAATAATGAAGTTGGAACATTTCATTAAGGGGGAAATAACAAAATAGGTGTTGATCGTTTGAGCATTGCTGTGCAGTGTGTGAGGGAGTGAGGTTTCTTGATTAGGGTTGCCAAGTTTTATTCTTTAAGTTGTTTGCCTTGAAATTCTTGAAGTTTCTTGCTGTTTCACATTTTGGGTGTAATAATGAACGTGAAATTTTTCATAAAGGGGTGAAATAGAAAAACGATTGTTGATTGTTTCAGCCTTGTTGCGGTGAGGGAGTGAGGTTTCTTGATTAGGGCACCAAGTTTTGTTCTTTAACTTGTTTTAGTTAAATATGTTTTTATGGAGCTGCCAATTCTAACTTAGTGTGTTTTGAGCGTAAAAGTTTTTGGCCATGAAGTTCTTGAAGTTTCTTGCTTTTTTTCACATTTTGGATGGAGAAATGCAGTTGGAAGTTTTTCATTAAGGGGGTAAATCGCAAAATGGGCGTTGATTGTTTGTGCCTTGTTGTGCAGAGTGTATGTGAGTTTTCTTGATTAGGGGTTTGTTTAGTTAAATCTGTCTCAGGCTCTTGCCTGTTTGTATGGAGCTGCCCATTTTAGCTTAATGTGTTTTGGGTGTAAAAGTACAACTGAGTACTAATACTCTTGGTTTGATATTCATGAATCATGTATTTCCTTAACTTTCTTCCTTTTTCACATTTTGGGTGGAAAAATGCACTTGTAATTTTCATAAGGAGGCAGGGGAGGGTAGCAAAATGGGGGGTTGATTGTTTCAGCATTGTTGTTAGGGGTGTGCATTACTCGGATTAAACCGAAAAATCAAACCAAATCAAACCAAATTTTGATTTGGATGGGTTTTTTGGTTTGGTATAAGAAATACTGGAGGGAAGTGATTAGACGTGACATGGAACAGTTACAGCTGACTAGGACATGATCCTGGATAGGAAGGCGTGGAGGAAAAACATTAGGATAGAGGGTTAAGGTGGGTGGATGAGTCGTAGTCAGTAGGTAGGAGGGCTTGGGTGTCTTTTGTTTGGCAGTGTTGCATATTTTTGTGGATGACGTATCTATGTCTTTTATCGTATTCCATGCTTTTGATGTTTTTATATACTGTCCTTTGTCTTGAGCCAGGGGTCTATCGGAAACAGCCTCTCTACTTCGTTAGAGGTAGTGGTATGTTCTGCGTACACTCTACCCTCCCCAGACCCCACGATGTGGGAATCTACTGGATTTGTTGTTGTTGTTGTTGATTTGGTTCCGTATTTACAAAAATAATAACCGAGAAACCGAAAGAAACGAATTATTTTATATACATATATAATATTTAAGTTTAGAATTAGAGTTCGAATTTACCACTTTCAACCCACTTAATTATTACCTTTTTTTGTTAGGATACTCTCGTATTTGCATATTAAGTATTGCATTTAATTATTGCCCAGTTAATTGCATTGGAACTTTCATTATGATTTAATTTATATTTTATGTTAGGACATCTTTTGGTATACTTTTAAGTATTATGTTTTAAAGTTTTGCTCGTGACTTTTATTAGAAAGTATTTTTAAGAGATTCAACATTATTACTTCTCCCTGTATATAATTTTTATTTTTTTTCTAGCATGCATATATAACTTTGATTGTGCTATTAATTATTGACATAACCGAATAGCCGAACTGAAAAAAGCCAAACCAAAAGGGAAAAACCAAACCAAATCAAATTTATTTTGGTTCAGCTTGGTTGCAGTTTTTTAAAACCAAAAACCGAAACTGAATAACACTAAACCAAACCGAAAGACTGAAACTGAATAACACTAAACCATACCGAAAGACCGAATGCACACCCCTAATTATTGTGCACTATGTGTGTGAGAGAGAGAGAGAGTGAGGTCTCTTGATTAGGGGTATCAAGATTTGTTCTTTAACCAAAAATATCTTTGTTTTAGTTAAATATGTTTGTGTGGAGCTGCTCGTTCTAGCTTTGTGTGTTTGGGTATAATTTGTAAAAGCACAACTGAGTTCTAATTTTGTTTTTTTTTGGCCATGAAGTTCTTGAAATTTCTTGCTTTTTCACATTTGAGTGGAGATATGCAGTTGAAAGTTTTTGTAAAGGGTGGAAATAGAAAAATGGGTGTTGATTGTTTCAGCATTGTGTCTCCATGTGTGTGTGTGTGTATGAGGTTTCTTGATTAGGGGTTTGTTTTAGTTAAATCTGTCTCAGGTTGTTGCCTGTTTGTATGGAGCTGCACATTTTATGCTTTTTGTTTGTTATATTGGTGTTTGTCCTGAGTCGAGGGTCTATCTAAAACAGCCTCTACTTCATTTGTGGTAGTGGTATGGACTGCATACACTATATCCTCCTCAGACCTCACGTTGTGGGATTACACTGGGTATGCTGTTGTTGTTGTTGTGTTTTGGGTGTAAAAACGCAGCTGAGTACTATAATTTTCTCTTTCTTTTTTTTTTGTCCATGAAGTTCTTGAAGTTTCTTGCTTTTTCATACATTGGGTGGAGAAATGCAGTTGAAAGTTTTCGGGTAAATAGAAAAATGGGTGTTGATTGTTTGTGCAGTGTGGTGTGTGAGGGAGTGAGGTTTCTTGAATAGGGGTTTGTTTTAGTTAAATCTGGCTCGTGTTGTTGCTTGTTGTATGGAGCTGCCAATTCCAGCTTAACGTGTTTTGGGTGTAAAAGCACAACTGAGTACTTACATTCTACATTTTTTGGCCATGTAGGTCTTAAAGTTTCGTGCTTTTTCATATTTTGGGGTGGAATAATGCACTTGAAATTTTTTATTAAGGGGGAAATGGAAAAATGGGTGTTGATTGTTTGAGCATTGCTGTGCAATATATGTGTGTGTGAGGGAGTGATGTTACTTGTGTTTGTTGCTTGTTTGTATGGAGCTGTCATTCTAGCTTTAGTGTGTTTTGGGTGTAAAAGCACAACTGAGTACTAATATTCTTGTTTTTTTTTTGGCCATGAAGTTCTTGAAACTTCTTGCTTTTTCACATTTTGGATGGAATAATGCAGTTGGATTTTTCATGAAGGGGGGAAATAGAGAAATGAGTGTTAATTGTTTCAACATTATTGTTGTGAGGGAGTGAGGTATCTTGATTAGGGGTAACAAGTTTTGTTCTTTAACTTGTTTTAGTACAATCTGTTTTTTTATGGAGCTGCCAACTCTAGCTTAGTGTGTTGTGGGTGTAAAAGCACAACTGAGTACTATAATCTTGTTATTTTGGCAATGTAGTTCTTGTAGTTTCTTGCTTTTACATATTTTGGGTGGAAAATGTAATCGAAATTTTAAATGGGGAAACTAGGGACATGGTGTTGATTGTTTCAACATTGATGTGCAGTGTGTGTGTGAAAGAGTGAAGTTTCTTGATTAGGGGTACCAAATATTTTTCTTTAACTAAAAATCTTCTTTGTTATAGTTAAATATGTTTTTATAAGTTTTAAAACCCCAAAAGAAATCACTAGAGGGCAAAGGGAAAACTGAAGTGCAAAAAGACCTAATATGTTTCGCTAGTACAAGTATACAAAGGACTAGTAAGAAAGAGAAAAGAGGGATTATATGAAAAATGTAACGCATGCAACACAGGAAGAGTACATCTGTCAAAGATTATTTCAAAAACCACCAACTACATCACTAACGTTTCATAACCAAATTAAAATTTTGTCTCGTTTAGTATAATTTTTAAAAGTATGTGAGTAGGATCGAGGTTGTCTTAACTGTGTAATTTTTCAGGTTTGCCCTCTTAAATTGGGTTTCAGTTAAAGGAATTTGCTATGGAGGGTACCATTCTAGCTTAGTATATTTAGGTGTAAAAGCATAACTGAGTACTTATGTTCTTCACTTTTTGGCCATGTTGTTCTTGAAACTCCTTACTTTTTCATATTTTGGGTGGGATAGTGCACTTGAAATTTTAAATGGGGGAAATTAAGAAAATGGGGTTGTTAAGCATTGTTGTGCAGTGTGCGTGTGAGAGAGTGAGGTTTCTTGATTAGGGGTACCAAATATTTTTCTTTAACAAAAAATCTTCTTTGTTATAGTTAAATATGCTTTATAAGTCTTAAAAACCCAAAAGAAATCACGAGAGGGCAAAGGGAAAACGGAAGTATAAAAAGACCCCAAAGGTTAAGCCAATACTATTATCCAAAGGGATCAGTAAGAAAGAGAAAAGAAGGGTTATATAAAAAATGTAGCACATGCAGCACATGACGAGCACATATGTCAAAAAGTCTTCCAAAACCCACCAACTACATCACCAACGTTTTAGATCCAAATTAACTTTTTGTCCCGTTAAGTAAAGTTTTCAAAGTGTGAGTAGGATTGATGTTGTCTTAACAGTGTAAATTTTCAGGTTTTCCCTCTTAAATTGGGTTTCAATTAATGTAATTTGCTTCAGAGGGTACCATTCTTGCTTAGTTTGTTTTGGGTATTGTAAAGAATGGATCTTGGGCCTAACTCAACCTCAAAAGCTAGCTCATGAGGGGAGGATTATCCAAGTCCATATAAGGAGACCAATTACCCATCCCTTTTCCTATGTGGGATACTAAACACTTCCCCGCACGCCCAGGCCTCGTTAACTGGAGCGTGGATAATATAATATGGGGGCCCAACATCGATGAATAAAGATTTGGGATGGGCCTGACTCTGATACCATGTAAAGAATGGTTCTGGGGTTTCAAGATTGGTGGGTGATAGTCTATGCGAAGCCATGCCTACTGCCACTGTTGCTCAGTCACAACTTATCACATCATCTTTACCTCAGTCTATATTTAACTCTTCTCCATTATCTCTTGCTCTTAAACCGAAGATGGAAGGTGCAAGTGACATGATTTTGGTAGCGAAAAATTTTGGTGCTGTTGCAATTGGAAGGTCGGATGAGAACGATAGCAGGTCCCCCGGTGACCACTTAGATGGCGGTGGATCGGGCGATGACATGGAAGCTCACGTTGGTAGCTTATCTAGGAAGAAAAAATACCATAGGCACACTCCATACAAAATTCAAAAACTTGAAGCTTGTTTTAAGGAGAATCCACACCCTGATGAAAAAGCTAGACTTGAACTAAGTAAGAGGTTGTCGTTGGAAAGCTGGCAGGTGAAGTTTTGGTTTCAAAACAGGAGAACATAGATTAAGACCCAATTTGAGCGCCATGAAAATTCAATGTTAACGCAAGAAAACGACAAACTTCGCCTGGAGAACATGGCGATGAAAGAAGTTATGAGAGTGCCAAATTGCCACCAGTGTAATGGCCAAGCAATTCTTGGAGAGATACACATGGAAGAGCATCATTTGAAGATTGAGAATGCTAGGCTAAGAGATGAATACATTAGGATTTGTCTCATGGCAAATAAGGTTTTGGGTAGGTCTTTGTCATCTTTCAATTGTCCAATGCCAGCTGGAGTGGGTAACTTTGGTTTGGATCTTGCTGTTGGAAGAAACGACTTTGGTGCTACGAACTCTGTTGACACTGCATTGCCGACGGGCCTTGATTTTGGCAATGTTATCTCAAGTGTTGCTACATCAGTGATTTCATCTAGGCCCACCCCTAACATGACTGGTATGGATGTATCCTTTGATAATACCATGTGAATAGAGCTTGCTTTTGCTGCCATGAATGAGCTGGTTAAGCTGGCTAAGATCAGTGGTCCTCTGTGGTTTAGAAGTTTGGATGGAAATGGGGAAGAGTTGAATCTTGAGGAGTATGCTAGGTCTTCTCCTCTATGTATTGGCGTGAAGCCTGCTAATTTCACAGCAGAAGCAACAAAGGCAACTGGTACAGTGATGATCAACAGTCTGGGTTTGGTGGAAACTTTAATGGACACAAGTCAATGGGTGGATTGTGCATTGTTGTGCAGTGTGTGTGCGCATAAGGGGTACCAAATATTTTTCTTTAACCAAAAATCTTCTTTGTTATAGTCAAATCTGTTTTTTAAGTCTTAAAAACCCAAGAGAAATCACCAAAGGGCAAAAGGAAAACGAAAGTGTAAAAAGACCCAAAAGGTTAAGCCAAAGACTAGTAAAAAAGAGAAAAGAGGGAGTATATAAAAAATGCAGCACATGAAGAGCACATCTGTCAAATAGTCTTCCAAACCCACCAATTACATCACCAACATTTCAGATCCAAATTAACTTTTGTCCTGTTAAGTAAAAGTTTTCAAAGTGTGTGAGTAGGATTGAGGTTGCCTTAACTTTGTAAATTTTCAGGTTTGCCCTCTTAAATTAAGTTTCAATTAATGGAATTTGCTTCAAAGGGTACCTCGTAAATATATTTTATAAGTCTTAAAACCCCAAAAGAAATCACGAGAGGGCAAAGAGAAAACGGAAGTGTAAATTGCCACCAGTGTGGTGGCCAAACAATTCTTGGAGAGATACACATGGAAGAGCATCGTTTGAAGATTGAGAATGGTAGACTGAGAGATGAATATAATTGGATCTGTCTCATGGCGAATAAGGTTTTGGGCAGGTCTTTGTCATCTTTCAATTGTCCAATGCCAGCTGGAGTGGGTAACTTTGGTTTTGAACTTGCTGTTGGAAGAAACGACTTTGGTGCTACGAACTCTGTTGACACTGCATTGCCGGCGGGACTTGATTTTGGCAATGGTATCTCAAGTGTTGCTACATCAGTGATTTCATCTAGGCCCACCCCCAACATGACTGGTATGGATGTATCCTTTGATAAGACCATGTTAATAGAGCTTGCTTTTGCTGCCATGAATGAACTGGTTAAGCTGGCTGAGATCATTGGTCCTCTGTGGTTTAGAAGTTTGGATGGAAATGGGGTAGAGTTGAATCTTGAGGAGTATGCTAGGTCTTCTCCTCCATGTATTGGTGTGAAGCCTGCTAACTTCACAGCAGAAGCAACAAAGGCAACTGGTACAGTGATGATCAACAGTCTGGGTTTGGTGGAAACTTTAATGGACACAAGTCAATGGGTGGATTGTGCATTGTTGTGCAGTGTGTGTGCGCATAAGGGGTACCAAATATTTTTCTTTAACCAAAAATCTTCTTTGTTAAAGTCAAATCTGTTTTTTAAGTCTTAAAACCTCAAGAGAAATCACCAAAGGGCAAAAGGAAAATAGAAGTATAAAAAGACTCAAAAGGTTAAGCCAAAGACCAGTAAGAAAGAGAAAAGAGGGGCTATATGAAAAATACAGCACATGAAGAGCACATCTGTCAAATAGTCTTAAAAAACCCACCAATTACATCACCAACGTTTCAGATCCAAATTAACTTTTGTCCCGTTAAGTAAAAGGTTTCAAAGTGTGTGAGTAGGATCGAGGTTGTCTTAACTGTGTAAATTTTCAGGTTTGCCCTCTGAAATTGAGTTTCAATTAGTGGAATTTACTTCAAAGGGTACCATTCTAGCATAGTGTGTTTTGGCCTTTTGGCCGTAAAAATACAACTGAGTACTTATATTCCTCATTTTTTGGTCATGAAGTTCTTGAGGTTTCTTGCCTTTTTATATTTTGGGTGAAAATGCGATTTAAATTTTAAAACGGGAAACTAGGAAAATGGTGTTGATTGTTTCAACATTGTTGTGCAATGTGTGTGAAAAAGTGAGGTTTCTTGACTGGGGGTACCAAATATTTTCTTTAACTAAAAATCTTCTTTGTTATAGTTAAATATGCTCTTATAAGTCTTAAAACCCCAAAAGAAATCACTAGAGGGCAAAGGGAAAACTGAAATGCAAAAAGACCCAATAAGTTTCGCTAGTACAAGTATACAAAGGACTAGTATACAAAAAGGGATTGTGCATTGTTGTGCAGTGTGTGTGCGCATAAGGGGTACCAAATATTTTTCTTTAACCAAAAATCTTCTTTGTTATAGTCAAATCTGTTTTTTAAGTCTTAAAAACCCAAGAGAAATCACCAAAGGGAAAAAGGAAAATGAAAGTGTAAAAAGACACAAAAGGTTAAGCCAAAGACCAGTACGAAAGAGAAAAGAGGGGCTATATGAAAAATACAGTACATGAAGAGCACATTTGTCAAAGTCTTCAAAAACCCACCAATTACATCACCAATGTTTCAGATACAAATTAACTTTTTGTCCCGTTGAGGAAAAGTTTTCAAAGCGTGTGAGTAGGATCGAAGTTGTTTCAACTCTGTAAATTTTTAAGTTTGCCCTCTTAAATTGAGTTTCAATTAATGGAATTTGCTTCAAAGGGTACCATTCTAGCTTAGTGTGTTTTGGCCTTTTGGCTATAAAAATACAATTGAGTACTTATATTCCTCATTTTTTGGCCATGAAGTTCTTGAGGTTTCTTGCGTTTTTATATTTTGGGCGAAAATGCGATTGAAATTTTAAATGGGGAAACTAGGAAAATGGTGTTGATTGTTTCAACTTAGTTGTGCAATTAGTGTGAAAGTGTGAGGTTTCTTGATTAGGGGTACCAAATATTTTTCTTTAACTTAAAATCTTATTTGTTATAGTTAAATATGCTTTTATAAGTCTTAAAACCCCAAAAGAAATCACTAAAGGGCAAAGGTTAAACTGAAGTGCAAAAAGACCCAATAAGTTCGCTAGTACAAGTATACAAAGGAACAGTAAGAAAGAGAAAAGAGGGATTATATGAAAAATGTAATGCATGAAGCACAGGAAGAGCACATCTGTCAAAGATTTTTTCAAAACCCACCAACTACATCACCAATGTTTCATAACCAAATTAAATTTTTGTCTCGTTTAGTATAATTTTTAAAAGTGTGTGAGTAAGATCGAGGTTGTCTTAACTGTGTAATTTTTCAGTTTTGCCCTCTTAAATTGGGTTTCAGTTAAAGGAATTTGCTTCGGAGGGTACCATTCTAGCTTAGTATGTTTTGGGTGTAAAAGCATAACTGAGTACTTATATTCCTCACTTTATGACCATGTTGTTCTTTAAACTCCCTACTTTTTCATATTTTGGGTGGGATAGTGCACTTTCAATTTTAAACAGGGGAAATTAGGTAAATGGTGTTGATTATTTATGCATTACTGTGCAGCGTGCGTGTGAGAGAGTGAGTTTTCTTGACTTTTAGGGGTACCAAATATTTTTCTTTATCAAAAAATCTTCTTTGTTATAGTTAAATATATTTTATAAGTCTTAAAAATCCAAAAGAAGTCACCAAAGGGCAAAGGGAAAACGAAAGTGTAAATATCCACCAGTGTGGTGGCCAAGCAATTCTTGGAGAGATACACATGGAAGAGCATCATTTGAATATTAGGAATACTAGGCTGATAGATGAATACAATTGGATCTGTCTCATGGCGAACAAGGTTTTGGGCAAGCCTTTGTCATCTTTCAATTGTCCAATGCCAATTGGAGTGGGTACCTTTGGTTTGGAATTTGCTGTTGTTGCTGTTGGTAGAAACAACTTTGGTGCTATGTACTCTGTTGACACTGCATTGCCGACGGGACTTGATTTTTGCAATGATATCTCAAGTGCTGCTATACCAGTGATTTCACTTAGGCCCACCCTCAAAATGACTGGTATGGATGCATCCTTTGATAAGACCATGTTAATGGAGCTTGCTTTTGCTGCCATGAATGAGCTGGTTAAGCTGGCTGAGATCAGTGGTCCTGTATGGTTTAGAAGCTTGGATGGAAATGGGGAAGAGTTGAATCTTGAGGAGTATGCTAGGTCTTTTCCTCCATGTATTGGCATGAAACCTGCCAACTTTACAACAGAAGCAACAAAGGCAACTGGTACAGTGATGATCAACAGTCTGGCCTCGGTGGAGACTTTAATGGACACAAGTCAATGGGTGGATTGTGCATTGTTGTGCAGTGTGTGTGCACATAAGGGGTACCAAATATTTTTCTTTGACCAAAAATCTTCTTTGTTATAGTCAAATAAGTTTTTTAAGTCTTAAAAACCCAAGAAAAATCACCAAAGAGCAAAAGGAAAATGGAAGTGTAAAAAGACCCAAAAGGTTAAGCCAAAGACTAGTAAGAAAGAGAAAAGAGGGGCTATATGAAAAATACAGCACATGAAGAGCACATCTGTCAAATAGTCTTCCAAAACCCTCCAATTACATCACCAACGTTTCAGATACAAATTAACTTTTTGTCCCGTTAAGTAAAAGTTTTCAAAGTGTGTGAGTAGGATTGAGGTCGTCTTAACTGTGTAAATTTTCAGGTTTGCCCTCTTAAATTGAGTTTCAATTAATGGAATTTGCTTCAAAGGGTACCATTCTAGCTTAGTGTGTTTTGGCCTTTTGGCTGTAAAAATACAACTGAGTACTTATATTCCTCATTTTTTGGCCATGAAGTTCTTGAGGTTTCTTGCCTTTTAATATTTCGGGTGAAAATGCGATTGAAATTTTAAATGGGGAAACTTGGAAAATGGTGTTGGTTGTTTCTACATTGTGGTGCAATGTGTGTGTGAAAGAGTGAGGTTTCTTGATTAGGGGTACCAAATTTTTTTCTATAACTAAAAATCTTCTTTGTTATAGTTTAATATGCTTTTATAAGTCTTAAAACCCCAAAAGAAATCACTAGAGGGCAAAGGGAAAACTGAAGTGTAAAAAGACCCAATAAGTTTCGCTAGTACAAGTATACAAAGGACCAGAAAAGAGAGAGAAAAGAGAGATTATTTGAAAAATGTAATGCATTTTTGTCAAAGATTATTTCAAAACCCACCAACTACATCACCAACGTTTCATAACCAAATTAAATTTTTGTCCCGTTTAGTATAATTTTTAAAAGTGTGTGAGTAAGATCGAGGTTGTCTTAACTGTGTAGTTTTTCAGATTTGCCCTCTTAAATAGGGTTTCAGTTAAAGGAATTTGCTTCAGAGGGTACCATTTTACCTTAGTATGTTTTGGGCGTAAAAGCATAACTTAGTACTTATATTCCTCACTTTATGACCATGTTGTTCTTGAAACTCCCTACTTTTTCATATTTTGGGTGGGATAGTGCACTTGATATTTTAAATGGGGGAAATTAGGTAAATGGGGTTGATTATTTATGCATTGCTGTGCAGCGTGCGTGTGAGAGAGTGAGTTTTCTTGACTTTTAGGGGTACCAAATATTTTTCTTTAACAAAAAATGTTCTTTGTTATAGTTAAATATGTTTTATAAGTCTTAGAAATCCAAAAGAAATCACGAGAGGGCAAAGAGAAAACGGAAGTGTAAATTGCCACCACACAATTCTTGGAGAGATACACATGGAAGAGTATCATTTGAAGATTGAGAATGCTAGACTGAGAGATGAATATAATTGGATCTATCTCATGGCGAACAAGGTTTTGGGGAAGCCTTTGTCATCTTTCGATTGTTCAATGTCAGCTGGAGTGGGTAACTTTGGTTTGAAACTTGCCGTTGGAAGAAACGACTCTGGTGCTACAAACTCTGTTGACACTGCATTGCCGGCGGGCCTTGATTTTGGCAATGGTGTCTCAAGTGCTGCTACACCAGTGATTTCACCTAGGCCCACCTCCAACATGACTGGTATGGATGTATCCTTTGATAAGATCATGTTAATAGTGCTTGCTTTTGCTACCATGAATGAGTTGGTTAATCTGGCTGAGATCAGTAGTCCTCTGTGGTTTAGAAGTTTTGATGGACATGGGGATGAGTTGAATCTTTAGGAGTATGCTAGGTTTTCTCCCCTGCCAACTTCACAGCAGAAACAACAAAGGCAACTGGTACAGTGACGATCAACAGTCTGGCTTTGATGGAAACTTTAATGGACACAAGTCAATGGGTGGATTGTGTATTGTTGTGCAGTGTGTGTGCGCCTTAGGGATACTAAAGCCATTGACTTGTGTCCATTAAAGTTTCCATGAACAGTCTGGCTTTGATGGAAACATCTGTCAAATAGTCTTCCAAAACCCACCAATTACATCACCAACGTTTCAGATCCAAATTAATTTTTTGTCCCGCTATGTAAAAGTTTTCAAAGTGTGTGAGTAGGATCGAGGTTGTCTTAACTGTGTAAATTTTCAGGTTTGCCCTTTTAAATTGAGTTTCAATTAATGGAATTTGCTTCAAAGAGTACCATTCTAGCTTAGTGTGTTTTGGCCTTTTGGCTATAAAAATACAACTGAGTACGTATATTCCTCATTTTTTGGCCATGAAGTTCTTGAGGTTTCTTGCGTTTTTATATTTTGGGCGAAAATGCGATTGAAATTTTAAATGGGAAACTAGGAAGATGGTGTTTATTGTTTCCACATTGTTGTGCAATGTGTGTGTGAAAGTGTGAGGTTTCTTGATTTATGGGTACCAAATATTTTTCTTTAACTAAAAATCTTCTTTGTTATAGTTAAATATGCTTTTATAAGTCTTAAAACCCCAAAAGAAATCACTAGGGGGCAAAGGGAAAACTGAAGTGCAAAAAGACCCAATAAGTTTCGCTAATATAAGTATACAAAGGACCAGTAAGAAAGAGAAAAGAGGGATTATATGAAAAATGTAACGCATGCAACACAAGACGAGCACATCTGTCAAAGATTTTTTCAAAACCCACCAACTACATCACCAACGTTTCATAACCAAATTAAATTTTTGTCCCGTTTAGTATAATTTTTAAAAGTGTGTGAGTAAGACCGAGGTTTTCTTAACTGTGTAATTTTTCAGGTTCGCCTTCTTAAATTGGGTTTCAGTTAAAGGAATTTGCTTCAGAGGGTACCATTTTACCTTAGTATGTTTTGGGTGTAAAAGCATAACTGAGTACTTATATTCCTCACTTTATGACCACGTTTTTCTTGAAACTCCCTACTTTTTCTTATTTTGGGTGGGATCGTGCACTTGAAATTTTAAATGGGGGAAATTAGGTAAATGGGGTTGATTATTTATGCATTGTTGTGTAGTGTGCGTGTGAGAGAGTGAGTTTTCTTGACTTTTAGGGGTACCAAATATTTTTCTTTAACAAAAAATCTTCGTTGTTATAGTTAAATATGTTTTATAAGTCTTAGAAATCCAAAAGATATCACCAGAAGGCAAAGGGAAAACGGAAGTGTAAATTGCCACCAGTGTGTTGGCCAAACGATTCACACATGGAAGAGCATTATTTGAAGATTGAGAATGCTAGACTGAGAGATGAATACAATAGGATCTGTCTCATAGCGTATAAGGTTTTGGGCTTGTCTTTGTCATTTTTCAATTGTCCATTGCCAGCTGGAGTGGGTAACTTCGTTTGGAACTTGCTGTTGGAAGAAACGACTTTGGTGCTACGAACTCTGTTGACACTGCATTGCCGGCAGGACTTGATCTTGGCAATGGTATCTCAAGTGCTGCTACACCAGTGATTTCACCTAGGCCCACCCCAACATTACTGGTATGGATGCATCCTTTGATAAGACCATGTTAATAGAGTTTTTGCTGCCATAAATGAGCTGGTTAAACTGGTTGAGATCAGTGGTCCTCTGTCGTTTAGAAGCTTGGATGGAAATGGGGAAGGGTTGAATCTTGAGGAGTATGCTAGGTCATTTCCTCCATGTATTGGCATGAAGCCTGCCAACTTTACAACAGAAGCAACAAAGGCAACTAGTACAGTGATGATCAACAGTCTGGCCTTGGTGGAGACTTTAATTGACACAAGTCAATGGGTGGATTGAGAATTGTTGTGCAGTGTGTGTGCGCATTAGGGATTCCAAATATTTTTCTTTATCGAAAAATCTTCTTTGTTATAGTTAAATCTGTTTTTTAAGTCTTAATAACCCAAGAGAAATCACCAAAGGGCAAAAGGAAAACGGAAGTGTAAAAAGATCCAAAAGGTTAAGCCAAAGACCAGTAAGAAAGAGAAAAGAAGGGCTATATGATATATGCAACACATAAAGAGCACATCTGTCAAATAGTCTTCCAAAACCCACCAATTACATCACCAACGTTTCTAATCCAAATTAACTTTTTGTCCCGTTAAGTAAAAGTTTTCAAAGTGTGTGAGTAGGATCGAGGTTGTCTTAACTGTGTAAATTTTCAGGTTTGCCCTCTTAAATTGGGTTTCAATTAATGGAATTTGCTTCAAAGGGTACCATTCTAGCTTCGTGTGTTTTGGCTATTTGGCTGTAAAAACACAACTGAGTACTTATATTCCTCATTTTTTTGCCATGAAGTTCTTTAGGTTTCTTGCCTTTTTATATTTTGGGCGAAAATGCGAATGAAATTTTAAATGGGGAAACTAGGAAAATGGTGTTGGTTGTTTCTACATTGTGGTGCAATGTGCGTGTGAAAGAGTTAGGTTTCTTGATTAGGGGTACCAAATATTTTTCTTTGACTAAAAATCTTCTTTGTTATAGTTAAATATGCTTTTATAATTCTTAAAACCCCAAAAGAAATCACTAAAGGGCAAAGGGAAAACTGAAGTACAAAAAGACCTAATAAGTTTCGCTAGTACAAGTATACAAAGGGCCAGTAAGAAAGAGAAAAGAGGGATAATATGAAAAATGTAACGCATGCAACACAGGAAGAGCACATCTGTCAAAGATATTTTCAAAACCCACCAACTACATCACCAACATTTCATGACAAAATTAAATTTTTGTCCCGTTTAGTATAATTTTAAAAGTTTGTAAGTAGGACCAAGGTTGTCTTAACTTTGTAATTTTTCAGGTTTGCCCTCTTAAATTGTGTTTCATTTAAAGGAATTTTCTTCGGAGGGTACCATTCTGGCTTATAATGTGTTGGGTGTAAAAGCATAACTAAGTACTTATATTCTTCACTTTATGGCCATGTTGTTCTTGAAACTCCCTACTTTTTCATATTTTGGGTGGGATAGTGCAATTGAAATTTTAAATGGGAGAAATTAAGAAAATGGGGTTGATTATTTAAGCATAGATGTGCAGTGTGCGTGTGAGAGAGTGAGGTTTCTTGATTAGGGGTACCAAATATTTTTCTTTAACAAAAAATGTTCTTTGTTATAGTTAAATATGTTTTATAAGTCTTAAAAACCCAAAAGAAATCACTAGAGAAAAAGGAAGTGTAAATTTCCACCAGTGTGGTGGCCAAACAATTCTTGGAGAGATACACATGGAAGAGCATCATTTGAAGATTGAGAATGGTAGACTGAGAGATGAATACAACAGGATCTGTCTCATGGCGAATAAGGTTTCGGGCAGGACTTTGTCATCTTTCAATTGTCCAATGCCAGCTGGAGTGGGTAACTTTGGTTTGGAACTTGCTGTTGGAAGAAACGACTTTGGTGCTACGAACTTTGTTGACACTGCATTGCCGGCGGTACTTGATTTTGGCAATGGTATATCAAGTGTTGCTACATCAGTGATTTCACCTAGACCCACCCCCAACATGACTGGTATGGATGTATCCTTTGATAAGACCATGTTAATAGAGCTTGCTTTTGCTGCCATGAATGAACTGGTTAAGCTGGCTGAGATCATTGGTCCTCTGTGGTTTAGAAGTTTGGATGGAAATGGGGAAGAGTTAAATCTTGAGGAGTATACTAGGTCTTCTCCTCCATGTATTGGCGTAAAGCCTGCTAACTTCACAGCAGAAGCAACAAAGGCAACTGGTACAGTGATGATCAACAGTCTGGGTTTGGTGGGAACTTTAATGGACACAAGTCAATGGGTGAATTGTGCATTGTTGTGTAGTGTGTGTGTGCGTATAAGGGGTACCAAATATTTTTCTTTAACCCAAAATCTTCTTTGTTATAGTCAAATAAGTTTTTTAAGTCTTTAAAACCCAAGAGAAATCACCAAAGGGCAAAAGGAAAACAGAATTGTAAAAAGACCCAAAAGGTTAAGCCAAAGACCAGTAAGAAAGAGAAAAGAGGGGCTATATGAAAAATACAGCAAATTAAGGGCACATTTGTCAAATAGTCTTTCAAAACCCACCAATTACATCACCAACGTTTCAAATCTAAATTAACTTTTTGTCCCGTTAAGTAAAAGTTTTCAAAGTGTGAGTAGGATCGAGGTTGTCTTAACTGTGTAAATTTTCAGGTTTGCCCTCTGAAATTGAGTTTCAATTAATGGAATTTGCTTCAAAGGGTACCATTCTAGCTTAGTGTGTTTTGGCCTTTTGGCTGCAAAAATACAACTGGGTACTTATATTCCTCATTTTTTCGCCATGAAGTTCTTGAGGTTTCTTGCCTTTTTATATTTTGGGCGAAAATGCGATTGAAATTTTAAATGGGGAAACTAGGAAAATGGTGTTGATTGTTTCAACATTGTTGTGCAATGTGTGTGTGAAAGAGTGAGGTTTCTTGATTTAGGGGTACCAAATATTTTTCTTTAACTAAAAATCTTCTTTGTTATAGTTAAATATGCTTTTATAAGTCTTAAAACCCCAAAAGAAATCACTAGAGGGCAAAAGGGAAAGCTGAAGTGCAAAAAGACCTAATAAGTTTCGCTAGTACAAGTATACAAAGGACCAGTAAGAAAGAGAAAAGAGGGATTATATGAAAAATGTAACGCATGCAGCACAGGAAAAGCACATCTGTTAAAGATTTTTTCAAAACCCACCAACTACATCACCAATGTTTCATAACCAAATTAAATTTTTGTCCCGTTTAGTATAATTCTTAAAAGTGTGGGAGTAAGATTGAGGTTGTCTCAACTGTGTAGTTTTTCAGATTTGCCTTTTTAAATTGGGTTTCAGTTAAAGGAATTTGCTTCAGAGGGTACCATTTTACCTTAGTATGTTTTGGGTGTAAAAGCATAACTGAGTACTTATATTCCTCACTTTATGACCACGTTATTCTTGAAACTCCGTACTTTTTCATATTTTGGGTGGGATAGTGCACTTGAAATTTTAAATGGGGGAAATTAGGTAAATGGGGTTGACTATTTATGCATTGCTGTGCAGCGTGCGTGTGAGAGAGTGAGTTTTCTTGACTTTTAGGGGTACCAAATATTTTTCTTTATCAAAAAATCTTCTTTGTTATAGTTAAATATGTTTTATAAGTCTTAGAAATCCAAAAAAATCACGAGAGGGCAAAGGGAAAACGGAAGTGTAAATTGCCACCAGTGTGGTGGCCACGCAATTCTTGGAGAGATACATATGGAAGAGCATCATTTGAAGATTAGGAATACTAGGGTGAAAGAAGAATACAATTGGATCTGTCTCATGGCGAACAAGGTTTTGGGCAAGCCTTTGTCATCTTTCAATTGTCCAATGCTAGCTGGAGTGGGTAACTTTGGTTTGGAATTTGCTGTTGGAAGAAACAACTTTGGTGCTATGAACTCTGTTGACACTGCATTGCCGACGGGACTTGACTTTGACAATGGTATCTCAAGTGCTGCTACACCAGTGATTTCACCTAGGCCCACCCCCAGAATGATGGGTATGGATGTATCATTTGATAAGACCATGTTAATGGAGCTTGCTTTTGCTGCCATGAATGAGCTGGTTAAGCTGGCTGAGATCAGTGGTCCTCTATGGTTTAGAAGCTTGGATGGAAATGGGGAAGAGTTGAATCTTGAGGAGAATGCTAGGTCTTTTCCTCCATGTATTGGCATGAAGCCTACCAACTTTACAACAGAAGCAACAAAGGCAACTAGTACAGTGATGATCAATAGTCTGGCCTTGGTGGAGACTTTAATGGACACAAGTCAATGGGTGGATTGTGCATTGTTGTGCAGTGTGTGTGCGCATAAGGGGTACCAAATATTTTTCTTTGACCAAAAATCTTCTTTGTTATAGTCAAATAAGTTTTTTAAGTCTTTAAAACCCAAGAGAAATCACCAAAGAGCAAAAGAAAAACGGAAGTGTAAAAAGACCCAAAAGGTTAAGCCAAAGACTAGTAAGAAAGAGAAAAGAGGGGCTATATGAAAAATACAGCACATGAAGAGCACATCTGTCAAATAGTCTTCCAAGACCCTCCAATTACATCACCAACGTTTTAGATCCAAATTAACTTTTTGTTCTGTTAAGTAAAAGTTTTCAAAGTGTGTGAGTAGGATCGAAGTTGTTTTAACTGTGTAAATTTTCAGGTTTGCCCTCTTAAATTGAGTTTCAATTAATGGAATTTGCTTCAAAGGGTACCATTCTAGCTTAGTGTGTTTTGGCCTTTTGGCTGTAAAAATACAACTGAGTACTTATATTCCTCATTTTCTGGCCATGAAGTTCTTGAGGTTTCTTGCGTTTTTATATTTTGGGCGAAAATGCGATTGAAATTTTAAATGGGGAAACTAGGAAAATGTTGTTGATTGTTTCAACATTGTTGTGCAGTGTGTGTGTGAAAGAGTTAGGTTTCTTGATTAGGGGTACCAAATATTTTTCTTTAACTAAAAATCTTCTTTGTTATAGTTAAATATGCTTTTATAAGTCTTAAAACCCCAAAAGAAATCACTAGAGGGCAAAGGGAAAACTGAAGTGGAAAAAGATCCCATAAGTTTCGCTAGTACAAGTATACAAAAGACCAGTAAGAAAGAGCAAAGAGGGATTATATGAAAAATGTAACGCATGCAACACAGGAAGAGCACATTTGTCATAGATTCTTTCAAAACCCACCAACTACATCACCAACGTTTCATAACCAAATTAAATTTTTGTCCCGTTTAGTATAATTTTAAACGTGTGTGAGTAGGACCGAGGTTGTCCTAACTGTGTAAATTTTCAGGTTTTCCCTCTTAAAATTGGTCCATCCTGTTTCATGTTTCATTACGACCTTGGTGTACTATTCTCTATCTTGAGCGGGGGGTCTATCGGAAACAACCTCTCTACTTCTTCGGAGGTAGCGGTATGGACTGCGTACATTTTACCCTCCCCAGACCTCACTTTGTGGGAATACACTGGGACTGTTGTTGTTGTTGTTGTTGTCCTCTTAAAATTGGGTTCCAATTAAAGGGATTTGCTTTGGTGGGTACTTATTTAGCTTAGTGTGTTTTGGGTGTAAAAGCACGACTCAGTACGTATACTTCATTTTTTGGCTTTGTAGTTCTTGAAGTTTCTTGCTTTTTCATATTTTGGGTTGAATAATGCACTTGAAATTTTAGATGGCGAAATTTGTAAAATGGGGTTGATTGTTTGAGCATTCTTGTGCAGTGTGTGAGGGTGTGAGGTTTCTTGATTAGGGTAGCAAATATTTTTCTTTAACCAAAAATCTTCTTTGTTATCGTTCAATATGTTTTTATAAGTCTTAAAAACCCAAGAGAAATCACTAGAGGCCAAAGGGGAAACACAAGTGCAAAAAAACCCCAAAGGTTAAGCCAGTGCTAGTATACAAAGGACCAGTAAGAATGAGAAAAGAGGGGTTACATGAAAAATGTAACGCGTGCATCATAGGAAGAGCACATCTATCAAAAATTCTTTCAAAACCCACCAACTACATCACTAACGTTTTAGAACCAAATTAACTTTTTGTCCTGTTAAGGAAAATTTTTCAAAGTGTGGGAGTAGGGCTGAGGTTGTCTTAACTGCATAAATTTTCAGGTTTGCCCTCTTGAAATTGGGTTTTAACTGTAGGAATTTGCTTTGGGAGGTACCATTCTAGCTTTGTGTGGTTTGGGTGTAAAAGAACAGATGGGTATGTGCAGTGTGTGGAATAATGCAGTTGAAATAAGGGTTGATTGTTTCAGCATTATTGTGCAGTGTGTGTGTGAGGGTGTGAGATTTCTTGATTAGGGTATCAAGCTTTGTTCTTTAACTAGTTTTAGTTAAATCTGGCTTAGGTTGTTGTCTGTTTGTATGGAGCCAAGAAGTTTAGCTTAATGTGATTTGGGTTTAAAAGCACAACTATGTACTAATATTCCTGTTTCTTGGGCATGTAGTTCTTAAAGTTTCTTCCTTTTAGCATTTTGGGTGGAATAATGCACTTGGAGTTTTTGATAAAGGGGGAAAATAAAATAATGTGTATTGATTGTTCGAGCATTGTTGTGCAATGTGTGTGTGTGCGGGAGTGGCGTTTCTTGGTTAAGGGTTTGTTTGTGTGTCTAAGGTTTTTTCACGTTTTGTGTTGAATAATGCACTTGATGTTTTGTTTCATAAATGAGGAAATGGAAAAATGCGTACACTTCTACCCTCCCCAGACCCCAATTATGGGATTTCTCTAGGTATGTTGTTGTTGTTAGTGGTGGTGGTGTTGATTGTTTCAGCATTTTTGTGCAGAGTGTGTGTGTGTGAGTGAGTGAGGTTGCTTGATTAGGGATATCAAGTTTTTCTTTAGGGAAAAGGGTCAAAAATGTCCCTCTACTTTCATTTATTAGCTAACTTCTTCGTTATACTATCGGGTCAATTTTACCCCGATTGTTACCATTAAATGTCCTTATTTTCCCCTCAATTGGATGCAATCCCCCAAATCAAATAAAAATATCCAATTTAACTTAAATTATTCAAATCCCTCGTTTAATCCGACCCAATCCACCTGATAACTTTAACCTGATCGGATCCACCTGATTATTTTTATCCGTCAAAATAACACACAAATTCCATTCCCTAATCATTTAAATCATTTGATTGCTTGCCTAAATCAGATTTTTTTTAACTCAATTTTTCTTTCAATTTCTCTATTCTACTGATCTTTTCATTTTCGTTAAAACTCTAGGTATATGTATTGATTTTCTTTTCAATTTCTATTCAATATCCGGTATCTTTACTTATTTTTTTCTTTAGATCTCCGTTCAAAATCTAGTAAATTGAACTCAGATTCTTCACTCATGCCATTATCCTAGAATATTTTCAAAATGTGTCTCCTTTGTCAATAGAGATTTCAGCTTAGGGATCGAGTTTGAGTAAGGAAAGATTTGCTTCAGGTCATCAGTTGACTAGTACTGCCATAGATGTTGTTTATGCTTTGAAGAGACGGAGCATGACTC
Source organism: Capsicum baccatum var. pendulum (assembly GCA_030864225.1). NCBI lineage: Eukaryota > Viridiplantae > Streptophyta > Magnoliopsida > Solanales > Solanaceae > Capsicum > Capsicum baccatum. Next base: position 6,213,375 of record CM061550.1, read on the forward strand.
TCTATTATTTTGGTGGTTAAAAATGGTGAATTGTTGATCATTTTTTTGTGACTGTTTTGTGCTATTAATGTAATTGACTGGATTTTCTTTATCTATGAAATCTTTTGGAATCATTCGCATTCCAAGATGGCAATTATGTACTGTTTTTCTTAGTCTTCAATTTGACATTATGTACAAGAGCCTAAGTAGAACATTTTGATTGTGGATCCAAGATGGTTTTTTTCGAACTATAACCCACATTGCTAAAATTGGTAGCTTCACTACAATAACAATTTCTTTTTGGGGTAACTACAATAAGTCAATGACCTAAACAACTTTTTCTTGGAGTAAATTAATAGCCATAAGTGAAAACCATGCCCTCTTGTAAGGTCAAGATTTTGCCCTTTTATTTATGATTTATTACTTCATCAAAAGAAAATTAATAACCATAAGAATTTCTTTCCTTATTAGTGAGTGAATTGTCGATCTACTTTTTTTTTTGACAAGGTAATTTTTTTGTATAACAATCTTCAGTATCAAAGCTGGAATCCAGAAATTTACATCACAGCCTACATTCAAATGTGTAGGACCTGAAACAAAAAGGAAAAAACATAAACTTTCACTAGATCCTATTTCATCTTACAAGGATCCTAATATGTCTATCATAGCCACTGGGCCATTTATGTACTCAGAACTAGACCAATAGCAAAAAGTGGTTATGCAGTCGTTTTAATCTTGTGCAATGGACTACTCTTGCTCTCATGACATCTAGAATTCCTTTCCTTTCATATGGTCCACCATGTTACTGCTGGGACAATTCCTCCATCTGTTCTTGTTTGTGCTGCCACTGCCCTCCATATTCCAGCTTACTAGAGCCTGTCCTGCCTTTCCGGCATAGTCCATCTAATACCCCTGAAGTTAGTAAACAAATTCCATAGCTGGCCAACCATTTACAATGTAGAAACAGATGGTTGATTTCTCTGCATGCTGCTCACAGAAGAAACATCTTGGACACATGTATTCCCCTTTTCATGAGATTTTCCTGGGTAAGAACAGCCTCTATTACTACCAACCAGGTGAAAACTTTATAAGGGATTTTTGCCTTCCATATAAGCTTTCAAGGCAGAAAACTAACTTGAGTTCCCAACTGATTCATGTCTTTATAGGCAGAACTTACAGTGAAACAGCCTTTACTATGGCATTTCCATCTTAGAGAGTCTTCTCCATCCTTCAGACCTGTGAACTAATCTAAAATCCCATAGAATTCAGCCAATCTTTCTATTTCCCAGTCTTGCATTAGTCTTCTGTAAGTTAGATGCCACCCATGATCAGACCATACTTCTTGTAATGTGGACTTTTGCTGCTGGTTCAACTGGTAAATATCTAGGAATAGGTGCTTGAGTCTTCCATTGCCTAGCCAATCATCTTCGCAGAACATGATCTTCCTGCCATTATTCACATTGAAATCTGTTTTTCCGTAGAAAACATGCCATAAGTTTCTGATTGATCTCCACAGGCTAGTTTCATACGTAGATCTTACTTCTTTTGTCTTCCAGGGTCGTTCCTTTCCATATTTGGCTTGAATCACCTTACCCCAAAGAGTATGTTCTTTCAGGAGCCTCCACAACCATTTCATAAGAAGATTTTTTTCTGCTTTCTCAGGTTTCTAATTCCCAAACTTCCCTACTTTTTTGAGAGTAATACAGTTTTCCATTTGACTAAGTGGAAACCTTTATTTTCCTTCTCACCATGCCACGAAAAGTTCCTCCTTAAAGCATCAATTCTTTCCTCTACATGAATAGGAATAGGAAAAACTGACATCAGATAAGTTATTGGTTTTGAGATCCTTGGCAGTTGACATCCATAGTTCTAGATCCTTTTGAAAAAAGATAGAGAATAAGAATAAGATTCTTATGAAGATAGATTGACACTCATAATGAGGGAAATTATGCTGTCGCTCATAACTCATTGTGAATCCTCATCCAGGAAAAAGATTTTCCTGTCCAGATGGAATTGTCAGAAAAGTGAACAAAGGAAGCTGTTCTAATAGAATGATATGTATAATCACACAGTAACATGTCTAATCTCATTGTTGTTGTGTATTGTCATATCTATTTGCCTATCGGTGCTTTTGGCTGAAGAATAGGCTCTAATGTAGTCATGCTAGTATATTTTGTTCTAGCAGTCTGATCATCTGCTTTTCAATTACCCATAATCGAACTGACTTATATAGTAGCATATTCTTGTTTGTTTGCTAGCAGTCTCTAGTAATCCTGCAAAGCATATATCAAGTTTATCATGAATCCAGAAGCTGCAGCTGAAAATGGAGACTCCACCAGTTTAAACGAAATTCTTAACTTCAAAGGGGCTGCAGAAGGTAATTATTCCTTATTTTTGAGTATCTCAAGTATTTGATATTCTCAGTCCTTTCCCTATGTTATCCAACTATTGGAAAAGTGATGTACTCTGTTTTAACAATGCAATATAGAATTTGACCACAGGTCAGAACTAAAGCATAGTTCCAGAAGATTTATAGTGTTCCTTCTGGTGCTTTCCTTGTCTTTCTTCCCTGACTATGTCTTTAGTTAGTTGGCTGAACACTGGAAAATGTAAGGATCTCAAATTTGGTCTAGTTTTCCCATTCAGGTTTTGGTGGAGCCCTTTTTCCAACTTGATAGCTGGTGTCTGTTAATTCATCCGACAGTTATCATGGAGGAAATTTTGAAGTCTGTTTTGGCATTTCTGAGCTCTTTAGTTCCTTGCATCAGACAGTTTCACCCTCATTTATCTTTTCATTATTAACCATTGTTTTCTCCTGTCACACTTTTTCTAGACATCAAAAACAACTCCACCACTTACTACTGCACTTTACCAATTAAAGAACATTCATTACAATCAGATTGAGATCCATTACCTTACCCCGAAATTTAAGTCCTAGTATTATGGCTCTTCATTACATCCAACTATCTTTGAACAATTCTTTTTGCGTGGAACTTTGCAGAAAATAGTGCATCAGACAAATTCTTTTACCTCTTATCTGTGTCAGATGTACCAATTTCATGTAATATCCTGAGCGCATTAGCCATTGGTGGTACTTTTTCCACTGTAGATTTACTTCTCCCACTTATTTAGAGCTTTAATTTTCAGATAATCTTGCTGGGAGTAAATTGCTTGATGGCATACCACCAAAGCACGGTTTTGCTGATATTCCAGCTGCTAAAATCTCAGAATTGATGAAACTAAACAGCTTAGAGGTAAAGCTGGAATGGATCTTCAGTTTGGTGTTAACGTGTTACTTTCTTTTATTCTGTTTTTGCCTTCAGATTTCCTTAATTGATCTGACTTTTATCTTCAGAGTGCCTCCACTCATTCACTTTTCAGTGTTCTGAGTAATATTTTGGACGACAGCATTGAGAGAAAGAATGGGGATGTACCTCAGGTATGGCAGATGAACTGAAAAGGGTGACAGAAAACTGAACAAACTTCTTTTTGCTGGATCCCACTTGATGCTTATGTACTTACTGATATCCTTTTAATTCTTGTTAAGTGTGTGGCCTCCCTGGTGAAGTTAGTCGTACAAGAGATTGAAGAACGAGTTTCCAAACAAGCTGATAATTTGAGAAAGGTAGAAGTGTTTCAGTTATCAGTACTGATTTTTGAACTTCATACAAAGAGCTTACGAATTGCAGATCTCTTTGGGTATTACAGCAAAATGGTCTGTACAAGTCTCGTGAGGAAAGATATCAATCAAGAGTTAAAGCACTTGAAGCCCTTGCAGTGGGGACCAATGAGGAAAATGAGGTACTATAAGTATCACTATTGATTAAAAAATGTTTTTTTTGCTGCCCAATTCCTTTTATTGAAATTCACATTTCATTCAATCTTCCAGGTTATCATGAAGAAGCTTCAACAGATAAAGGTGCATATATTAGAATATCAAGAAGTTACTAATTTCTGACTTGAAAGAACGTGTTGTCTTTTTTCTTCTTACGAAGTTCAGGTGCTGAATATATTGAATGTTCTTAATAGAACTCTCGGTTATTTAAAAAATGTTATAATATATCGTGTGTGTACACACAAATATATATACCTGCGCACACATATAATTGAAACAACTGCTAATCCTTAAACTAATACTCTCTCTGTACCATTTTATATGACAATCTTTCCTTTTTAGTCTTATCCAAAATGGATGACACCTTTCTATATCTGAAAACAGTTGAATTCTAACAAAGGCAACTCCTGATAAAGAAAATGGACCTTGGGCCTAACTCAACCTCAAAAGCTAGCTCAAGAGGGGAGGATTGCCCAAGACCATATAAAGAGACCAAGGACCCTTTAACCCACCGATGTGGGACTCCAATACCCCCGCACGCCCAGGGCTGGACATCTGGAGCGTGGACAATATAAGACGGGGGGCCCAACATTGGAAACAATGAACTGGGTGGACTTGACGCTGATACCATGATAAAGAAATGGACCTTGGGCCTAACTCAACCTCAAAAGCTAGCTCATGAGGGGAGGATTGTCCAAGACCATATAAGGAGACCAAGGACCCTTTAACCCACCGATGTGGGACTCCAACAACTCCATACCTAGACTCTTATCCGAGACCTTTGGTTAAGGAGTACTTACCACTCTACCCCAACCTTTATATATATCAGTTACAAATAATGTTGTATTTAGTACTCTTTTGCCTTTTACACGACTCAGTTACTAATGCAGAGTCAAATAGCTTTATTATGATTCTCTTTAACAATTTGTATTAATTTTGATTTTAGAATGTGTGATTACTAGTACTTTCTATATTAGTTTTGAGATATAACAATTTTGGTGAACACATGATGAATGAGGAAATAAACCCAAAAATTAGATCAAACTCAGAGGCTCAAACTTTGTCATTTTTTTTGGGATGGGGGATTAATTCACGGATGCATTCTATGATAGAACTTTTCTCCTTTGTTCACTTGTTTATTTTGTTATGACAGTTGATTAGCATGCCTTGATACAGAAACAGGTTGAATTGACAATGTAGCAATGTTGCTTATATGGTTTTTTGTTATGTGGTTCTACTTTACTGTACGTGTAGTCTGACTAATTTCTCTTATAGATAGAGAAGGCCAAAATGGAAGAGAAAGAAAACCTTCAAGAGCAAGATTTAATCAGGTTAATGGAAGATAATGATCACTACAAGATGCAAATATCCTCATTGATGGCTGAACTTGAATCATCCAAAAATGCACATGAAAAAGATCGGTTACAACTGGAAGCACAATTGGAGCAAACTCGAGTTGAGTCAGAGAACAAGATACTGGAACTTCAACACCTGCTGAGTGAATCAACGAAAAAAGTGCAAGAACTTGAGGCATTTTCAGAATCCAAGTTGGTGAAATTAAAAAGGAGAGAGCTTGGCTACAAACACTTCATAGACTCTCATTTTGGATCTCTGCAGGTTTGCATCTGAATTTACTGTTAACAGTTCATACTAAAAGTTGAAGGGGAGCCTTGGAGTAACTGGTAAAGTTGTTGTCATGTGACCAGGAGGTCACGGGTTCAAGCCTTGCAAACAGCCTCTGGCAGAAATGCAAGGTAAGGCTGCGTACAAATACACCCTTGTGGTGGGGCCCTTCCCTGGACACCGCACATAGTGGTAGCTTTAGTGCACCGGGCTGCCCTTTTTTAGTTCATACTAAAAGTTATCAGGAATATGGCATTCTTTACTAAAAGTCATCAAGAATTTGACTTTCTTTAATGACTCAGGAGTTGAGGATATCATCTGAGTCTATAAGGAAGGAGGTGATGAGGACCAAGGAGATCTATGTCGAAGAACTTAACCACTTTGGTCAGGGCGAGAGCTGAATGCTATGATTACATTTGTGCTTCTTGATCCAGAAATCTAATCTCTATGCATGTATTCTCGATTAACAGGGTTCAATCTTAAGGGGTTGGTTGATGCTGCTCAGAATTATCACACAGTGCTTGAAGAAAATAGGAAGTTGTACAACGAAGTTCAAGATTTGAAAGGTTAGTCAAATGGAATGTGAAAAACTTAGTTATTTATGTGTAACGTGGTTATCTATGTCGAAGAAACAGTCAAATGGAATGTGAAAAACTTAGTTATTTATGTGTCACATGGTGTTTCCCTAACATAATGTCATTTGTGATAGGTAACATTAGAGTTTACTGTCGGATAAGGCCATTCCTTCCGGGTCAAAGCCAAAAAATGACAACTATAGAGTACATTGGTGAGAACGGTGAACTGGTTGTTACTAATCCCTCAAAACTGGGGAAAGATAGTCACCGTCTTTTCAAATTCAACAAGGTTTTTGCACCCGCAGTTACTCAAGGTTTGATGATTTTGTTTATCAGCTTGATAATTAGATTTAGTACCTAATATAGAAACATCCTTTATTTTCATCACTAAGGAGAATAAAAGATAGACATTACCTTTTTCCAGTGCTTGCTATTGTCTAACTCTTGGCATATTCCAGAGGAGGTATTTCGGGACACTCAGCCATTAATCAGGTCTGTTTTGGATGGTTACAATGTCTGCATCTTTGCTTATGGTCAGACTGGTTCCGGAAAAACATATACCATGGTATGCTCATCTTTAGGAAACTTATTCAGTAGATACTAATGGCTATTCACTTCTACTTATCGTAGTCCATTTTAATTGCCTTCAGAGTGGGCCCAGCATGTCATCGGTGGAGAATTGGGGAGTCAATTACCGAGCTCTGAATGATCTATTCAACATCTCCCAGAGTAGGAAAAGTTCCATCACATATGAAGTTGGTGTTCAAATGGTTGAGATATACAATGAACAAGTGCGTGACCTGCTCTGCAGTGATACTTCTCAGAAACGATATCCTTATTAAAAGAATCTGTTTGTGTTTTTGATACATTGGCTACTTTCTTTTTCGTTTCATTTTACACATTTATTTCCTTGAAGCGCTAATGTTTCAATGTAATTATATGAAGATTTTTAGGTTTTCCTTTTCAGTAGTTGGTGGAGATGTCAGAATTTGTATGCCATATATTTCCTGATGTTTTCTTTAACTTGCGCACGCTTGGGATTTGGAGTACTACTCAACCCAATGGATTAGCTGTCCCTGATGCTAGCATGCATCCAGTCAACTCAACTGCAAATGTCTTAGAATTAATGAATATTGGCCTAATGAATAGAGCTGTCGGTGCTACTGCTTTAAATGAAAGAAGCAGTCGGTCGCATAGGTTATCTCTTATACTAACACTTTTATCTCAATTCTGAACTTTTTTTCCTGTCTGCACATCATGTTTATTTGACTCATAATGCAGTATCCTCACCGTTCACGTACGTGGTATAGACTTGGAAACAAATGATATTCTACGAGGTTGCCTACATTTGGTTGATTTGGCCGGCAGTGAAAGAGTAGATCGCTCTGAAGCCACAGGGGATCGTTTACGAGAAGCACAACATATAAACAAATCGTTATCTGCTCTTGGGGATGTGATATTTGCATTGGCACAAAAAAGTTCTCATGTGCCGTACCGAAATAGCAAACTAACACAAGTTCTTCAAAGCTCCCTTGGTAGAGTTTAATACCTTTTCCATGTTAATTCAAATTTAAATATATTGTTTTACTCTGTAAATGGGTTTTACTTATCTTTCCTATTAAACCTTTATTTACTTCATTTTTGCGCATCTCATGATACAGGAGGCCAGGCAAAGACACTTATGTTTGTACAGCTCAATCCTGACGTAGAATCTTATTCAGAAACCATTAGCACCCTGAAGTTTGCTGAGAGGGTGTCTGGAGTGGAGTTGGGTGCAGCACGGAATAATAAAGAGGGTCGGGGTGTTAAAGAGCTTATGGATCAGGTACCTCGCGGCATGTTCTAATAGTTATCAACAGCTCTGTAGATAATGTCATTCTAGATGCTCTTTCTCATTGCCTGCATGTGCAGTTGCACTGTCAACTTATTTTGTGAATCCCACATCACGTTTGTGCATCTGCGATTACGACCGTCTTAATACTATCTTGTGTGCTTAGTTCTTCTATAGATTACACCAGATTTATGATGCCCGCAATGTTGCTATTTCCTTTTCTATGTTCATATACAAAGTATTGCTGGTAAATTTTCAGGTAGCTAATTTAAAGGACACAATTGTCAAGAAGGACGAAGAAATTGGGCGGCTGCGGGTTCTCAAAACCAGTGGCAATGGTGAGAGGCGTAGTGTGAGCTCAACCAGGCATAGCTCTGCCTCTCCAAGAAGGCATTCTTTAGGTGGTCCGCGAACGGCTCAAATTTCTGGAGAGATAAGCTCAAAACCTACTCAGAAAGCTACTTCTGACATGGACAATAGTTCAGAATACAGTGACAGACAATCTGACACTGGTTCTCAACAATCAATGGATGACTTTAGGCATCACAGAGATTTCTTTAGACAATCCAGGCTTGCTGTAGTAGATGCTGGTCTAAATCTGGGTGAAGATGCTGATTCAAAGGCCACCGTGAGAAGAGATCAAAATCCTAATGAAGACGTGGTGCTCATTGGGCTTGATGATGCAGATTCTGAAGAGAGATTAAGTGACATATCTGATGGTGTACTTTCAATGGGAACTGAGACTGATGGTTCAATCAATAGTATCGTAGAGTACACTCTCTTTCCAGAAACGACAAAGCCACCTTCAGACACCCCTGAGAAGTGAGTATTCTACAAATATTATGACTTCTCTGATTGTCTTTTTGGCCAGTCTTTGCCTTGCAATTAGATGAATTTTTTTCTTCAACGTTTATTCACTCGTGGAATCTCTAATTCCCGTTTCTCCATGACATCCTCAAGTTGATATGTCAGCACATCTTGTATCTTTGTGTTGAAAATTTGCTTTACCGGCCTTTGTATTAGGATTTTTCCTTTTTTCTTTTTTCATTTCTTGGTTTATATTTCTCATCAGGTTACATTCTGAAAGAGCCTTTCATATAGTTTGAAGTAACAATTCTGCATTTCCAGTTTAAATGTACTTCATGACTGTTAGTTCTCTTCTTAGTACAGTATTTTGGCGAAGACAGCTTGGGAAAAACAGAATGTTAAGCTTTGCTGCTGAACTCGTTGTTAAAGACACCCAAGGCACTCATCAAATTTAAAAGTACTTATTATTTCTTTTGCTGGTAAATGATTCAGGTCATCTATACCTGCTAAACTTCCACGGCCCACACAAAAGAAGGTGGAAACAGGATCTTCTCGTCTGTCATCATTGAAGAAGAGCACCCCTAAAGTCCCGAGTATGTGATTCTCATTCATTCTTGGTTATCACCTTTATTTTCCTTCTTTGATACGCTCTCCAAATTAGAGAAGACAAAACAAAATGACAATAATAGTTCACTATTTTGTTCTTTCTAAAGCATTCTTATTTTTTGGCGTATCAACTTTTGCTTTTCTTCTCTCTATGTTGTCAGGTTCTAGAAAACCTCCTGCCGGCAACACTGCTGCAGTAAGGTCTTCCAAAAGATGGCAATAGTACAGAAAATCAATTATGGAAGAGGACATTTGTGATCCTCCTTCGTAGAGTAGTCTGTAGACATGATTACTGTGTCATCTTCCATCGATGTTGGAAGATATGTAGGAACTTTAACTTGTAGCAAGCTGAGTATTTGCTCCCCGCCTCCCCTACTCGAAGTGAAAGGAGGAAAGGAGAGCGGCGTGGGGTTTGACATTTGTGTAGGCGTGTACATGTAGCTCTATTTAAGAACTTGCTGATGCATTTTTAGGCTATTAAGTTTGGTTAATGATGCTTATTGTGAAAGGAAGATCATGTTTGAGCACTTGCAGCAGTGGGGAAAAATCACTCACATCAAGATAATTGTTTTCATTTTTTAATTAGCACTAATAGAGTTACTCGGTACTTATGCTCTTCAATGCTCGTGAAGACGATTATAACAAACTAACCCAAACACCACACCACGAGTATATAAATGCTCTCAATGCCCATATATACTATGAGATACAGGTGTTTTGCATTTTTCTTTTTCTACTCGCTTTGATATGCGTCACTTGAGTCAAGGGTCTTTTTGGAAACAACTCGCTACCTCCACGAGGTAGTGGTAAGTCCTGTGTATGCTCTATAATCCCTAGACTTGACATGTGGAATTACGATTTGTTTGAATTGTATGATCGTCTCATACTCAACATACTCAGTCTGATGAAAAAGACACTACATTATTTTTCAAATGTCTAAATTGTTTATCAAATATGTTGACAATTGACTCAGTTGGAAGAATTTTGCAAATAAGTACTCAAAATCTTACTTAAAGATTAACAATATCTCAAAAATGATCAATTTAATGAGTTGACTTTAATATCATTTGAAAGAGTAATTAATTTTTCTTTTTAAATTTGGCAACTGAACATCTAAAAAGCTAGGGGGAGAACTCCAAAAAAAATAGATACTTGTCTATACTATGACATATAAGCTGTTATGAAACAATAAAGAACAAGAAGAAGAGTAGAGAGAATAGAGAGAGTGATTCTTATTTCTTCTCTTGAGGGATGATTTACCATGAAAGAAGCCCTTCTATTTATACGGGAAATTTGTCACTAGTTTCACACTAAAAAGACAAATACATCAAATCCTGATAGATATTAACTAGATTTTATTAGATCTTGATAGACATTCAATATAATGTAAATATATTTATAACACTCCCCCTTGAATGTCTAGATAGATAATGTGCCTCGTTAAAACCTTACTAGAAAAAATCCATTAGGAAAAAAATCTAGTGAAGGAAAAAGAGTACACAATTCTAACAATACGCATATCGGCTGCCTCATTAAAAATCTTACAAGAAAAACTCAGTGGGATAAAACCTCATAAGGGAAAAGAGTACAACGCGTATTAACTCCCCCTAATGAGAACATCCTTGAACCTTTGCATCCCGATCTTGTGCACCAACTTCTTAAAAGTTGTAATTGAAGAAGACTTGGTGAATAAATCAGCCACATTTTCACTTGAACGAATCTGTTGCACGTTGATATCACCATTCTTTTGTAGCTCATGTATGTAGAAAAGCTTTGATGAAGTGTGCTTCGTTTTATCTCCTTTTATGAAACCTCCATTAAGATGTGATATGCATGATGCATTATCTCCGTATAAAAATGTGGGTAGATTTCACACCATATTTTTCTCGAATGAAATGTATCATGGACCTCAACCATACACATTCTCGGCTTGCTTCATAAATAGCTATTATCTCAGCATGATTCGATGAAGTGGCTACGATAGACTGCTTTGTATATCTCCAAAATATTGCAGTACCACCACATATGAACACATAACCTATTTGAGACCGAGCTTTATGTAGGTCAGATAAGTACCCAAAATCAGCATGACTAATAAGATCGGGACTGCAAACTTGCTAACAAATTAACTAAAAAAAAGGTTATATCATGCCTTAGAGTATTTACAAGATACATTAGTGCATTAATTGCACTAAAATATGGTAATTCATAACCAAGGAGTTCCTCATTCTTTTCTTGAGGTCGGAATGGATCTTTATTTAATTTTTGCATGTTTCTCATTTAAGCAAATGCTCTATTGCTTTTGAAAACTCTCCAAGCGTTTCAATGATACTCAAATCATCAAATTATATCTTATGAGGATAATAAAAAGTTTTCCAGAAACTTTATATGCTTCAGATATTTTGAACCCTTTAGGGATTTTTATATGGATGTTTGTCAAGTAACAATATCCAACATGTCAAGTGTGACATCTTCAAGTGTCTGGACTGCAAATCAAATAAGTTTTATGCTTACCAAAATGCATCCTTTTAGGTCACTTGATAAATATTTCTACGTCAGCATGCTTAAATTAACGTAAAATTCAAATCCTTATAATCTTTTACAGTATTGCGCCAAATTGTATCAAAGATATCATCGATGATTTCTTATTTTGTATCGGTTCACAATGCAACATAACATTTTGAGATCTCATCACTTCATTATTTTCAGGTACCTAAACCTCTCATAAGGTTTCATGAAGTGTTATGTCGTAGGCTCTTCAAGAGCACCTTGCCTTCTTATCATGATTATTTGCTCCTTATCTTTTTTAAGGATTATTTCATTTGGAACTGATTGGTATATCATGCTTCACGCATGCATAGACTTTATCCTTTAAGGACACAAAATAGGAGCACTTGCAGCTAAATATGAGATATTTTCGACATTTGACTTGAATTATCTTTTGAATGAGGATATGATGATAATTCGTAACATATTTCATAGCTGCTTATAATTTCCCCCTTATGATAGGAAAATTAACATACATCCTCCATCTTTTTTGAGGAATCCATCTTTGTACATCATGGTATATTTATTAATCGTATACCGCACATCAAAACTATTAGATGAAATAGTTAGTTCCTGACCTTGAACCAATTGAGAGGGAAGAAATAATCATAATATATTGGTGTAATGTATACAGGTGTTATTGTATGTAATATATCATATTTCATACCAATACATTAAACTTTGTTTTCATTAGTAATGGTTCAGCTATTTATGGAAGGCATTCAATGCTAAACCATCATCATCAAAATGAATTATCTTGATTACACAATCTGAAAATTATGCTCACTTTATATTGAACAAATAACTTTATGAATGTCAGACGTAGATTGACCATGAATGTACATGTGATCATCGTATTGATGCATCTTTTCAACATATCACATGATAGGTGAACGAGCCCTTATTCACCTTTTATTTTTTTCCAGATTTTGAGGGATCTAATCCCAAAATTAGTTGGTCCAACCAACTTATCATGAGAACAAGCAACATTAAAATTCATGAAGAATTTTCTAATTCTTCAATATATGTTCAATACTCAGTATGCACATCTTCGGGATATCGCAATCGTTCATATTAACTTATGTCCTTTTAATCTAGTAAACTCCAAATTTACCATGATATGTGTTTTTGCTTTAGTAAATTTCAGATTTACTATTACATGAATAAATTTCAGATTTACTACTTCAGAAGTAGATTTCAAAATAACTCATCTCGGCTATTCTGCCTCTTTCGGAGGTGAGTTGTCATACCATCACAATCAAGTACACGTTTATATTAATAAACTTCACTAAATATTATCACATTCACCCCAGGGAATGGATCTGTGCTTATAATAATCAAAATTCTCATTCCAAGAATGGAATATAATCGTGTCTTAAGCCTATCAAATTATGATAGCTTATATATCTTATAACCTCTTTCATCATATTGCTACTTCAGGAGCAAATTGAGGCATACATATGATGTAGAGAATTTTTCTCTAACATATCTTATAATCATAATAAGCGTGTGAAAATATTATCACTTTTGATGATTATTATCATATTGTCTCTCCACGCTTATATTCATACATTCAATCACTTGTCTTCTTTCAACAATGAAGCAAGTTGTCAACTTTTAGATTTATGCTATCATATTCACTTCATGAAATAGATCATATTAATGAGATATGTTTGATTACCTTTTATTAAACACCCATTATTTTACCTTAGCCATCATAATATCATCAATTTACTGTATTGAGATTCAAACTCAACATCTTATCCATATAAAGATGTCTTAGGCATGAACCGATGGGACTTGAACCCAACATATTATCATCATTTTTGATAATATTGTTCTTGATAAATAAATTTAAAATATAAATGGTTCCAAACCAATTATTTTTCCTCAAATCCAATAATAATTATATTAGTAGTAGCAAAAGAAAGATAATATAAAACATTACTAACCTTGAAATCCTTCAGATTTATAATCTCACCTTGTTTGGCAGAGTCTCGTGCTGATAACGTGTTATGAAACAATAAAGAATAAGAAGAAGAATAGAAAGAATAGAGAGAGTTACTCTTATTTCTTCTCTTGAGGGATGATTTACAATGAAGGAAACCCTTCTATTTATAGGGATAATTTGCCCTTAGTTTCACACTAAAAGACAAATATATCAAATCCTGATAGATATCAACTAGATCTTATTAGATCTTGATAGACATTCACTATAATGTAAATACATTTATAAAATAAGCACATTTGTAGCATTTATAAATACGTTCCATGTTGAATAAATGACGAAATTTGTTGTAACATGCCTCAACTCTGCGCAGGAGAGGGGGGCATTCTTCAGATCCTTACGCACTCAGTGTGCGTGTATTCACGCAGTGGTCCAACTGAAAAATATATGCCACAGAAATACGATAAAAAATAATCTGGGAGGGTTATAAGACCCCCGCAATGTTGAGACGTGTTACAACAAATTTAGCCAAAATTTAGGTATATTTCATGACTTTTTTCTCAAAATGTTACTATTTCTTATATTCATTTTATTGCAAAATTATTTTCTTGTACCATGACACTAGGAGTAAAGTAAATATTATTTCAATGTTTTTGCTTCAATTTCTCAAATTGCAGGTCAACTGCTTAATATCAATATTATTACTAATACAGCCAAATCTAGCAAACAAGTCTGGGTGGTGTAGTTGGTTATCACATAGATAATATAAAGCCTTAACCACATAGATAGTATCAAAAGCTCCTACTAAGATGAGAAACTCCGCGATAAAACCTCCTTAGTACCAAGTGGACTTGTATTGATCAAAGTTGAAAAATACCATAGTGAGCCTTTCTGATCTATGCTATTGTGACCTACTTGGCGAAAAAAGAACTCAGAGTTTGATGAGTATGAGATAATGTAAAGCCTAACCACATAGCTAGTATCGAAAGCTCCTACTAAGATGAGAAACTCCGCGATAAAAGCTCCCTTAGTACCAAGTGGACTTGTATTGACCAAAGTTGAAACAAACCACAGTGAGCCTTTCTGATCTATGCTATTGTGACCTACTTCGCGAAAAAAGAACATATCATATAATAAGCTACTCATACATGATCGATGCACGACACATTATAAGGCGGTTCATTTTCCACTTGTTCTTGCTCTTCTATGTTGTTAGCAGACTCGAATCTCTTTGTCTCCGGAAGAAAAATGACCAATGATCCTGCAGTTGATGTCATAGTCCCAAGCACCAGATATGGTAAAATCTTGTTTGTATCTCCTCCTGCACCAACAAGAACTGGACTCACTACGCCTCCGAGCCCCACAGCCTGCCATACAATTGACACTGTTGCATTCCTTGTGCCTCCGAGGAACAACTCCGAGGTATATATCAGCAACAAGTCATATGAAGTGCAAGCACTGAAAAATGAAGTTAGCTCCAATACTAGCTGTAAAACCTTCCATTCGCTCGCAATCATGCACAACATGCCACCGACACCACATAAGATACTTAGTCCAAGTAGTGTGGTTCTCCTCTTGCATTTTTCGACCAACAAAAAGACTATCAAGAATGCCGGTAGCTCTAGCAAGGCGTTTAGACCGGTACTTAAGTAGAGGTTTAAGCTGAAGTTTTTTATAGTTGATTGAACATTGTCTTTGTTACATCTCTGAGTAGAGAGTTAATATGTTGGTAATAGTGAGGAGGAGGAGGAGATTTGAACTTAAAACAATTCATGTTATGTTTAGATGATGTGGCAGTAATCGAACTCTTTTTGAGTTCTTTTCTGTTCTCGTGGTAAAGCTAATTCACCACGTCATTGTCATTATACTAAATCACCATGCAAGATGTTGAAGGGAGGGACCTTTTTGTGTGTTATATATCTCTTAAATATATGTTGTCATTTTTTATTTTTACTTGTATTTAAAGAATAAAACAGATTGAATATGGTGTAAACACCATTTGAAAATTTCCTCTTCCCCAAATACTTTGATTTCTGCACTAACTGCTTCTTGTTTCTGTTTTTTCTTTTCCATACCTCAGCTGGAGTGTATTGCTTGCGGCAATTCTTGGTATGCTTCTAGGGACGAAGCTGCTAGCCTCACAATTGGGCCAAATTTGGCAAAGAGTGTTGGAGCAGAACCATTGGCCACTGCTAAGTTCGAAGATGTAGAGAAGAACTTAACGAGTCCACGAAGAGCTGATAAAGAAGCTAGTGACATTCTAAAGAACACAACTGAAGCTTACATGCCGGTTCTAGATAGCCAGAAATCACTTAACAAGACCAAGCCTGAAGACAGCACTACTACTAGTAATGCTGACTGAATCGTCCGCCAGTTTCTCAGTCCATTTTAGACAACCATCTCCGATGAGTAATAGATAGTGCACATAGATACAGTTCTTTTTACTGTTTACAGGGTTCTTGCTGGTATACATATATGGGGTAGTTGAAAAATCATATCATAGTCTTGATAGAAATTCAATAGTGAAGGGTGCGACAACTTGGTATGGTGTTCTGTTCGCTTTCTTAGTATTGTAAAATCTGCACAGTTGTAAAAGGTAGGCTGAGGTTGATGGGTATAATGTTATGTAGTTTTGGTTTATTATTTTGTTCCTCCTACCTAGATGTGAGGTGATTTATGTTTTGAAGGGGAGCGTTGGAGTGAGTAACTAGTAAAGTTGTTGTCATGTGTTGGAAACAGCCTCCGGCAGAAATGCAAGGTAAGGTTGCATACAATACACCTTTGTGGTGGTGCCCTTTTCCGGACTCTGTGCATAGTGGAAGTTTTAGTGCACGGAGCTGTTCATTCTCTTTTTCTTTTCTTTGAAGTAGTGTGTGTTTTCAGTTAACGTGGAGTAAGGCTGTATTTATGTGTCTTAATGGCTTTGGTCCATCCTTTTTAACATGCATTCATGCAGTCTACGAGGACGTGCATTGAAGGAGCATGATGAGAAAATTGCAGGTATTGGGAAGGAATCTTTATCTGCAGATTATAGGTGATGGCAACTTCTGTGGTATTGTACAATAACGTGCCCATCTTGTTGAATAATACGACCTTTTCATAAATTAACAAGTTGAGTATCTTTGGAGTTTTTCAACTACAGTTGGGACATATGAAAGGGCTGTTTGTCATTGATACCATGGCAAAATTTAGAGATTGTGAAATGGGTTTGTGAAATTGTCTTCTAGGCAATTAAGTGAATACCTTTATTTCTTTTCTTGTGTTCGATATGTAAGTAAAATATATTATCTTAAAAGTATTTGCATGTATTTTGGATTAAACGCTTTGGGGAGTGAAGGTGGGGTAGGGGTGTGGGCTATGAGGTGGAGAAGGAAGATGAGGTGTGTTGTCGGGTGAGAAGAACACAATCAATGTAATATGTCTCTGGTTGAACTTGTTTTCATTATTGTCTTAAAACAAGAGAAACATCACCTTTCGAAGTGGAAATGAAACTAGGTGGTCATTATTTTAGTAGAGGAATTGTAGCGATTAAATCATGTATATTAACGGTGAAAGATAGCCCTAAAATGAAGGTCCTAAAGATAGTATATAGTCATATAATATTTACATGACATGTTTGAGATTATAAACCTTAAAAGTTTTGTTATATACAAACGTACTATTACACGTTTGAAGAGTCTTCATTCATGAACTCAAACGAAGGTATATTTACATAGTTTATCTTGCATTATTATCTTTAATCTTTTATGAAAAAATTTATATGATTAAAATAAGTATTTAAAATGGGGATAGTTATGTCAATTAGGAAAAGAATAGTGAGTAGGCGAGTCATAATATACTTTAATTTCAATTTGACCCTAAAATTCACATGCACCCCTCCTAAATTTACTCTTTTCTCCTCATGCAATGACCAAAATACCCTTGCAAAAAGAAAAAACAAATGAATAATGAAAATAAGATAATTAACTCAATGAGTTATAATATATTACTTTTATTAAATGATGCTTACATTATATCTTAAAATTAATTTGAAAAAAATAATAATTAATGTTAAGGGTAAAATAACAAAGAAAGTATTTTACAATTTTGAATTAAACTATTCACACCTTCGTATTAGTAAATAAAATTCTACTATACAACATCTCCACCAGATTGATTATAAAAAAGTAACTAATATCTTATTAAATTTAATTAATTTTGATCAATATAAACATTAGCATAATATTACCATGTAAAGTTAAAAGATTTTACATGTGTTAAGGATATTACATTATTAAAAAAGTATGCAAAAAAAAAAAATATGCGCCTCTTATTAATGTTATTGTAAGTAATATACTCTCTGAAGAACTTTATTTATTATGAACAATTACTTATAATTATTTGAATGTATTAGTTTACCATAAAAGGATATGGTGTAGATAGGGCTGCCTTCCTAAACCCAGAAGTTTTGGGTTTGAGCTATCCCGATTAAGTTTTATCCAGCGCGAATTTGAATTAGTCGAGCTCTAATATGGAAAAATTAAAAAAAAAAAATATATATATATATATATATATATATATATTTTTTTAATTTTAATAATTGGTATATAAAATATGCTTTATTCAAACTTCAAAGAGAAAATAAGTAGCAGCTAAAACCCTAAACCCAAACCTCCCATTCTCCTGAAACCCTAAAATCTCTACCTCTGTCCCAAAATGGTTGTGACTAACTTCATCATCAGAAGGACGGCTTCTCAGGTTGTACCTTTGGCTTTTCGGGCCTTCCGTACAACACGGAGATTCGACCATCACCATGGATCCTCTGCTCTCTTCTCTACCGTAGTTAACCATAATGCTGCTGCTGCTGCTTCTAGAAACTTCTTTCGGAACTCAGTGCCGTCTACTCTTCATTGCTATTCTACCAAGAGCTGCTCCAGTTCTGATGAGTCACTCATCAAAGTCATTCAGTCGGAAATACTGTGTGCTGAGTCAGTTGACGAATATGACGATGTTTGTATTTCCATTTTTTTTTTTTTGTAATTTTGAATTTTAATATTTGTTTAAATCTGGTCTAGCGTTGGTGGACGGAGTTCCGTGGTAACACTAGTTTTATCAAAAAAGTAGACAAATAGTGATAGTGTATATAAGATGGATAGGATTACTCTTCTTTTTTGTATAGATAGATTTACTTGTGTTGATTACTTGCTATTACAATAAGTCTTGATGATAATTGTTTATTTTACCAATAGATAAGCATCTATTACCCCGAATTATGCTCAAAGTTGCTACGACGCACTCCAATTTCACAGGGTCCTATTACCCCTAAAATCAATTTTAGCATATTTTTGTCCCACTTCTGTGCTGACGTGACGTCAAAGATGTCATGTCAGTTAAAAAGGCAGTTAAAAAGGTTGACAAAAATATGCTAAAATTGACTTCAGCAGTAATAGGACCCTCGTAAGTTGGAGTGTGTCGTAGCAAATTTGATCATGGTTCAGGGAGGTGCCACGTCAGATAAAA
Source organism: Capsicum baccatum var. pendulum (assembly GCA_030864225.1). Lineage (NCBI taxonomy): Eukaryota > Viridiplantae > Streptophyta > Magnoliopsida > Solanales > Solanaceae > Capsicum > Capsicum baccatum. The sequence continues at coordinate 6,232,625 of CM061550.1, forward strand.
GGATTACAAAAATATGCTAAAATTGACTTCAAGGGTAATAGGACTCCCGTGAAGTTGGAGTGTGTCGTAGCAAATTTCATCATAGTTCAATGAAGTTGGAATGTGTCATAGAAAATTTGATCATATTTCAGGGGTACTAGATGCTTACTCTTTTATCAAAAAAAAAAAAAAAGACACTAGTGGATTGAATACTTGAGACTATTATCATTGTTTTTCATTATCATTGCAGGAGGAGGTTCCTGAGGGTTTCCCCTTCAAGATTGAAGATCATCCTGGACAAGAAACGATAACATTGACAAGGGAGTATCAAGGTGAATCTATTGATGTCGAAGTTCACATGCCTGACCTTGTTACTGGCAATGAAGATGAGATGGAGAACATTACTAGGGATGACAGTGAAAGGGCCAATCAATCCCAAATTCCACTCGTCGTTAGGGTGTCCAAGAAGAATGGACTATGTTTGGAGTTTGGTCTCACAGCTTTTGCTGACGAGATTGCGATCGACAGTTTGTCAATCAAAGATCCTAAAGTTGCTGAGGATCAGATTGCTTATGAAGGACCTGATTTCTCGTGAGTCTTGAAATTCGTTATTCCTCACATGCCACAACTCATGAATGTTTCTGTGTAAACTAGTTTCAACACCTATGCGTGTGTGCTTCTAACTTTAGTCAGCTGTAGTATCCATTGATGCATTGAACTCCATGTAGTATAGGAGGGAACCGGCAGTGCTAACCATTTCAGTAGCCTCCCCCACAGTGTCCTGGCATACACATATATAGGTGATCCCTTGTTTCATCGACCTGCTTACACATAACACAAAGAGGTTGCACCGGCAATTTCCATTTCAAGAGTCTGTCAACTGTAAGTAGCCTGTTTTGAAGCTGTAACCAAGTAGTAAAGATGGCTTTAGGTCGAGCTCCTCTCGGCTCCACTTTAAGAAACTTGCCCTGCAGTGCCATATATGCTTGTTTGATCATGCTCTTCGTTCCTGCACTGGCCTGACGCGATATATGTAGTTGATTCCTTGCTCCAAGTATCTTCTTAACCATCCAACATGCTTGAACTGGAACTCTAAAATCAGACGTGCTTTAGCCCTTGATGTAATAGCTGTGGATCCACAATTAATCTTGCTTTTGCTCCACATCACGGCACTTCTTATCTGTTTTAATTATACTAATAGATGATCTGCTTCTCCATCATCAGGGATTTGGATGAGAACCTCCAAAAGGCTTTCCACAAGTATTTGGAGATTAGGGGGGTCAAACCCAGCACAACTAACTTCTTACACGAGTACATGATCAACAAGGACAGCAGAGAATATGTGATGTGGCTTAAGAATCTGAAGAAATTTATTGAGGCGTAGATTCTACTTGTCGCATAAGTTTTGATGTTTTAGTAGGGTTATTTAAATTTGTCTACATCGTACTGTTTGCCATTGATCAACATTTAACACCATGACCGTGAAGTCCTTTTGTTATTTTGCTATAATCTTACGGTCCATCCTTGGTAAAGTTCAATGTACCATGACATCCAAGTCTTTGGCAAGTTAGAAAAGTAATGTTGGTGAATTTTATATAATTTGAGGGAGTTCTCTCTTGGTAGTGTTATTGTCATTATGCTTCTATCAGCCAGTTGTTGCTGCAGCATGTTGTTGCTTGCTGATTTTTTTTCCATGTCTGCTTATTGTTAAGTCAAATCACTTTTGCGCATGTTTGGCTTTGAACTAAGACTTGTGATAGTTCCGGTTTCTTGAACTTGTACTGGCTTGCATTTTCATTTGTCTAAAGTTAATGCTCGTGATGTATTGTTTTTCTCATGTGTCATCTCGATGCTGCCTCACTTTTGTTGAAGAGTTTTATGGATTCCAAAGCCTTTACGTATTTTAATTTTACTCACCGTCACTTAAGGCCTGGAACCTGATGTCTTGTCATAGAAGTTGCTAGGCTTGATGATATCATTGCAGGAAGTGGCAACGACACTGCCCAGAAGAGCCATTTCTGAGAAGGCGCAATTGTTTTCATCGACTATTACAGGTTTTGCTCTTTGCTAGCATATCTACTTGTCACAACCTGTAAATTCATCGCACTTTGCTAGTAAGAAGGTAATTACTGTCAGTACTGAGGACCAGAACTGAAGTTAACAAGCTGATACACAAGGTATAAAGGACAACTAGAACATGCTAAAAGATGCAGAATACCATTGGTCTGTTTATATTGCATTGATATAGAAGTAAATACAGAGACGCCATGCATGTTGTATTGCTGCTTCCTTTTACAGAGCGATCGAGAGAGGGTGAGGAAGAGCTACCTTGCCCAATATAATGCCACAATTAGTCAATATTGCATATCATCTTCCAACTCATCGATCGGATTATGCACGTTGGTCTACCCTTGATACACACGAATGCTGCTTCTGAACCCTGTTGCTACACTCTTTAAGTGTATTGCATGTATTGGGAAGGAATCTTTATATCTATAGATTATAATTTATAGGTGATGGCAACTTATGTGGTATAGTACAATAACGTGCCCATCTTGTTGAAAAATATGACCTATCAATAATGTACAGAACTTTTCGTATAACTTTTGAATATCTAAACTTGAATTTTAACCCCCCTAAGTTTACTCTTTTCTCCTCATGCAATGACCAAAATACCCTTGCAAAAAAGAAAAAATAAATGATTAATGAAAATAAGATAATGAACTTAATGAGTTATGTGAAACAATTTAAATATTATTAAGATGTTTAGGGTGGCTAAACGGAAAGGCTAATGAAATATTTGATTTAGGCTTGAAAAAAAAATTTAACTCGGTACTTTATGATTTTATCTTTGCTTAACTAATATACACATTAGATTAAAAGGAACTTTACAATAAAAAACTATCCGCTATTTATATTAGATAATATTTTAGAATCTTGAATTATCACATCTCTTCATATTAGTAAATAAAATTTTATAAAACATTATCCAATCGATTGATTGTCAAAAAATGGCTAACATTTTATTAACTTTAATTAATCTTGACCGATATAATTATTAATAGTAATATTATTATATAAAGATAAAAACTTAAGTGTTCTAAAGATAACAAACTATAAAAAAAATATAGCTCTTTTTTTTTAGAATATACTTGTCACTAATTTTATTGAGTTAGACGACATGTACATAATGACGTAGCAAATGATTTTTATTATTTATATGATTTTATTGAGTTAGACGACATGTACATAATGACGTAGCAAATGATTTTTATTATTTATATGATATAAAGAGATTTTATTGAGTTAGACGACATGTACAATTATATGATATAAAGAGTTTGTGGAATGAGAGATATTTCCGTTTGAGAATAGAAGTTAAATACTTCTCTAATGTGTAAAGCACTATACTCCACACCTTGTGCACCAGCTATATAATTAGATATATTTGGATTGTTGATGAAATTGCATTGTATACTATAATATGATCATGTCTATTTCTTTGACCTGCATTGGCGACACCTGTACCAACAACAACAATAATGAGATGAGTGTTTTGGTTCCTGTTTCTCTTTGACCTGGATTGGCGACACCTGCATCAGTAATAATAGTGAGATGAGTGTTTTGGTTTCTATTTCAGAGAGATGAAATCGCACTTTTAGAAAATAGGCAAACATAGACTTATCTTTTTTTTAATTAAAAAATATTGATTGGATATATCTTTTTCTGCTGAGATTTTTGCAATCCTTATTTTTGAGTATTTGTTTTGTAAAACAAATTCAATAAATATTTTTGTTATTTATGTCTTTTTTTGCTAATTTATTTGTTAGGAAGAAACTAGCATTATTCATCATTTAAACATATAAAAGTTGTTGAGCACAATTGTGATGTGTGATTATTAAGTTTTTTTATTTATCAATAATATTGTTAATGTTTATTGTGTCTTGAGCCGGGGGTCTATCGGAAACAACCTTTCTACTTCTTTAGAGGTAGAGGTATGGACTGCGTACATCTTACCCCCCCATACCCCACCAGGTGGGAATACACTGGGTTTGTTGTTGTTGTATTGTTAATGTTTATTGTGACTTTTGACACTAGAGTATTTTTTGGGTAATTATAATATAAAATGTAGGTTGCCCCTCTACTATGTGATCAGTAGAAATTTTATATTAAAGGACGTGAACACCCACAACCTTAAACTCTTGAATTCACCCCTCTGTCATCACCAATAAGCATCTCACAATCTATCATCGCCAACCATCACTAAATGTTATTAGCTTCTGAAGTGTCTATATTTACAATAATATCTTAATAATTAAATATATACTTGTTATAAAACAATAAAGAATAAAGAAGAAGAGTAGACATCTCCAACCATCACTAAATGTTATTAGCTTCTGAAGTGTCTATATTTACAATAATATCTTAATAATTAAATATATACTTGTTATAAAACAATAAAGAATAAAGAAGAAGAGTAGAGAGAATAGAGAGAGTAATTCTTATTTCTTCACTTGAGGGATAATTTACAAAAGCCCTTCTATTTATAGGGGGAATTTGTCCCTAGTTTCATACTAAAAGACAAATACATCAAATCATATCAACTAGATTTTATTAGATCTTGATAAACATTCACTATAATGTAAATACATTTATAACACTCTCCTTGAATGTCTAGATAGACAATGTGCCTCGTTAAAACCTTACTAGAAAAAACCCATTAGGAAAAAAATCTAGTGAAGGAAAAAGAGTACACTTTCTAACAATACGCATATCAACAACAACAACAAACACAGTGTATTCCCACCAAGTGGGGTCTAGGGAGGGTAAAATGTACGCAGTCCATACCGCTACTTCCGAAGAGGTAGAGAGGTTGTTTCCAATAGACCCCCGGTTTAAGATAATGAATAGTCAACAAGGTCATATTAATATATGACACGAAATGGGTGGCATAAACGAAATAAAAAATGAGACGAAATAAGAAATGAGACAATACGCATATCGACTTCCTCATTAAAAACCTAACAAGAAAAACCCAGTGAGATAAAACCTCATGAAAAAACCTCATAAGAGAAAAAGAGTACAACGCGTATTAACTCCCCCTAATGAGAACATCCTTGAACCTTTGCATCCCGATCTTGTGCACCATCTTCTTAAAAGTTATAATTGAAGAAAACTTGGTGAATAAATCAGCTACATTTTCACTTGAACGAATTTGTTGCACGTTGATATCACCATTCTTTTGTAGCTCATGTATGTAGAAAAGTTTTGATGAAGTGTGGTTCGTTCTATCTCCTTTTATGAAACCTCCATTAAGATGTGCTATGCATGGTGCATTATCTCCGTATAAAAATGTGGATCGATTTCACACCACATTTTTCTTGAATGAGATGTATCATGGACCTCAACCATACACATTCTCGACTTGCTTCATGAATATCTATTATCTCAACAAGATTCGATGAAGTGGCTACGATAGACTGCTTTGTATATCTCCAAGATATTGCAGTACCACCACATATGAACACATAACCTATTTGAGACCGAGCTTTATGTAGGTCAGATAAGTACCCAAAATCAGCATGACCAATAAGATCGGGATTGCAAACTTGCTAACAAATTAACTAAAAAAAAGGTTATATCATGCCTTAGAGTATTTACAAGATACATTAGTGCATTAATTGCACTAAGATATGGTAATTCATAATCAAGGAGTTCCTCATTCTTTTCTTGAGGTCGAAATGGATCCTTATTTAATTTTGCATGTTTCTCATTTAAGCAAATGCTCTATTGCTTTTGAAAACTCTCCAAGTGTTTCAATGATACTCAAATCATCAAATTATATCTTATGAGGATAATAAAAAGTTTTCCAGAAACTTTATATGCTTCAGATATTTTGAACCCTTTAGGGATTTTCATATGGATGTTTGTCAAGTAACAATTTCCAACATGTCAAGTGTGACATCTTCAAGTGTCTGGACTGCAAATCAAATAAGTTTTATACTTACCAAAATGCATCCTTTTAGGTCACTTGATAAATATTTCTACGGCAGCATGCTTAAATTAACGTAAAATTCAGATCCTCATAATCTTTTACAGTATTGCGCCAAATTGTATCAAAGATATCGTTGATGATTTCTTATTTTGTATTGGTTCACAATACAACATAACATTTTGAGATCTTATCACTTCATTATTTTCAGGTACCTAAACCTCTCATAAGGTTTCATGAAGTGTTATGTCGTAGGCTTTTCAAGAGCACCTTGCCTTCTTATCATGATTATTTGCTCCTTATCTTTTTTAAGGATTATTTCATTTGGAACTGATTGGTATATCATGCTTCACGCATGCATAGACTTTATCCTTTAAGGACACAAAATAAGAGCACTTGCAGCTAAATATGAGATGCTTTCGACATTTGACTTGAATTATCTTTTGAATGAGGATATGATGATAATTCCTAACATATTTCATAGCTGCTTATAATCTCCCCCTTATGTTAGGAAAACTAACATACATCCTCTATCTTCTTTGAGGAATCCATCTTTGTACATCGTGGTATGTTTATTAATCGTATACCGCACATCAAAACTATTAGATGGAATAGTTAGTTCCTGACCTTGAACCAATTGAGAGAGAAGAAATAATCATAATATATTGGTCTAATGTATATAGGTGTTATTGTATGTAATATATCATATTTCATACCAATACATTAAACTTTGTTTTCATTTGTAATGGTTCAACTATTTATGGAAGACATTCAATGCTAAATCATCATCATCAAGATGAATTATCTTGATTACACAATCTGAAAATTATGCTCACTTTATATTGAACAAATAACTTTATGAATGTCAGACGTAGATTGACCATGAATGTACCTGTGATCATCTTATTGATGCATCTTTTCAACATATCACATGATAGATGAACGGGCCCTTATTCACCTTTTATTTTTTTTCCAGATTTTGAGGGATCCAATTCCAAAATTAGTTGGTCCAACCAACTTATCATGAGAACAAGCAATATTAAAATTCATGACGAATTGTCTAATTCTTCAATATATGTTCAATACTCAGTATGCACATCTTCGGGATATCGCAATCGTCCATGTCAACTTATGTCCTTTTAATCTAGTAAACTCCAAGTTTACCATGATATGTGTTTTTGCTTTAGTAAATTTCAGATTTACTATTATATGAATAAATTTCAGATTTACTACTTCAGAAGTAGATTTCAAAATAACCCATCTCAGCTATTCTGCCTCTTTGGGAGGTGAGTTGTCATACCATCACAATCAAGTACATATTTATATTAATAAGTTTCACTAAATATTATCACATTCACCCCAAAAAATGGATCTGTGCTTATAATAATCAAAATTTTCATTCCCCAAGAATGGAATATAATCGTTTCTTAAGCATATCAAATTATGATAGCTTATATATCTCATAACCTCTTTCATCATATTGCTACTTCAGGAGCAAATTGAGACATACATATGATGTAAAAAAAAATTCTCTAGCATATCTTATAATCATAATAAGCGTGTGAAAATATTATCACTTTTGATGATTATTATCATATTGTCTCTCCATGCTTATATTCGTGCATTCAATCACTTATCTTCTTTCAACAATGAAGCAAGTTATCAACTTTCAGATTTATGCTACCATATTCACTTAATGGAATAGAGCATATTAATGGGATATGTTTCATGACCTTTTATTAAACACCCATTATTTTGCCTTAGCCATCATAATATCATCAATATGATGTATTGAGATTCAAACTCCACATCTTATTCGTATAAATGCGTCTTAGGCATGAATCGATGGGACTTGAACCCAACATATTATCATCATTTTTGATAATATTATTCTAAGGAATAAATTTAAAATATAAATGGTTTCAAATCAATTATTTTTCCTCAAATCAAATAATAATTATATTAGTAGTAACAAAAGAAAGATAACATAAAGAATTGCTAACCTTGAAATCATTCAGATTTATAATCTCGCCTTGTTTGGCAGAGTCTCGTGCTGATAACGTGTTATGAAACAATAAAGAACAAGAAGAAGAATAGAGAGAATAGAGAGAGTGATTCTTATTTCTTCTCTTGGGATAATTTACAATGAAGGAAGTCCTTCTATTTATAGGGATAATTTGCCCCTAGTTTCATACTAAAAGACAAATATATCAAATACTAATAGATATCAACTAGATCTTATTAGATTTTGATAGACACTCACTATAATGTAAATACATTTATAATATAAGCATAAAACTCTAATGAAATGTTGATCAATCTTTTTTTATAGCATTCATAAATACGTTCCATGTTGAATAAATGGTAAAATTTGTTGTAACATGCCTCATCTTTACGCAGGAGAGGGGGACATACTTCAGATCCTTACTCACTCAGTGTGCGTGTATTCACGCAGTGGTCCAACTGAAAAATATATGTCATAGAAATACGGTAAAAAAAACTGAGAGGGTTATAAGATTCCTGCAAAGTTGAGGCGTGTTACAACAAATTTAGCCAAAATTTAGGTACATTTCAGACTTTTTTCTCAAAATGTTACTATTTCTTATATTCATTTTATTGCAAAATTATTTTCTTGTACCATGACACTAGGAGTAAAGTAAATATTATTTCAATGTTTTTGCTTCAATTTCTCAAACTGCAGGTCAACTGCTTAATATCAATATTATTACTAATATAGCCAAATCTAGCAAACAAGTCTGGGTGGTGTAGTTTGTTATCACGCTAGTCTCACACACTAGAGGTCCCCGGTTTGAACCCGGGCTCAGACATTTTTTTTTTCAGTTTTACATCAAAGTTTGATGAGTATGAGATAATATAAAGCCTAACCACATAGATAGTATCGAAAGCTCCTACTAAGATGAGAAGCTCCGCGATAAAACCTCCTTAGTACCAAGTGGACTTGTATTGATCAAAGTTGAAAAATACCATAGTGAGCCTTTCTGATCTATGCTATTGTGACCTACTTCGCGAAAAAAGAACATATCATATAATAAGCTACTCATACATGATCGATGCACGACACATTATAAGGCGGTTCATTTTCCACTTGTTCTTGCTCTTCTATGTTGTTAGCAGACTCGAATCCCTTTGTCTCCGGAAGAAAAATGACCAATGATCCTGCTGTTGATGTCATAATTCCAAGCACTAGATATGGTAAAATCTTGTTTGTATCTCCTCCTGCACCAACCAGAACTGGACTCACTATGCCTCCGAGCCCCACAGCCTGCCATACAATTGACACTGTTGCATTCCTTATGCTAGTAGGGAACAACTCTGAGGTATATATCAGCAACAAGTCAAATGAAGTGCAAGCACTGAAAAATGAAGTTAACTCCAATGCTAGCTGTAACACCTTCCATTCGCTCGCGATCATGCACAGCATGCCACAGACACCACATAAGATACTTAGTCCAAGTAGTGTGGTTCTCCTCTTGCATTTTTCTACCAACAAAAAGACTATCAAGAATGCCGGTAGCTCCAGCAACGCGTTTAGCCCTGTACTCAAGTAGAGGTTTAAGCTGAAGTGTCCATTGCCTAGTCCTAATGGCATGCCATAGTACATCAATCCAATGCCAAAACCAGCTGCCACTGCTAGCAATAGCTGTCCAAGAAACCATCTTTTCATCAACAAAATCTTGAACAATGACTGATTAGAAGCATTCGGAACAATCAACTTCTTGTTATCATCAAGATTTGAACTTTGGTTGTTAATATGAGATTCAATGAATGTGTTGAGGATTGCAGAAGCCTCTCTAACTTTCCCTTTCGAAAGAAGCCATCTTGGTGACTCATAAACACAAAACTGCATCAACATACAATAAACTACAGCAGGAAGAGAAGTCCAAAGATAAAGTACCCTCCATGAGTAATTCCTACTAACATAAGCCAAACCAGGTAATGACAAGAATCCAAATGTAGACATAAAGAATCCCATAGTTCCAACTTTTCCTTGATGTTGTTTACCAACACTCTCAGAACACAACACAAGTACAGACGATCCAATCGCAGCGTGACCACATCCACTTAGAAATCTCAAGACAGAATACATCCAAACATTGTCAGAGAAAGCAATGAAGATTGAAGCCATGGACATGATCAAACACCCGGAAAACAGCACGGTTTTTCGACCAATCATGTCACCTAACAAACCAAGAACCAGGCCACCAAGCAAGCACCCCATGAAAAAAGATGAAGCAGGAAGTCCTTGTAGTATAGGACTATTAGTACAATGAAGTGACCATTCAGACACAATGGATGCGTAAACAGGCTTATCCCAATCCCATTCTGTCAAAGAAAGTTGGCATACATTAGACTTTGAATCACAGCTTGTGTTGTTAAGCTGTGTGCAATGCCATGACGGTATTGCATCAGTAAAAATTGTGATGAATGTTTGTTGAGCCTCAAAGAAAGAAGCCATAGAAACAAGTATGACTTGCAATATTTGTGGCCATGCAATTCCACAACTTCCAAAAAATGGCTCTATTATTTCTTCAAGTGAAGAAGAATGATCATTTAGCTTTGGAAATTCTTGATCTTGGTGATTCTTGGCAGAAGGAGAATTTGAAAGTAAAGGAGTTGAATCAGCCATTAGAATTTTGGATGTGGATATGATCTCTTCCTTCTAATTATACATTTATACAAGTACTAATATATTAAATTGTATAATTATGGCGGAGCCCGAGTTTTCACTAATGCGTTTTACACTGTGTTTGGACGGTGGTTTGTTATGATTTCACAAGTATGGTACAGTATGGTATGATATGGTACTATTTTGTATAGTATGGTACAATATAATGTTTAGATAGATTGTATAGTTCACTACTGTTTATTAGCAATGTTTTTGTTTGGTTTGATGGTATGGTACAGTTTCGTAATGGGTAGATTTACTAAAATACCCTTAATTATTATAAATTTTAAATTTATCAATAACTATTAATAAAATAATTTTTCTTTCTACAAATTTATCACACATCATGTCTTGTAAATATATTACGTTGTTAAATTCATAAAACTTCTAACAAAATTAAAACTTTACTTTCATGAAATAATCAAGAGTACATATATTTTTTGGAACAAATTTTGACTATGAATGCTATATTATCATTAAGGAATCATGGGACAAAATCTATAGTTTTAATTTTATTTTCGCATATATTTCTATGCTTTGTGTCGAAGATATTGGATTCATGTGAAAGCAACAGTTGTGTTCTTCCTCTGTCACTACTTGTGTATCGTTGATTTTTTCTAATTGATACGTGACAGAATTAATGTACATAGTGTTATAGATTTTTTATAATAATGTATGTAGATATCATAGATGATTTGTTGGGATTGTATATTTAAAGGGTAAAATAGGATTAGAAAAAATTAAGGGCATAATTGAAAAAAAGAAATAAGAAAATCATGTAATACCGTCAAATCCGTGGTTCTAAACACAAAAAGGGATAAGGAATTAAATATCTACAATATATGCAAAAGTTAACAATTTTAATTATTTATAAATAGTGTCATTTTTTCACTAAAGGAGTTCAGATTGAGATGAAAAACAGAAAAAACTAAAAAGAAAATTAAGGATAGAAAAATGAATTTGTATTATTCATTGCATTGTTTCGAGAAAGGAAAATAAATATACTTAATATATGATGTATATCACCAACATGGGTTGTGGTGCAGCGGATGGGGTTGATCCGCCCTTAATCAGAGGTCGAAGGTTCGACCCTGAGCATGGAGAAAACTCTGTTGGAAGCGCTATCCCCGAATGGGGCCCTACCCGGCGCGAATCCGGATTAGTTGAGCTCCAATGCGAGTACCGAACACTGGATGGGAAACCGAAAAAAAAAAGATATATGATGTATATCCTAAACTTGAAAGAAAAATAAATATTCTATAGCCCATTCTTAAACTAGAAAGGAAAATGAATATTCCACGATTAATGTAGATCATAAACCAGAAGGAATATAATGATCATAAAATATTTATAAATTTATAAATATTCTTAACACTAATTATGTAAAAAAAAAAAAAATCTTTTATGTTGTTAGTGCATATATCTTAAATTTTATTTTTATAAGGGTAGCCATCAAATTGTCATTTTCCATGATTTGTGACTTTGATTAATTATCAATTGGTACATGCTTCTCATGATCATTAAACAAAGGGGATTTCTTCCAGAAAGACAAATTTGGTCAAAGATTTTTGGTGATTTTTTTTTCTAATTAATTATTAATTAATTCATGCTTTTCAGTGGGAATGACAAATTAAAGTTTATTGTTGGCTTTATGACATTTGTGAGGATCAAATGTGAAGAGTTGATTATGTATTTGCAATTAGGCACTTAAACAAATCTATCATGCTTCACAAGCCAAGAATTTCACATTTTCACTAATTTATTTTAGGTATGGAACTTATTTATCGAGGATATAATCTTAAATAAAAAAATATGATATCGTAAATTAGGATTGAAAGTTAATAAATTGTAGAGTATTGCCTCGTTCTTCTGTAGATAGGCTTGGTGATAGTTTAAAGCACAATATCCATTTCCCCTTTTATATTAATAATAATATTATCCTCGTAGTTTCTTAATCTTTGATTTTTGTTATTATTTCTTGTTTCTTGCGCTTCGATTATCATTTTATTTTAATGTTATTATTGTTTCTTTTCACTTTCATTTTTTTTTTCTGAAATGCTTTGAAATGTGTTTCTTGAGTTGAGCGTCTATCAGAAACAAATTCTCTACTTCTTCAGATTTTAGCTATGAAATTATACTAGATATGTTATTGCGGTAATATTCTAGGTATGAAAATTAGAATATTAGAATATTCAAAGAACATAGGGGCTAAGGCCATTGGGTGAAGAAGTCAACTAAAGAAATAAATTCTACTTAATAAAAATATGATCTAAAGGTCATGGAAGAAGCTTCACATTATGATAAATCAAAACTATATATTAAAGATTAATCAATCTGAAAATAGAATGGATTATGATATATCAACTCATGACCATGTGGGAATATTAAACTTGTTAAAATCCATATTGAGATTGAGAAATTAATTAGTATATGGTATGCTTGTAACATACTCAAAATAATGCACCATTCTTAAAAACATTATTGAAAATACAGGTTATAATTTTTGCAATGCTTAATGAGGCTGCAATTATCAACTGCTGAGATAATGAAAAATTTAAAACTTTATCTATTGTTAGATATGTTGGAGTTGAAAATTTAAATAAAATTTAAATTTTATAATTCATCGTTATTTCGACGGACTGTTATTGAAAAATCTTAGAGAAACTACATATCAAATTGAAAATTATTTGGAAACTATTTTTTTTTAAAAAAATAGACATAATAGATTAATGAGTTGGCTTGGAGTGATATTAGTCAAGACATAATAAAAAACCCTAATAATATTAGAAAAATATCAAGACATAATAACTTAAAAGATTGGTAAATGTAACTATGTTTAATAATTTTATCATTACGGAATTATTAACATTATATATGTAGCTTGCAAATTATTTTTCACCTTTTTACTTTATGAATAATGTTTATTTATAATTAAGTCCATTATAGATTAAAAAGTGAGAAAAAACTCATAATATTTAAAAATAAATAATTTAAGGGTAAAATGGGTATTTGATTCATTGAGTGACCTTCTCATTGGTGATCATTCGATATCCGAAATGGGATAAATAAAAATATCTCATGGGATGACATATCCATAACATTATTATATATATCACCTTTTATATATTATATTTAAAAAATCACAAAATTAATTAATATCTCAAATCAAATATAATTAAAGTTAATATTAAATTTTATCACAAATTATTATCTTTATTCCATGTATACTTACGTGTTATAAAATAATTAATGATGACCCATAAACATATTTTTCGAAAATCATTTTCTAATTTTTTGAGGTAAAAATTTTTGAAAAAGGTTTTCTCCAATAAAACTATTTTTTTTAAGAAAATGATTTCCTCTTTTAAGGAAATAATTTACTTCATTCATTTAAAAAAGAATGACCTACATTCCTTTTTAGTCATTTAAAAGTGAATAACTCTTCTTTTGTTAATTACTTTAACTGTATCTTTCCACGTGATATATTTAATACTTTCTCCATTCATTTTTATATGTTCATTTTTATTGACGTAGTAAATGATAGAAGTAATTTTATCATAATATCATTTGAATATTATAAATTAAATATTTTGAAAAATACATTAAATTATATTTAATATTAAGGAGTCGAAATAGGTCGATCATTGATTTTATAAACTGAATAAGTAGGATTGAATATCACAAAAAAGAAGTGGACAAGTAAAGAGTATTACAACAACAACATACCCAGTATATTCCCACCAAGTGGAGTTTAAGGAGGGTAAGTGTATGCATTTCATACCACCACATCAAATGTGAGATAGAAAGGTTGTTTTCAATATCCCCGGCTCAAAATAGAAGAATCTAAGATAAGAACAGTCATAGAAAGAATAGTAAAAGAACAAGATATAATAGGATTAGCAAACTCAATAATACCATAAACAAGATACTCCAAGTAACACACCAAAAGATATCATACCCTAAACTCAAATTAACCTTTTACCCTAATCCACCTCCCCCACAACTTCCTATCCAGGGTCATGTCTTCGGTAAGCAGGAGTTGCTCCATGTCATGTCTAATCACCTTTCTCCAATATTTCTTCATCTACCTCTACCACGCTTGAAATAATCCTTAGTCAACCTCTCATACCTCTGCCATCTCAACCTTGTTTCGTTCATCTTGGCTTCCACCGAAGCCACACGCTCCTTACCTCGATTAACCTCATTTCTAATCCTATCTTTCCTAGTATACCCGCACATCCACCTAAGCATTCTCATTTCCGTCACCTTCATCTTCTGGATATGGGCCTTCTTAATAGGCTAACACTCCGCTCTATACAACAATACCGATCTAATCACCGCTCTTTAGAACTTGTCTCTTGAGTCTGGGAGGTACTTTATATACTTTTTTTTTTATCCGTTGTCCGATATATAATTAATTTAAGGTCATAAAATTTAAAAATAATTCTATACTTTCATAAATTCTAGTATATCAAATAAAAACATATCTTAAAAGTTAGTATCAAGTTAAAATAAATCTATTTGTTTTTTTAAACTGAGGAAGTAACAGTTTAAAACAATTATTTTACCCTCACATTCAATTCTTCAAATTTACATAGTTTAATTGGAGACCTCATCTCAAACAACTGCTGACACTCCATAAGGTTGTCAGGTAAAGTGACCTTACCTTATAATCAGTTTCTGTTCTTACTTCACGTTTTCTTTAATCTTTGTTCTTAATCTTTATATACATTTGGAGTTGTAGTTAATTGACTTCTCTGTTGAATTTTATCCAACTTTCCTGAGATTGGGTATATGACAAACTTCATTTGTTTCTCTGAACTGTGTGTAAAACTCCCCAAAAATGGAAAGTTCATATGTTATAGGAATGGTACTGAATATAGTGTATTAGTAATGCAGAGATTAATGATGTTGAGATTAGTTATGATGGGGTTATTGCTTATCTGTTGTTTTGTTTGGTGTATTAGTGATATATCCTTAACCATGTTTATTCATGTATTAATAGCACTTGTATTACTAGTACCAGGTTTGCTATGAATTGCTCCCTTCGTTCCAAAATAAGTGTCACTTTAGCTCATTTTACGCTCGTTAAGAAAAGTTATAAATAGAAGATATAGTTTACTAAGCTACCCCTATTTATTAGTTGTTTCTTAAAATTGAGCAGTATTAAGAAGAAATAGTTCTTTAACACAACAGCACTGTTGGAAAACATACTAATTTTGTCTTGAATTCCTTAAGTAACACTTATTTTCGGACCCTTTTTTTTTTTTTTTCTAAAGTGATACTATTTTGGGACAGAGGGAGTAGTTATACACTGTTGTGCAGACTCTTCAAAAATGTCAACAGGTGCGTGTCGGATTCGCCAAAGCTAGTGTATTTTTGGAGAATCCGACATGGGTGCGGCATCAAAAGTGAAGAGTCTGCACAACTTAGGTTATACACCTTATAATACTTAATATGGTGTACTAGTTAGATATAGGTTGAAAATCCTACCAAAGAGAATTAAATAATACCACAAGTAATACATGTATTAGTTTTTCTAATATGTCCTACCAAACGACTTTTAACGCAATTACATTTTATGCAGATATGTCTGTTGCACACCAACAATTCCTCAATCCCATATGGAAGCCTTGTGTTTCTTCATGTCCATTGCTAGCTGCTCAGTTCCTTGTTATGCCAACGAGTAACATAGAAGTTTCTCCTGTTCAATGCTTGACCGTTGCTGCTGCAAAATCAGGAGCTTCGTTTTCGAATTCTGGAGATTTAAGTGCAGATTTTAGCGAAAGAAATGATGATTTAGGTGCAGCCAAAGGGTCAGGCACCACGGCGAGAGGACGGAGGTTGTTGAAGGTCAGGGAGGAGAAGAGGAAGCGCGAATATGAACGTCTTCACAACTACCCAGCTTGGGCAAAGTCTATCTCTAACTACGCTCTATCTCTCGTTATTTGATGTCATATTCTATGTTATATGATTATGCATTCATTGCGTTAAAATGGTATTTGATACTTTGATGGTCGCCTTATCACACACAAATCATTTACTTGTAACTGTTCATTACCCCTATGAAGAATTAATCACATCGGAATGCTTCCTAGGCCGAACACACTTTGAATTTAATAAATGGATTGCTTGTGATGGGAAGACATGGATTAGGGTAGAAGGTTAGTAGGCGGGAGTGCATTGTCTTGATGTTCGTCTATACTAGTAGTTGCAGTATTACTTGTGTAGTTTATTGTCCTTCGATTTGTGTTACTATCTGGTGTTTCTTGTACTTCGACTATCGTATTGTTTTGTTACTATCTGATGTTTCTTGTATTTCCATTATTTCTTTTTCTGGACTGCTTTGGACTATATTTCTTGAGCCGAGGGTCTATCGGAAACAACCTCTCTACCTTTGAGGTAGAGGTAAGGTCTGCGTACACTCTACCCTCGCCAAACCTCATTTTGTGGGACTACACTAGGTATATTGTTGGTGTTGTTGCATTGCTTGTGAAGTATGTTTTCATGTATGTCCTATAGATTTAACCGTTGTTGGTTGGAACTTGGAACCCACACAAGCTAGAGCCCCGTGTAGCATTTTGCAATTAGCATGCTAAAATTGAACTGAGCTTCTCTTGTACTTCATCTGTGTGACTTTGTCCTTGAGATTGACTTGTTCATAACGTTATTTCAGAGTGTTGGAAAATGCTTGTAAACATGACACAGAGCTTCGTGCTGTGCTTGGTGATAGTATTGGCAATCCAGAGCTTATGAGGAAAAAAGTGAGTGTAACTTTATTTGGGATTACGAGTTATGATTGACATATATCCATTTGAAGATATTCCACATTTTATTGGTCTCAGTTCACTTCAGATTTTGAATTATGACTTCCAACTGAAATCTGCTTGTTTCCCGGTCTCCACTTTGATAGGTCGAAGAGAGAGTTCGAACAAAGGGACGAAATTTTCAGAAGTCTAAAACGGGATCCGTGCTTGCATTCAAAGTCAGCTTTAGAGAGTAAATACATTCCGACTATACTTGATGCTTCTTCTGTTTTCTAACTCCAATTTTCTTTTTCTATAACTATCTCCTAGCTACATGAATAGCCTCCGGTGACCAAATTACATCAAAAAAATATTCAAGTAAAGTTTTTAAAGTTCCTTGGTATAGTATACATAAACATGCTCTTTAACTTGACCTTAAATCACATCTATGACCTCCAACTTTGGGTGTGCACAAGTAGGCACTTAAACTTGTATAAAGTTGAACAAGTAGACACACACGTCCTGGGTCGCGGGTTCGAGCCCCTATAGTGGCATTCTTTTTTTACATATTGAACCCACTTGGTGAAAAGTCTGGGTCCGCCACTGCCTGGAAATAACTATGTAGCCGTTTGTCCATGAACATTTTTTCAATTATTTCACTTTAGTGAAAATCACAGTGTTTACAACAACAACAAACCCAGTGTATTCCCACATAGTGGAGTCTGGGGAGGGTGAAATGTACGCAGTCCGTACCACTACCTCCGGAGAAGTAGAGAGGTTGTTTTCGGTAGACCCCCAGCTCAAGACAAAGAATAATAATCAAAGTCATAATAACGCATGAAACAAGAAATAGCAGTAATAAGACACTCACAAAGTAATACTCTACACTGATGAACCAATGCACCCACCACCCCCATACCCTCCTACTATCAGCTCCAACCTTTGAACATAGCCCTGAGACTACCAGCTCGGCTTCCTCAGAGCTCTCCTAACTACTGGCTACGACTCTCCCACACGCACTAGCCTCCTTCAGACCTTCCTATTTAGGGTCATGTCCTCGGTAAACTGTAATTGCTCCATGTCAAGTCTAATCACCTCTCTCCAGTATTTCTTCGGCGTACCCCTACCCCGCCTGAAACCATCCAAAGCTAGCCTCTCACACCTACGAACTGGGGCATCCGTGCCCCCCTTATCACATGCCCCTCCTCTCACCCTGTGTTTGGCCATGAAAATTCCAAATACAATTTGGAATTGTATTTTGAAAAAGTAAAAACAAGAAAAAACTTTTTTTCACTTTTTTCACTCATACTTCTCTCACAAAACTTCAAAAACAACTTTTTTTTTTTTTGATGAAGTAGAGTCGGTGATGCAAATACGAGCCCAATAAAGGCGATTCCGCTTCTTCGTGTCCTTGTCAGTGTCCACATAACCACCGCAAGAGTCACCAATAAATTTCATGGTTTTCTCTGACCAAGCATTCAAAGGAATTCCGAAAGCTCGAATCCATCGGTAAGCAGACTTTGGTGTTGCAAGTTGAGTTCCGGCCACCAGAGACCACCATTCAATAGTGAGTCTTCTTCCATTCCAAAACCATTCACCCTCTCCGCCTCCTGCCTCGATGGAAGTTCAAATAGAAATTGGTTTTGAGAGATAGGACCGACCCTCAAACCTGCCGTTATCTTCCATCTGCTTAGAAACCATGTTTGAATAACCTCCGATTTTGGGCTCGATTTGAAAGGGTCATTGAAGGTGCCCGCAAGACAACAGGAAAGAAACAAATTTGTGGATTCAGGTTTGTCTTGATGCGCCAGATCCGGCCAACTCTGTTTGCATGCAGCATCCAAAAATATCGTCCCCGGGTTAGGGAACCTTTGAAGAACTGGGTTCGAGGGCTTACCCAAGAATCTAAGAATCTTTGAAGCAATTTCAGACCAGCCAAGATTAGAATCAGCCTCTGGAATAATAATAGAACTTTTTCTGTCTCCCCTCCAAGTTTCAACTCGTAGAAAACGCCCTTAAACATTGTAATTTTGATAAACTCTATGTAGATCATTCTGTTGCTT
Source organism: Capsicum baccatum var. pendulum (assembly GCA_030864225.1). Classification (NCBI taxonomy): domain Eukaryota; kingdom Viridiplantae; phylum Streptophyta; class Magnoliopsida; order Solanales; family Solanaceae; genus Capsicum; species Capsicum baccatum. The sequence continues at coordinate 6,252,092 of CM061550.1, forward strand.
TCTTCCCCATCTCCTGTATAGGTTTCGAGAGCCTCGAGAAGCCTGTTGTAGTGCATTGCATACCCATCTCAGGTTGCTTTCGTCAATTGTTATTTTGCTGGAGAAACGGCTGCTCCGTTCGCTCAATAAGAACCACATAATCTGGCCTTCGCTAATATCCTTAATTTCAAAAGACTTATCAACTGGAAAGAAGAAACAACTCCCACCCATAATAAAGCAGAAAGAAAGAGAAAGAAAAGAGGGAGGGGAGAAATTTCAAAAACAACTTTAATTTATATTCACGGTCAAACACAACTCCAACTTCAATTCCAACTCCGAAAAATTATGTTTTCATGGCCAAACGGGGCCTATATATCAGGGAAAATGAGAAAGAATTTCCTTCATACCATATTCCATATGTATAACCTTTTCCTATTTTGAATAAATATTTTGGACCCCCCGCAATAGCGGGGGCTTTAGTGCATCTTTTTTTTAAAAGTTGTGTTCTCCGTGGTAAATGTTACTGTATGGCTTCTGCACCTATTTCAATCAGAAATTTTGGTAGAGAAGACCATAGCAGTTTTAGTTTGTGAATGATTATAAGAGAGCATAACTGTTCGGAGTATAGAATTAGCATTCAGAATTTCAGCGCTGGTCATATAAGAGCTAAGTTATCAGATTAACAGTTTAATCATAAAACAGGAAAAGTTGCAGATTACTGCTATTTTGTTAAGATGCATATCACTTACTGCATGTAATTTGTATTGACAGTTTCAATCCTCTTGATTCATACATATGGTTTGAACTCTATGGCTCACCATCTGATCGAGACGTTAACATTCTCGGTAGTGTATGTTTCCTGTTTTCTCCTCTCTTCTCATATTACATTACTTCTCGTCTTTTAGCATTTTGAGTTTGATAACACAAAATATCTTGTGCTTCTATTGGCAGGTTATTCAGGCATGGTATGTCATGGGCCGTTTAGGCGCATTCAACTCATCTAATTTGCAGGTGAACTCACGACTCAGTTTGAATTTTATTCGACTTTTTTTGTTGCTGCTCTTTATTGTTATTCTTCCCATCACTCCGCCCTTTAAATTTTTCGTACCTTCAAACAAGATGGTGTCAGGTCAGGTTGAATGGTAGCTAGTTGTTCATTATTCTCTTCTTCTTTTCTTAAATTACTTATCGAAAGAATAGAAAGTTCCTCTACGCGATCGGAGAAAGCAAGGCCGGCTTCAAGTAAAGCCACCGAAGCAAGCGCTTTAGGCCTTCGATTTTTGGAGGCCTCATTTTTTTTTTAAAGCATTATAGGTTTGTAGTTTTTTATTAGATTTTTTTTCTTTAAAAAATATCAAATATTTCTTAATATTTTCTTCATCACATTTTAATTTCTCTTAAACTCAAATAAAAATATCACTTTAGAAGAGGTAACTCAGAAAACCATACCTTCGATTTATTATTTTGATTAATGGGGCGAAAAAAATCAAAGCAACAATTACAGTTGAATCGAAGAAGTTGAAAGATAAGATGTATTTCGGTCAAATAAAAAGATTTTACTATTTTATGAATGCATATTTTTCTTGATCCTATGTAATTGTCTTAGCTGAAAGAAGTTTTTTAAAAATAAAATTTCAAGTAACTGGTAAAGTTGCTGCCATGTGATCAGGCGAGTTCAAGCCTTGGAAACAGCCTCTGGCAGAAATGCAAGGTAAAAGGCTGCGTACGATACACCCTTGTGGTGGGGTCCTTCCCCGGACACCTCGCATAGCGGTAGCTTTAGTTCACCGGGCTGCCCTTTTTATTACTTAAGCTTAAAAAAAAATATTTCAAGAGATATCAAATGAATTAAGCATACTATTAATTGAAAAGGGATTTTTTCCGATAAATCAATTTCAAAACAGTTTTATTAATAATTTTACACCTCAAAAAGCTATAAATATAGATTTGTAAAAAAATAAAATTCAAAGCCTCATTTTACAATTTCGCTTTAGGCCACCAATTATGTTGAGAAAGATTCAAGTTTGTGTTAAATGAATGCAGCTGGCAGGTTCATCGATGGAATACGACCCTCTTTATGATGCAGAAAAAGGTTTCAATGTGATGCCGTCATCATTCCATGACATAAGTAATGTTGAATTCCAGGACAATTGGTCAAGAGTTTGGTATGCATTTCTTTGCTTGTTTTCGATTAAATATATTTCATTAACAATTCCTCGTAATGCAACTTGTGTGTGGAAAAACTTGTATCAACTTGGTCATGTACACAACAGGGTGGATCTTGGTACAGCTGATTTCTTCTCTATCGACGTACTTCTCAATTGCTTGACTGTATTGAGCTCAGAGTAAGCAATCAATCGTATGAGTGGTTTTTGTCTTCTGAAGCTTAGACGCTGACATCAATAGTTCACTGTATACAGATATATAGGCATTCAACAAGTTGTGTTTGGTGGTCGTCGGATGGGTGATTGGGAAGAGGGAATGACCAACGCTGATGACGGATACAAATACTTCGAAATTTGATTGAGCTGGCACCTGCAAATTTGCAATGTTCAAGTTTTTCAATTCGAAATGAGATGAAGTTTTCTAGTATTATGATTATCCCTTATAATACCATAAATTTTGATCAGGAGGAGTGTTAGTTACTGTAATTATGATAGTAGTCAACTTGTATGGTATAGGAGATGAGATAGGATCATGTAATAGTTTTCAGAATAATCTTGTAAAATATTATTAGCTGTAGCACCCCATTTATGGGATTTTACATTAGTGTTGTTCCCTGTCCTGATTTGGAGTCTATCGGGAACAACTTCTCTACATCTTTTGAGGTAGTGGTATGGACTGCGTACGCTTTATCTTTTTTAGGTCCTACTTTGTGAAAATACACCAGGTATGTTGTTGTTGTTGCTGCTGTATTTTGGATTAGTCGGGGTCAAGTGTTTGATACCCTTCTGTCCATCATACTTGACTTGTCGTTTTTATCTATTTATTATATTAAAAATAATCAAATATGGACAAATAAAGATGAACGAGTCGCAAGGAGTATCAAACTCTTATGTGGGAAGCCCAAAAAATTAAAAAAAAAAAAAAAAAAAAAAGAGTTCTCCAACTACCATTATGCTTCATTATTTGAGTAAGTTCCAAAGGAGGATAATATGTGCACAAATTTTGCTTCTACCTTGATATGCCAAACTAAAAAAACGTAACGATAGTGAATAAATATTGCTATAACACAAGATAAAACAATTAAATACCATGATTTTTTTCGAAAAGAGTATTAAAATTTTCAATTTTTAAACTTACAAATGATAATATCTATAGAACTATCATGCACACAAGTCTCCAAAATCAGTGATGACATGCTATCGTAAATGGCTAACCACCAAAGTAGTGGGTCTACTCTATCCTTAATCAGAGATCTCGAGTTTGAGCTTTGAGTATGGAGAAAATCATGTTGGGAGCACCATCCTCAGAATGAGCCTTGTAGTGTGCAATCCGGATTAGTCGGGCTCTAATACGGATATCGGACACCGGGTGAAAACAAAAAAAAAATAAAAATGGTTAACCAAAAGAAGAAAAAAATTGATAACTCTAAAACTAGGTATAAAACATAGGGAAAAGACATCGTTTCCACCCCAAACTGTAATCGAAAAGTTGAATTCACATCTAAACTATATAAATGACCTATTACACATCTTAACTATAAAACCTTAACTATAAAAAAATGATACTTTTTACACCCTGACATCACACCACTTGCATGTGGTGTGGCGTTTTACACGGGCTGCCACGTCAGCACCACGTCAGCATAATCCAAAAAAATAAGGAAAAAGGCATCGTTTTCACCCGAAACTATAGTCGAAAAGTCGAATCCACACCTAAACTATATAAGTGACCTATTGCACACCTTAACTATAAAAAAATGATACTTTTTACACCCTGTCAGGCATTACACCACTTGTGTAGTGTTTTACACGCGCTGCCACGTCAGCATAATCCGAAAAAAAAAATTCTTATTTTCATAATTTTTTCTTTTTTCTTTTTTCTTTTTAATTTAATTTTTTTCACTTCTTCTTCAATGTCTAAAACCTCCATTGTTGTCAATGTCCAAAACCTCCATTACCTCCATTACACCATATTCACCACCATAAATTTTATCCCACCAACAAAATTACTATAACAATTAATTTCTTCTAACATTGTTTTTCATTCGTAACCCATCGTCTTTTCTTGAAAAAAAATAAAAAAATTCCCAGCTATAATGGCCATTATTGTTTCAAAAAATGGTCACTCAACTGTTGGCCTCTATGTTTTAAATGGTAATGACCAACACATTTCCATACTTTTTCTATTTATTTTTCAGCTATAATTAAAAAAAAAAAATTAATATGATAGCAAGCTACATTTTTGGATGGATTAATAATTAACAGACAGAGAGGAGAAAGTGGACGATGAATTTGGCTTTCTCGACGAGAATTCACCGAAAAACATCCTTGCTACAAAATTTTATATTTTTTTTTATAAAATTTGATTTTTCCCGTTCAAACATTAAATACAATTTGATTTTGTTCATTGTGAAATTGACATTGATTCGATGAAGGTGGAGGATGAATTGTGTTATTTGGAGATGAGGTTGGAATTTGGAGGTGGGGTGATGAAGAAATTGTGTTAGTTGGGGTAGGGGTGATGAAGAAGAAGATGGTTTGGGGTTGGGAGGTGATGAAGAAGATGATTGTTTGGAGGTGGGGGTGGGGGTGGGGAGATGGATGCTGGGGGTTGGGGGAGGAATATTTTAATTTTTTAATTTTTTTTTGTATTAATTTTTAATTTAAATGCGCTAATTTTTTATTTAAATAATTATGTATTTTCCACGTCAGATCTAGGGAGTAAAAAATATTACTTTTTTATAATTAAGGTGTGTAATATGTCAGTTATATAGTTTAGAGATGATTATTTGACTTTTCGACTAGAGTTTGGGGTGGAAATGATGCCTTTTCCCTTAATGTTTTTAGCTGTTTACTTTTGTTATTTAATAGGCTGGACGCGTCTAAAATAAGTGTAACATGTGCGTCTTAGAATGGGGTCGGGGGAGATAATAATATCACGTTAAGGTGTGTAATAGCTCACTTATATAATTTAGATGTGACTTATAGTATGGGTGAAAATGATCACTTTTTCCATAAAACATACTCCCTCCATCCCAAATTATGTGTCATCATTTCCTTTTTAATCCGTCCCAAAATAAGTGTCGCTTTTCTTTATTTGGCAACTTTTTAAGGGCACAATTACCTTTTTATCCTTATTGGTCCCACTTAATTAAAAAAAAAATATTGACACATTTTTTGATAAAGGATAATTTGGTAAACTTTACCAAGACTTTTCTTATTACTTAAACTCCGTATCCGATCAAATGGCGACATATAAAATGGGACGGAGAGAATATAAACTAGTAAAACACATGACCCCTATTATTATTATTATTATAGTACAAGGTTAATTTAATATGGTACAAGCCCAGCAGGTATATGCACATTTCTATAATTTAATTCCATTTATTAAAAAAAAAAAATGACACTCTGGAATATCTGTGTCACAATTATAGCACTAAATGACAGATGATGCATCCCAATTTTGATTTTAAAAATTCTCTTTCATAAACCCCAACAGCTTAATTCTTAAGCCCTACTAACTTGCTCTGATTTGGTCCAGGTGAAAAAATGATTCACAGCATTCTTGGAGCATTGTTTTCAGCTACAAAGCTGTCAATTTCATTCAGGTAGTTCTGGTAACTTTGTATTGATATATATATATATATATATATATGTATTTGCTCATTGTGGGGTTGCTGATTAAACTGATAGTGAGCATGTGAAGAATGATTGGAGTCTTTGTTGTTAATTGTGGGGTCATAAATATTATTCGAGAATGGGAAATTTCAAGTTGGTTTAATGAAAAAGTTTTGATTTTTTTGAATGATAGTATTTTGAGAAGTATATCTGTTATTATTATTATTATTATAATAAGAGATAAACATTCAGTACTCTTGAACGATGACCAAAGTTGCTACAACACACTCTAACTTCACAGGTCCTATTGGTCGTATTACCCCTGAACTCAATTTTAGCGTATTTTTGGCACCCTTTTATGCTTGTGTGGCACCTTTATTATATAAAATGGGGCCCATGTCAAAGGTGTCATGTCAGCTTAAAAGATGACAAAAGGTGACACGTCAGCATAAAAGGGTGACAAAAATACGTTAAAATTGAGTTCAGGGGTAATAGGACCACTGTGAAGTTGCAGTGTATCGTAGCCAATTTGGTCATAGTTCGGGTTACTAGATGCTTCTAGTAGGTAGGCTAGAACAGATGGAAAGAAATTACCTAGTGTTTGTCTCTCCGAACCTGGGAACTCATAGTGCTCAAACCACTTCGTTGAACCACTAGGCCACACCCTTGGGTGTAGAAAAGTGTAACACCCCGTATTCAAGTACGTGTATTGGCGTATTCAAGTACGTGTATTGGTCTTATTTATATGGAATTAATTTTTATTTTATTTTATTTATACCGGAATTTGCCCGTCGATGGTTCCATACGATGTTTATTGGATAAGCTTTCCAACGATATAAAGATTTCCAAAAACGGATAGGTTTCGGATATAATCGAGCACGTTCGAAACTATAAAACAGTGGCCGGGATATTGGGAATAGTAAATGTGTAGGAAAATTTCCTGCACACAAACTACTGAGGCCAACCAATTTTTTGGGTCAACTTTGAACGATCATAACTCTCTTAATATAATGAACTGGGAGAGCTGCGACCTATCAAAAGAAAGATCTTTGAGTCTTCTTTCCAATGCAATTGGTTTCATCCAAATCCAACGTTTGAGTAATGAGTTATACTTGTTTTACTTCAGCCTCTCAAAACAGATTTTTAGGGTCAACTTCAAACGATCATAACTCCTTGTACAGGACGAACTGGGTGGCCTACTTTATATGAAATGAAAGCCCTTTGAATTATCTTTCCAACGATACCAATTTCACCCAAATCCGATATCGGAGCAAAGAGTTATGATCGATCTACTTTAGCTTATCAAAACAGTCCACCAAAGGACAGATTTGACATTATTTAAATTTTAAAGGCACTTTGGTCATTCCCTATGATATTATGGATGGGAATATGTGTATATATACATGTATATGAGTTCAAATACTCATCTTCATCATCAATCATTGAGAAAGAACAAACCCTAGCCAAATTTGACCTTTAAATTACTTTTGATTCAACCGTAGAAATTCCAAAGTAATCCGATAACTGCGTTTGTCATCTCGAGTGCTTCGAAAGACACCTATTATTTGTGAAAACAGGATTGCATAATCAAGAGGTGAATTCTAAGGTATGAATATTGTTTGCCTTTGTTCTCTTCCATATTTATATGTGTGATAGAGGAATATATGTATTGGTTGTTATTGAAAGGTGATGAAAATAGGGTTATGGACTATTTTGCATGGTTTGGTTGTATTGAATTATGGAAGGTGGATATGGTAATTGAGTTATGGAAGGTGGATATGGTGATATACTATTGAATTGATGATTATTTATGTCTATGGCTCAATTTGGTTTAATGGATTGGTTGGAAGGATAAATGAATCCATACTTGATATTGGAGGATGTTGTATGAATATGCATGGCATGTGAATGTAATTGGAGTATAAGAGGGTTAAAGTGACACCCTTTATGGTGTAATTAAGGCTTACTACTTAACCACTAGTTTGGTGAATTCAAATAATTGAATTGTGACGTTTGGTCGCTAATACTAGATTGCTATATATGTTCATTGTAGATAAGTAATCCGAAAAGACGAGAAGTCCATTTGGGACTAGTATTGAAGTTTGATAGTCAGGTATGTAAAGCATACTCTATACCATATCTTTGGCATGAAAGTGAACAATTGTTCTATTAAGAAAGTTTCCAAAGTTATTCAGTAACATGTGATTCATAATAATTTTGTATGATGTCTTACGTTACCAATGAACTTGTTTTCACCCTACAAGATGTCAAGACATTCCAATACTTACTTGTTTTCCAAATCTTACATATTTATTGCACTAATGAATGTCAGAAGGTATCCGGTTACTCGAACAAGATTCATGTGCTATTAATGACTCCAAAACGTTTCATTGATATACCAATAAGTTCCTACTTCATTGTTATGGCATTGATGACTCCAAAACACTTTATTGATGTGCCAATGAGTTCTCACTTCATTGTTATTGCATTGATGGTTTATTTATGTCTCTTATTGATGTATCATTGTTTCAAAGTATCAAAAATGTGGTGACGACCGAAATAACAATCTCAAAGATTAATTAAACTAAGTGATGGAAGTTCTCTCTTATCGGGTGGTATCCCAGGGGCATAAGCCTATCATGGGTCGAACCCTAGTTATGTGTTTATGGGTGGTATCCCAGGGCATAAGCCTAGCATGGGTCGATCCCAGTTGATATGTACTGGAGGCAGCCTAATGGTCATAGTGCAGTACAGTAATGATTACATAGATGATAAGAACGAAGGTAAAGTGATTGAATAAATACAATGTACAGGTTGTCACAAGTTCTAGTAAGTGTGGTCCACTCCTATTACGATTTATTCACTTGTTTCTGATTTCTATTGAGCTCCTATATCATATGTGATTATCTACAGCTTTACATACTCGGTACATATTTCGTACTGACGTCCCCCACGGGGGACCTGCATTTCATGCTGCAGGCACAGGTACCTCAGCTCATACACCGCACAAGTAGAAGCCAGGATACCCAGCTGTTTTTGGTGAGCTCCAGTTTGCTTTGGGGCTTTCCGTGTCATATCCAGTAACTTTTGTTATTGTATAAAAGTTAGTTATATGGCGGGGTGTGTCCCGACCTTAGTTAAACTCTGGGTATTGTCTAGAGGCTTTGTAGACCTAATGTACAGTCAAGGTGGTGTTTTGTTAATAGACGTGATGACTCCAACGTCCAAATATTGTATATACATATATATGTGTGTTCGAGCTTATATAGGTGATTATTTCCTTTTATATGCGACATGATGCTGTCCGAATTTTGGGTTGTCATAGAGGTATGCATGGGAAGTATAAGGTTATGAGCTGGTTCTCCCGGGCCTCCTCGGTTACGGGTGCCAGTCCGCCCCAATAGGATTTGAGGCGTGACAAAAAGATTGACGTTTTAGGTCTTAGTGATGTTTTTGTGCTTGAGAAGTATAGTTTCAGGATGGGCAATTTCATTCTAGTGTAGTTGGTTTCAGTAGCTTTTTTGCTTTCTGTAAATCTTGATTCTGAAATTTGTGATTGATGTTACTATCAGGGGTAATTTGTTACTTCTTGATTGGCTGTGTCCAAAGGAACTAGTGGCTTGGGACTAGTAAGAGGAAGGAAGCTTTGACAGGTAACAGTACGTCCTTTGCTTTCTGTTCTACGAGTATTGTTCTCCGTACATGCTAAGTGTTACATTTGGAAATATTGTTTACGACGAGAAATTCTATTTTTGGAAGTTACTGCACTTTTATATTACTAGTAACTTTTACTTATTATTTTAGACCTTTGATGTGCATTTATTGTGATGACTGATCATATGCAAGATATAGTTAATACATAACATCAAACACACTTCATAGCTAATAAGCAATTGATATTCCAATTTCATTCAATGTGAAGGAGGGATATCTCAATATTATATTCAGTTTACGATTCCAATCTAAGAACTTAAAACTCTAGTATCTATTATAATCGGGTGAAAAACATCTTAAGGCAGGAACATGTATAAAAACTAATTTGCACCTACACTTAAAAGAACTTGCTTGGATGGTTTACTTGGTTTTGTTACTTTTTGCACTGATTTGTTTCATTTACTTTTTAGTTTCAATGACATTTGTGAGCAAATAATATAGTTCTTTGCACATAATAATAATAATGTTACATCCAACATTGCAGTTGGCAATCTTCTAGCATTTTATGTTTTGAAGAATATTTTAAGTCATTGTGGTAAAATGACGGGGGGAAGTCATCCACGCCAAAGTAACAAACCTTCAATCAGATACAGGTGTAATCCACTTGATGGGGCACTGTTTGAACTCACTGATTTTGACCGAGAAAGTAATGCCCCTATTTCTTCTGGAAATAAGGAGAACCCAAAAAATTCTGACTATGAATCTTCTGAGATAATGCGCACAAGTGAGCTCGTATCAGCAGTTGGAAGTATATGGAATTCTGCAGCTCGCCCTCTTACACGAATCCTATCTAAAGGAAGTTCCAGATGCAATAACACCGATCACCAAGAAAACAACATATTTTGCTACCCCACTGCAGATAAAATTTCTGGTGTTTGTTTTCCAAGTTATGATCACTCAATACCTGTCAATGTGGATAGTGATACAGATTCTTCACCTCTGCTGCTTGCAAATGTTGAGCTACTGACAGCGAACCAGAAAGTTTCATTCTTTGGTCCTCTTTTAGGAAATTCTCCTCTGCGGAGTATCCTCCATGATGGATCTACCATGCACCCAGAAACTCGGAAAGCAGAAGATTTCGCGAATTATTTACAGACTGTGTATGGTTGGATGCATGAAGCATCCTTACTGAAATTTAAGCATCAACTAAATTGTGCTAGTATTGGTCGCCATGAAAGCAGAAAATGTACCATAGAAGACAAGGCAAACAGTCCTTTAAGTTGCTGCTCAGCCTTGGATACAGTAAATGCTGATTGCCAGATTGACAGGGAAAAATCAGCTGGTTTAAGTCAGATCGCAAAGCATGGCGAGATCGACAGGGTGTCAACCGTCAGTGCATCTCTAAGGCACCATAATGATGTCTTTCATGACCAAAAGTCAAATACGCTAGAGATTCCATGTTCCGAAAATAAGTCAGTCTTCCATGAGTACACTGTCCCTACAACTGGTTCTGCTAGTGTAGATGACAAAATTGATGCTGAGGATCAGGTATATGATTCTACCATCAATGAAAAAGTAGAAGTGGAGGAAGAGGTCAGATCTGAAGTACAGATCTCTGTGGCAAAGGACAAGCCTCGGTATGCACTTGCAAAACAAGAGCATGCTTTTGCAGGAGCAATGGCTGGAATTTTTGTCAGTGTTTGTCTTCATCCAGTTGACACAATTAAGACTGTTGTTCAGTCCTGTCACAATGATCAGAAGCCACTTTATTACATAGGCAGATCATTTATTTCCGAAAGAGGTATATTTATTTGATACTGAACATTACTTTTCAATATGTTAATTCCTTACATGCAATGAGATCTTTCTCTTTCTTAGAGCCTATGTTTTGACCTTTTGAAATTGTTCGTCAACTTATCTTAGGAGTAACAGCACTTTATCGGGGAATTTCCACCAATCTTGCTTCGTCTGCACCAATATCTGCAATTTACACCTTTACATATGAATCAGTTAAAGGGGCCTTGCTTCCTCTTTTTCCTAAGGTGAATGTTTTATTTTCTTTTTCTTTTTCCCACTTTCATGTCAAACTTCCCCTCAAAATTGCTGTCCGCACCACCCAAGCAAGCCAAGAATGGAATTGGGAAAAAAATGAAAACAAACTGTTAAGCCAGCTACTGTTGTTTTTGTTTTTTTAAAAGAAGATGGGGCAGCGAAAAAGGGGTTAAAATGACTCTCACTGGATTGAAATCTTTCAATAGCTTTCAAATGAGTTTATTGAGCATTGAGGACTTTAAATAGCCAACATAAAACAAAAATCAGCATAATTTGAATTTCAAAATAATGTAAAGTATCTCAACAACTAAAACAACCTAATCTAAAATTTAAAATTCAAACTCATCTTAATTCTAAACAACTTATTAACTAAAATTTACTGCAGTAACTAAATCAATTTTCAACAGCTAAGTTATTTTAATTTATTTAAATTAGTGCAGGAGAAACTGGTCTATGTGCTGTGGTAGCCATTGATAAATTTTCCATTAATGTGCTTCTTTTTACAAGGACATTGGTGTATTCCTAACTATTATACATTTCTATCACACAGGAATGTCACTCTTTTGCACACTGCTTGGCAGGGGGTTGTGCAAGCATTGCCACTTCATTCATTTTCACTCCAAGTGAACGCATAAAGCAACAGATGCAAGTGGGCTCCCACTATAAAAACTGCTGGTAAAATTGTGTTCCTGAAATATGTTAGTCATCCCATTATCTGATTCCACCAGCTTTTGGATCTGTCTGATTCTGTTCTGTTTACCACTGTTTACTATGATATGAGAATGCTCGTAGCCTTGAGTGCTTCTTGTCCGTGTTTAAGTATGCATCTGTTGCCTTAAGAGAGAGAGAGAGAGAGTGTATAATATACTCATATGTTCCTCAAGGTCTCTGCTGGATAGAATTGAAGAAAATCATCTAAAATATGATCTTTTTTGCCACATCTTTAAATTTTAGTTGGTCCTTGGTATTGTGAAGGCTGTCTCACAAAATTGAGAAAACTCGCAGGAAAAAGTAAACTAGGGAATATTGATTTACCTTAATAGGGTTAGTGATGTCTTAAGTTAAATGAGCGCAAATTGCAGGCGCTGAGCTAGTCAAATATCGTATAGAATAATTGTGTCTCCCCAGAAGATTGGTACAATTAACGCCTCAAATGAACTTGTTAAGTATTCAGGAAAATAGTGATAGTGGATTGATGTGCTATTACACCACGAGTAACAAGTATACTTTTAACTATTGTTGATTTAATGGACTTGAGAATTATGAAATAATGATTGATTATTAATAGGAGAAGTAAGCGCTAATGACTAGATAGGCGCAAAAGAAATAATCAGGATCAACTTGTTTTCAAAGTTATTATCTGAGGTTTCATTGCCTCTTGCAAATTCAACAACTGATTAGCATGTCCACTAAATTAAGAAACGTCTTTCGAATGAATTTAATATCTTCAGATTAACTAATTAAATGCTGAAGAACATTTACAAGAATAAGCCAATGGATTTAGACAAGAAAAATTCTTGCGAGGAACGATTCAATAAACTCTTTAAATTAGGGAAAAGAATCATTATGCATGTTATGGCTGCCGTATTTATGTCGTATTTATGTTATGCATGTTATGTTATGTAAGCTTGTAACCTTGTTCGGTGCTTTACTTTGTATTTGTGTGGTATCGTGTGGTATCTTGTGTCTTGAGCCGGGGGTCTATCGGAAACAGCCTTTCTACTTCTTTAGAGGTAGAGGTATGGACTGCGTACATCTTACCCCCCCCAGACCCCACCAGGTGGGAATACACTGGGTTTGTTGTTGTTGTTGTTGTTGAATCATTATGCAAATCATAATTTAGTAGCATAGATCAATGATCATCAATATAAAGCTTCGCTTTCAATTAACTAAATGGGGAACAACTATGCATATTGTTCAAACTCCATTAACAAAATCTAACAATTTAAGCAAGTCGAATCCATGAATTAAACCTAAAACACCATATCTGTCACAAACCTTACGAAGAACTGCTCCATAAAATTAGACAAGCACATAATCAAAGAAGAAAGAAAACCAGAGTTTATTACAACCAACTATAGATCCAAATTTCCTTATTGAATCGAAGTGCTGATGAAAGTAGTGAAATCCGTTGTCTTCAACACTTGGTCGCTTTCTCTGACTTCCCTACATCCAGTCCCCTATTATTTGTATTTTTGGTATATTTATACCATGTACAAAAGTTCCTGGACCAAAATACTTTCGAAAAGACGACTCGAAAAATCTGGCAACAAAATGCCTGATGTGACTTGGCCTGCTATGCATCGTGCCAAACCAATTTTCCAAGCCTCTGGATTTCTCGTCAGGGAGCAGCAGACAAGGCAGGTGCAGCGCCGGGCTGCATTGCACAGCGCATCGCGAGAAGCTGTTTTCCAGTGTATATCTACTTCATTTTGTCGCATGCATCTCGGTCCTTGAACTTCGAACGCGATCCCAAGTGAATTCTCCGGCTTTTACTCAAAATACCAAGGTATCTATCTTAGCTCCAAAATTGCTCAAAAGCTCGGAAAAAAGTCTTGCAACCAAAAGACACATAATAAGCACAAAGCATTAAGATTATAGCTCAAACACGATTAAAGTGTAAAAACAAAAAAATGCGAAATGTAGCTAAAAACTCATGTTTCTGGCTACCATCATTATGTGATCTGCTTTAGCCCTGAAGTTCTGTTATCGTCATTTGCTACTTTAACTCAGTACACTAAGGAGGGAGGACTATTATTGCCTACTGACAGCATCTTGCTTTCTCATTTTTGCATCCGTAGGAATGCCTTTATTGAGATTATAAGAAGTGGTGGTTTACCCTCACTATATACGGGATGGAGAGCTGTTCTTTGGAGGAATATTCCCCACTCAATCATTAAGGTAAGTTTTGACTTGAGTGATCTATCTCTGTTCGTATTTGGAGAGAAATGGGGAGCAGCAAGTTGATTTCTGTATATTTTCTTTCAGCGTAGTTTAATTCATTCCTTTAGACTTCTATTGCTCTTTCATTTTACATTATTATTCTCTATTTCTTAGAAGTACTATTTTGACTGGCAGTTCTATACATATGAAAGACTGAAGGAGTTGTGGTTGTCATCAGTTCAACTGCACAACCAAAATGACATGCTAATGACGGTTAGTTTTCTTACTATTGAGTACTCCTTTGTCCACCCTCCATCTTTGCCATTATCAGGCTCGTGATAGATAGTTTTCTGGCACTTACATTTTACTTCTACTCCTGGTTAAGCAATGATTATCAAGTTTATCGTTTTAGTCATTAAAGTTTACAGTTTGACGCGATCTAGCCTTAGTGTTCTTGGTTTCATTGTTTACTCTTCATTCCAGCTTGCCTGTGGCGGATTAGCTGGATCTACTGCTGCACTATTCACAACTCCCTTCGATGTTGTCAAGACAAGATTACAGACACAGGTTATTCTTCCGATGTGTTCCCTTTATGTCAGTATGTCGTACAGTTTGCTTGAAACTGGGATCAATTTAAAGTATTCTGAAAGCATTCAGTTTCTGTGTTTCATTTCCCTTTTTTCTATTTAACTGATTGCTAATGAGAAACTGATTTAAGTAAGACTGGTATGAGTGCCTTTGGAAAGCTTCAGCTTCTGTACTCCTCGTCTTCCCCTTTACACTATATGGACGACTGATTTGTATAGTTCCTAAGGAAGTCTTGGTCGTGCAGATTCCTGGATCTAGGACTCATTTTGGTGTATTCGGCACACTTCAAGAAATTGGGAAGCGTGAAGGTTTGAAGGGTCTCTACAGGTAATGGTTGGATAGCCTATTGAAGTAATTTAACTGAATAATACCTTCTGGTAATGTTTGATACACCCACTAATCCCACTCTGTAATATATTTTCAATGCTATCACATACTCTAGCAATTTAGTTTGTTGGACGCGGCACATATCTTATGCTGAACGAATACCAACAGTATTCTAAAACCATACCTCATATTGTCAATACGTTGTTGACGCTAGCTATTTTATTTGTTCTAGTAATAATGAACCTTGATTCCATGGCAGGGGCTTGAGTCCTAGATTGATCATGTACATGACTCAGGGAGCACTTTTCTTCGCATCTTATGAATCTTTCAAGAGGTTGTTTTCTTTGGATATCCTGCAGCCTAAAACAGAAACGGTTCCATATGAACATAAAAAGGAAGATGATCGTGCAACGCTGCCTTCACCAAGCTAACAAAGGAAAGATCAGTTCATTTGGTTCTTTCAACACTTCATAGAAAGATGCAGCCTGACTACTCATCGAATTGTGAACCGCGTGCCAGCTTGGCCCTCAGGAATTTCGCGGTCATGAAACAAAGGATGTAGGGATGCCTAATTTTGTATATAATTGTAAATTTGATAGTAACATTAATATAGGCGACACAACTTATCTGGAATTGAGGCGTAGTTGATTGATTGATTGATTTCCGGTGAGTCTGCAGTAATGTAATTATTTCTTGTGTAGCCTTGTCTTGGAACATTTTTCATAGAAATGTCTATTTTCCTTCCTTTTTTATTTCCATAAGCATTGATGAAAAGTGCAATCAACAATACTTGAGACACTTAGTGGCAAGTATTTTACAAGCACACAAATGAAGAATGTGCTGGTATTAAGAGTGTGGATAATCAAAAGAAATTGTCTAGATATATAATGACAGTTGACAGTTCTTGTCAACAAGGTCGTTGTAGTATAGTGGTAAGTATTCCCGCCTGTCACGCGGTTGACCCGGGTTCGATCCCCGGCAACGGCGAATTTGCTTTTTACAATATTTTCATATTTTTTTCATCGTTGAGGTAGCAAACGAGTAAACGACAGTTTAGTGTACTAAAGTTCCATCAGAGAATAGCAATGACTAACCAAATTCAGTGAATTTCACATCCACTCTTTTATTATACGTAGTATATAGAAGTCTACTTCTGCATTTTTCGACTCTCTCTTAAAAGGAAAATGCTAAAAAGATTTGTTTAATTTGAAAAGAATTATTATAGATTAAATAAGGTGTCAACAGCAAGGTCGTTGTAGTATAGTGGTGAGTATTCCCGCCTGTCACGCGGGTGACCCGGGTTCGATCCCCGGCAACGGCGTTTTGCTTTATACGTTTGTGATTTGTCTTGTTTCTCTATTGATGTGTCATTTCACTCTCGTTTTTTTGCTTTTATGTCTTTTTATACCATTTTTTCTGAGCCGAGAGTCTATTAAAAACAACCTCTCTATTTCATCTGAGTTAGTGGTACAAACTGGGATATGTTGTTGTGTTTCATGACAAAAGCCATAAAATGAAAGAACTCTCGGATCAATATGTTATTTATAGGATAGAGAAGTTATAAAATTATATCGAGGATAGAAACGGGAGGCTATTGAGCAGAGAATCTATCAGAAACAACATCCTTATCTCAGATTGCAGAATTAAGACCTACGTACACTTCACAGTGGATAATGTTGTTGTTATAGAAATGGGAGACCACTTGCCACTTGCTTTATCAAATCATATGTAATTTTTCTTTTTTTAAAAAAGGGAAAAAGCATTATCTCTCATGAATAAAATTACTCAAGGATAATGTGTTCCTTCCCACCAACAGAGAGACAAAGAAAGTCCTTTTTCAAGAAAACCAATTATTTGGTTTCATGCTGGCCATCATGTGCATTTCATGATAAGCTAAATAACTTTTGATTTAAAAAAGGAAATATGCAACTGTCTGGAAGTCCAAACAGACCGTACTTAATTTTGATATGCTTTACTTGAGTCGAGTTCACAAGATAAGATAAGGTTTGTGTATATACCACCTTCCCGAATCACACTTGATTTCGATATGCTTTACTTAAGTCGAGGATCGTTTTAGTAACCGAGGGTCTCTTTCACAAGGTAAGATAAGGTTGTGTATACATCACCTTCCCAAATCACACTTGATTTCGATATGCTTTACTTGAGTCGGGGGTCGTTTTAGTAGAGAAGAGTGCTTTGTTTGTATCTGCGCTTGGAGTTTGTTGTTCGTGGTATTTCGGTGATGTCTATGATTTTGAATAGATAGTTTATTGTAGTCCCTTGTGAGTGTCTTATTTCCTTTATTATCTAGCAGTGTTTTATCCCATCGCGTTGTGTCCTTTTATGTTTGTTTGTTTGTTTGTTATACTGTTATATGTCCTGAGCCAGGGTCTGTCGGAAACAATCTCTCTACTTCGTCTGAGGTAGTGGTATGGATTGCGTACACTTTACCCTCCCCAGACCCCACTTCGTGGGAATACACTGAGTATGTTGTTGTAGGGTAAAACTGCATACAAACCATTCTCTGAGACTCGTGGATACACTAGGTATGTGTTGTTGCCTGAAGTCCAAACCAAAGATTGCAAGTTGTGATTTACACTGCAACAACATACCCAGTGAAATCCCACGAGTGAGGTTTGGGGAGAGTAGTGTACACAGACATCACCACTAGCTCATGGAGGTATAGAGAGGTTATTTCCGAAAGACCCTCAGCTCGAGTATAGCAAATCCAGATACAAAGCGAAAGGGAACTCTCAGATATGCTGCAATTGCATTAAACTGGCCCAAGAGCTATTTATTTCCCACAATAATATACTTACATAAAAAGTTCAAACAAAACTATGCTAATGACTCAATACTACTACAAAAGAGTGTTCAAAATTTCCCTTATGGCTTTCTTTCCTTCAGCACCTTGTGGCCATCATGAATAAATTACAAGTAGGCTAATGCTTATATTTGAAATTTTCTATTGTCGAAAAAATTGAATTGAGCTTCCTATGCCCTTCCCTATCAACTAACAATATAAACAGTATAGTGTGGCATCTATTCCAGAAGAAAAAAACAATGGATCATCCAGCTGAAAATCAGACTTGACAAGCTCGCGGATTCTGCCTCGTGTGCACCATTCATCATCTCGGTTCCTCTCAAAACTGCATGCAAGAAAAGGTTGCATCCGGGTGATCTCGAGTTCACAAAGCAGCCAGTTTTTGTATGGAGCTCGATACACAACCCACGTAGAATGGAGTATAAGTTCAACTCCTAGCTGAGTGAGTTGTTCAAGACTACACTCGACCAATTGGTGAGAACGGTGGATTGAGCACGAAAGTTGGGAGTACTTGCTCCACTTTCTTGTGTACTTCCTGTTTCTTTTCCTCTCTAACTACATTAATCAAGCCTTTAATGTCATCCTGAACGAACACCCTCAACGTTTTGGATTGCAAAGATTCTACATTTTTCTCTTGTCCCACTGCAATCGACGTTTCCATTGAATGCAAAATTGAGACACAAACAGAGAATGCTTGTAGTGCAGATAACTGAGCATGGAAATCAACTGAATATTGTCCATCCTCCTTAAGTGTCATAGTCAATGCTGGAGCTTTATCGTTCCTTCCCTGTATACAGTTTGAAACAATGAATAAGGAAAAATTCACTTTCGCGACAAAGCATTATCAGTACTAATTGAGCAGATAAAGTTGGCTTTCATCTCTCCCCTTCAGGGGTTAGATAGAATATCCTTATGTGTGGTATTTTCAAATGCGTCTACTGGGCATAGTTAAACATTGATTTGACTTTTATACCTTGAGAAACAATGATTCGGTTTCTAAACATAAGTTTACGAGTTAAATGTCATCTCAATTCTTAAAAAGGAACAAGAGATATGAATCTAGTAACATGAGAAAGATGATGAACTAAATGTCAATGCGAGTATATGCTGAGAAACTAGAGGTCTAACTACTATATGCAGTTACTTCCCACTGCTTAGAACAGAAACCCTTCTCACAAAGAATGCTGCAATAGCAGGACTAATTATGTCTATCAAGATTGCTAAAGTTTAAAAAGAACATTACCTGAATGAAGAGTTCCAACGGCTGCTGAATCTCAACCAGAGGCCGGTTTTCATCAAAATGAATATTTGGATTGCCAAATATGTGAAGCGGGCATGCCATGTCCCAGCCGCCACAGTCACAACCTCCACCCATCCTCCATCTATCCAATAAGGAGGAAGGACCTGGACTTTCAGTTGTTGGAAGACCATGGTGTCCGGAAGGGATCACAACATTCACTTTGGCGGGGCTTACACTATCAGAATGTCCAATTCTTTGCTCAACCACAGAGAGATCCAGTAAATTTGGAAGTGGCTGATCAGCCTTTGTATCCTCACTCGTGAATTTTAAACTCTCTCTCTTTTCAAATGGTACCTCTATAGCAATGGCCGCAATTTCAACCTGTGACTGCAGTTGTGCTACTCCCAAAGGAGTTGATGAGTCGAAGTGACCTCTATCACAATTAGCTCCACATGATTTTTCATCAGAGGCCTTAGGTGCAACAGTGACATCAGGGGAAGAACGACAACTTTCCTGAGAAGAAACTCTTTTTCCTGAATAAGGCGTATCATACAAGACAAACTCCGTCACCATTGAGTTGTAGCAATCTCCAGCACTTTTAATGTCTGTACATAAATAACAGGAAACTTGCATCTGCCCAACCAACAACGGTTCTCTAACGCCAGCTTTCAATCCCCATCCACTAGCATTGCTCTTACTTTTATGGTGAAGGGAAAGAAATGTGTACACCCAATCCAAGGTATTCTCCACTTTCCAGGACTTTGCGACAAAACTATCTTCAGGTGACTTTACTGAGAACTCGAAAAAGGGCAATCCATTTTTCTTATCCGACCTGAGCAAGCCGTGTAAATGAGCTGGTAAGGTCTGGACATTCGGATTACTGATCTCTTTCTTGATAGGCTGAGGATTACATTCCAAAGGCTCCTCTTCTATGCTTGAGAAATCATGCAATAGAGATTTATGAACCGTTCTGCCTCTACTGACGTTAAGAAGCTCATTCTTGGTATCCCTGCCAGGTTCGAAAGTATAACTGAACGGACTTTTCAGAGACTTTGATTTACCAAATGGATCAAACATCTTTCTTATAGGACTGAAACGGGATTTTTGGCTGCTGGTCCTGGAGCTATCACTTTCTGATCGAGCAGGCGAATGTGGTACTGCTAATTTTGCAGACAATGATTTGGATAAAGACACAGATGGATCCCTCTCCGTTTTTCTGTTAACTGCACCTAGACGATCGACGACTGATTGAGACATGATGTTTGAATCCTGAGCTGACTGTCTTAGTGGAATTTGAGTCCTTCTATTTTCTCTATCAGAATTTAAAGAACTTCCTAGAGAGCTATCCGATGGTACATCTCTCTCGGTAATAGGATTGAACGAGGATCCATGTTTAGTTATGAGTGAATTGTCCTCATCTGAACCACACAAAACATCGACAATGCCAAATGAGAATTCAGTGGCATTGCCTCTAGAGAACTCAATTTTTTTTCTTTCCTCAACAGCATCAGTTCTCTTGGTGCGCCCAACGTCTTTAGAACTTTGATAGACAGATCCCCTCTTTAGGATATCATTTCCTCCCAAATGTGATTTCCTTGATGGAATATCTTTACATGACACACTACGATAACGATGAAAGCTTATCTCAGTGAATTCACCATCTACAGTCAATACTTCTTTACTGCATCTGGAATTTGCTTTGCTTTTTCTCCTTTCACCTTTTAGACAGTGTCGCGGAGATGGAAGCACAGTTGTAGGACTTCCATCTACTACACAATACTTGTCGAATTCCAACTCCATATCTAGTCATATCAATTGATCTGCAACCTACCAAAAACAACATAACAGGTCATTAACAGTAGAATCCACAAACTACTGAATACAACACATCTCTTCAAAACAAACATCAGAGAAACACAATTAATCACATAAGATTTTATAACATATAGGACTAACATCTTATATGGCAACATTTCTATAAACTTCAAAAGGGCCAAAAAAGGCAGCCCAGTGCACTAAAGCTCCTGCTATACGAGGGCCGGACCACAAGGGTCTATTTTACAGAGTCTTACCCTACATTTCTGCAAAAGGTTGTTTCCGCACTTGGAACACTTGACCTCCAATTGCATAACACCAATTTAAAAAATCTAAATATTGGATCATTAGACTCCAAAACCCCAAAAATGCCCTCAACATAGCAGAAGTTCACCCAATACAGCCAAACAACAAGATCTAAGAGAAAGACTCAAAACCAAAAAAACACAATGCTTCCATATGTTTCAGAACAAAAACAAAAGATTGAAAAAGGGCATACCCATTGTCTTCAAACTGAAAACAAGATGGCTGAGCAAAGCTAAAAAGGCCTAGCAAATGCACAAATTCAAAAGGACCCTATTGATAAATTCCATTGTTTAGCACAAAGAACCCTCAAAAAAAAAAACTTTAGTCCAATTAACTAAAAAACAATGTAACTAAACAAAGAACTCCCCCTAATGTGACTCAACAAGATTGATATTGATAATACTACAATATATTGCAAGACAAATCTTGAAAACACTTGCATCCAAAGAAAATAAAAGGCACCATACCCCACTTGACATTAGAGAAGTGAACCCAAAGAAAAACTCAACAAACTCTCCTAGCAAAATGCAATCATTTCTTGTAATCTCTTAACCTCAAAGTCTCATCCAAGAAAGCACATTTCACATTTAGATATTCTCCAAAATAGTAAAGCAAAAGATACCAAAACCATACTGCATTGCTTAAAAGAGTGTTCAGTTTGAATCAAGAAAAGTACATGTGTAAAAGTAATAACAACAATTAGCAACAACCCAATAAAAGTTACACCAATATAATGAGTTAATGACCACAAAATACAAAAAATGAAAAAAAACAAAAAAAGGGTGAGAGAGCATGCCTTGTTGTAGAGATATAGACTGTGAGAAGAAAAAGGGGGTAGTGGGGTAGCTAATGTACTACTACCAAGTGAAGTGAAACTCTCTCTCACACACATGAAGAAGAAAGAGAGACAAAAGAGCTGCCAAGTTTGCTCTATATGTCCACTAAAAAAGCAATCTTTGACTCAATCATCATATGCTGTCATGCTGTGTTTATATGTTCATTTTTATTTTTATTTAATTTAGCTTTTGCCCTTAATAATAATTTTATTATATTACTATTTAAATACAATAAATTTAGGCTATGCTCAGAATTGAGAAAAAAAAGTTAACTACAAGGTTCTATTTGTTTTGGCATGCTTGATTAAGAATAAATAATAAAATAACAATTTCATTATATTATTTTAAAATATAATAAATCTAACTCTTCACAAAAGATAATCCATTACATTTAAGTTTTCATTATGCACAGGATCGGAAATGAATCTGGACTATAAAGTCCATTATATTTAAGTTTTCATCATGTGCAGGATCAAAAATAAGTTTGGACTATAAAGTTTTATTATATGCGCTCTTATCATGCATTTTTGTAATATTTACATGGCTTGAATTTATGATTTCTTGGATACATTAATATTAAAGGCTTTCTTTTAAAATTTAATGTTTTAAGAAATACTTTAAAAATAATTATATTTAATAATAAAAATAAATTAAAAATTAAATAAATAAATTATATTTTTTAAACGAAACAAGTAAAAAAGGAACGGAGTGAGTAAGGTTGCCTATAGTGTGAGTTTTTGTGTGTGTGGTGTGTTGCCTTTCTTTCACTTTCTTCAATGTTACTTTTTAGGTCACTGTTTTAGCCACATTCAAGAGTGCAAATTTCCAAATCTAACCTTGAGGATAGGACTAATCAAACTTAATTTAGGGGTAATTTTGGTAAATCAAGGAAGGGGACAGACCAATAATTAATTGAAGGAATCACTGCACAAGGATTAATAATATCATATGTTAGTTATACTATTATATTGGGAATAGCATATATTGTTTTCTTTTGGCTTTTTCTTGGCTAATTAAATACATATTTTTTTTTTCCAAATTTAATGTTGGACAGGATTCTTATGATCAAGGTGATTCCCAATTTACAATAATCTTTTTTTTAATTAATGGTGAATTGAATGTACTTGATTTCAGATCCCTCCAAAGATGCAATTACATTAAGACCCTTGATTCTTGAAAGATTATTTTTGACAAATTTACCTCTCAATAATAACAAACATAAATGGTAAATTCATCATTTGAGATTTTTATTGTTACACATGAAAGTTATACTTAATAAGATATCATTGACCATATATAAATAGATAAAATAGCTATGTACCAAAAATAAATGGATAAAATCAACCTATATATATGTTTACACCTATAGAATTCAATCTATTAATTTGACTGTAGTAATTGTAATGTATGAATTAGTTGGGGCTGAAAAATTGGTTATTAATAAGGGAGATCCATATTATAACACCAGAAAATTGTACTATTAAAATTACAACACCAGAAATTTGTACTATTAATGATTACTATTGAAATGATAGATATAATTATATTACCAGAAAATTGTACTATTAAAATTACAAGACCAGAAATTTGTAGTACTATTAATGATTACTATTAAAATGATATAATTATATTTTCTGAATAATTCATTAATTTCACTATCAACCATAAGAAGGCCTATAAATTTTGAAGTGAATTTCAAGAAACTTTAATGGGGAAAGGGACAATTGCTAGTAAAGATTTGGTTGAGGAAGTACTACCATGGTGGATACTTTTAAGACATGGAGACATTTATTGTTGCATAAATGGAGTAACCTTTAATTGCTCATGAGTTTCTTTTTCTTGTTTTCACCCGGTGTTTGGTATATGTATTGGAGCGTGATTAAATTTAAATTTACGCTGAAAAATCACACATTGGGAGTAAAGCACTGTCTAATAAAGCACTCTGTACCGAGAAAGACTTGAACTCGAGACCTCTGATTATGGATGAAGTACTTATCACTCCACTACAACCTTTATTGGTATTGCTCATGAGTTTTACTATTACATATTATTAGGTTTAATATTATTTAATGCATCCTTTTTAAATCTACTACATGACCTACATTTATGGTAAAAATTACGCCTCAATCTCAGACAAATTAAATCGATTGTATAAATTTTGACTGTTTTAATTCATCTCATCGTCACACCAAGTTTAAAAAAAAAAAAGTATTATAAACGCAAGTTTTATGTTAATTGTGAATATGTCATAGCACTATTCTTTTATTCTGACTTGAATAATGAAAGCAAGCTCATATCGACTAAAATTATATATTATACATATTATGACACCAAAAATAATTAAATGAAAGTGTAAGGTATCAACCTTTTGGTTCTTTTGGTTGAATTCTTTGATGGTAGTATTATCTTAAGCTTCAAATTTGTCAACTTTTATTTGGTAAAGAATTTAATTTGATAGTTGTATACAAATTATAAGTGTGGTCCTGCACTCTTTATTAGTACCAATTATAATTTTATTTGGTATTTTTTGTAAAAGTTACTATTATCAAGTAATTGAGTGAGGAATAATAATGCTCCTATAACTTGCCTTAACAAATTTCTTTCCTTTTTTCCCTTTTTTGAGAAGCAATAATGTGTCTTTGATTTATCATGTTCTTAATAAAACAAGGACATATTTTATTTTCTTGCAATAAGATTAAAATGTTAGTATATATTTAATTATTAAGATATTATCGTAAATATAAACACTCCAAAAGCTAATAACATTTAGTGATGGTTGGCAATGATAGATTTGTGAGATGCTTATTGGTGATGATAGAGAGAGGTGAATTCAAGAGTTTGAGGTTTGTGAATGTTCACGGCCTTTAATATAAAGTTATTACCGATCACATAGTAGAGGGACATAACTATTCAAAGTTTATAGTGAAAAAAATAATGAAAAACCTACTATTTATATTATAATTACCCAAAAAATATCTCTAGTGTCATAAGTCATTGATAAATAAAAATAAAGTTAATAATCACAAGTCACAATTGTGCTTGACAACTTTTATATGCTTAAATGATGAATAATGCTAGTTTCTTCCTAACAAATAAGTTAGCAAAAAAAGACATAAATAACAAAAATATTTATTGAAATTGTTTTACAAGACAAATATTCAAAAATAAGGATTGCAAACATCTCAACCAATAAATATAGTAAAAACTCAAGAGAAAAAGATATACCCAATCAATATTTTTTAATTAAAAAAAAAAAGATAACTCTATGTTTCTTTATTTTCTAAAAGTGCGATTCCATCCTCTTTGAAACAGAAACCAAAACAATATCTCAATATTGTTGTTGTTGTTGGTACAGGTGCCGCCAGGTCAGAGAGAAACAACAACCAAAACACTCATCTCATTATTGTTGTTGTTGCTGGTACAGGTACAGGTGTCGCTAATGCAGGCTGGTACAGGTACAGGTGTCGCCAATGCAGGCTGGTACAGGTATAGCTGTCGCCAATGCAGGTCAAAGAGATAGACATGATCATGTTAATAGTACACAATGCAATTTCATCAACAATCCAAATATATCTAATTATATAGCTGGTGAACAAGGGAAGTGTGGAGTATAGCGCTTTACACATTAGAAAAGTATTTAACTTCTATTCTCAAACGGGAGCCATCTCTCATCCCACAAACTCTTTATATCATATAAATAATAAAAATATCTACATGCATTTGCTATATCCTTAGGTACATGTCGTCTAACTCAATAAAATTAGTGACTTAAAGTATATTTTTTAAGAAGAGCTATATTTTTTTCTTTATAGTTTGTTATATCTTTAGAACACGTAAGTTTTTATCTTTAAATAATAATATTACTATTAATATTTATATTGATCAAGATTAATTAAAGTTAATAAAATGTTAGCCATTTTTTGACAATCAATCGATTGGATAATGTTTTATAAAATTTTATTTACTAATATGAAGAGATGTGATAATTCAAGATTCTAAAATATTATCTAATATAAGCCGCGGATAATTTTTTATGTAAAGTTCCTTTTAATCTAATGTGTATATTGTTTAAGCAAAGATAAAATCATAAAGTACACCATTAATTAAATTTTTTTTCTAAGGCCTAAATCAAATATTTCATTAGCCTTTCCGTTTAGCCATCCTAAACATCTTAATAATATTAAAATTGTTTCACGTAATTCATTAAGTTCAATATCTTATTTTCATTAATCATTTATTTTTCCTTTTTGCAAGTATATTTTGATCATAGCATGAGGAGAAAAGAGTAAATTTAGGAGGATTGCATGTGGAATTTAGGAAACAGATCTGAAATTGGTCGGTCAAATTGAAATCAAAGAATCTTATGACTATTCTTTCACAAAATTGACATCACTATCCCCATTTTAAATACTTAATTAATTTTAAAATTAAATTGTATTAGTTCAATATTTTAAAATTCAAGTTTAGATATTCAAAAGTTATATGAAAAGTTCTGTAAATTACAATCCTTCTCATATTAATATGATTAAAAAAAAATTACTTAAGATAAGTGGCCATCACCTATAAATTATAATCTATAGATATAAAGATTCCTTCCCAATACATGCAATTTTTTCAACATGTACCTTCATCGCACTTCCTCGTAGAGTGCATGAATGCATGTTAAAAAGGATGGACCAAAGCCTAATAGACACGTAAATGAAGCCTTACTCTACTAGGAGTCCGGAGCCAAAAGGGCTCTTTTTTTTTATCAAAAATTTTAAAAGGGACACTTACTTTTGAAAAAAATCAAAACGGACAAAATCGTTGCGGGCCCTGCGACTTACAAGTCGCTCGAGGCCCAGCGATTTGTAAGTCGCCCGGGGCCCAGCGACTTGCAAGTGTTCACTGTTCACCTCCTCCTTTTTTTTTTTTGTTCCCATCCTTAACATCATCATTTTTACTCCTTTCTTTTCTCTTTCATTTTGACCGAGAACAATAATACTCACCCAATATATAATAATTCCATTTTTTCATCATTATAATTTAAATATTTAATATATTCAATTAATTTATATTAATTAACTATAACTACATATTGGAAGTAAATTTTTTTTATTTATTTAATTGTCTATCATATTCAAAACTAATTTGTTACCATAAATCACAATAATTAATAACTTAAAATATTTAAAAGACATATAGAGATTTATTGACTCTTACCAAAAAAATAACCCTCTACTCTCACTTGATTACATATCATGCCTCAATATATAATAATTCCACTGTTTCAGCATGTTGATTTAAATATTTAATATATTCTATTAGTTTATATTAATTAACTATAACTACATATTGGAAGTATTTTTTTTAAAATTTAATTGGCTATCATGTTCAAAACTAATTTGTTATCACAAATCACAATAATTAATAACTTAAAATATTTAAAAGACATATAAAATTTTTATTGAGTCTCATTATTTTAGTAATGCCACATAAATTGAGATAAAAGAAAAAGTACTGCAAATCATAATAATTAACAATTTAAAATACTTAAGAGATAGTTGACTCTCAAAATTGTATCGAAGCCACATAAATTGGGACACAAGGAGTAAATATATTATTTGATAATTACGTAAAAATTATTATAAATCACAATAATTAACAAGCTAAAATACTTTTTTAAAAATATATAAAAGTTCTATTCAACTCTCAAAATTTTATCGGTGCAGCATAAATTATGACAAAATAAAAAATTATCTTAATTAATTGCAACTAAATATTTAAAGTAAATCAATTTTATTATTTTAATTGACTTTTATATAAAAAATTAATCTTTTTATTTATTTATTTATTTTAGTAAGTTTAAATTTTAAAATTATTTTTTTCTTATATAGAAATACTAATATTTAAACTTAACTTTAAGTTTTTAAAGTACAAAATTAATAAATTTAATTTAATAAAATAAATTTCTAATGAATATTTTCTTAGAATTTGTGTTGGGTCAATATATATCAAGTTAAAAAGAAATAAAGAAAAATATATAGTAAAATTTTATTATTGTGAAAGATAAATATAATCCACTATCCAATAATGTTTAATAATATCATATTTTACATATGTAAATATAGCATCACGTATTTAATTAATATACTATTCCGGTGAATTATCGATGATTACTATTGGATATGATAAAATTATATTAATTTTTATAGTAATAACATAATCAATCGCTCTTAATTAATTATTATAAGTCATATAGGTATTAAGAAAATAAATAATATTTAATGAAAAATAAAATAGACATAAAATGTGAAATTAACTCTTAATGTTTTAAATTAAATTTTTGTATTTCGAACGATGATTTTACTATATCACTCCTTATTATAAGTCATTATGTATTAGAAAAATAAGAATAACAAAATTATATATCAACATAAAATATTTGATTGACTATCAAAATTATATTAGTGTCATATAAATTGGGACGGGACAGAAGAAGATATAAAGCAACATATATTATTTGAAAATGAAATAAAAAGTACTGTAAATAATAGAAGAAAGTATTATAAATCACAATAATTAAAAACATAAATTATTTTTAAAATATAATTGACTATCAATGCCACAAAAATTTGGATAAGAAAAGTAACGTATATTAATATAAAAATTACATAAAAAAATATAATAAATTACAATAATTAACAACTTAAATTATTTAAATACATTGTGTGCTTGAGAGTGGAATTGTGAAGTGATGAAAATGAAGAATTATTTGTGTTTATGTTTTCTGATCGTTGGAGAAAAAGAAAGATGATGCAATGTTCTCTATTCTTTTCTGTTGCTCCCACCAAGAAAAGGAAAAATGGAGTATATGTGAATGGTCTATGTAGTGTGGAATCTTTGAGTGGGTGAGTATTATTGTTCTCGGTCAAAATGAAAGAGAAAAGAAAGGAGTAAAAATGATGATGTTAAGGATGGGAACAAAAAAAAAAGGAGGAGGTGAACAGTGAACACTTGCAAGTCGCTGGGCCCCGGGCGACTTGTAAGTCGCAGGGGCCCGCAGCGTTTTGTTCGTTTTAGTTTTTTTCGAAAGTAAGTGTCCCTTTTGAAATTTTTGATAAAAAAAAAGAGCCCTTTTGGCTCCGGACTCCTCCACTAGCATTGTTATAAAATTATAAAATAATTTTCAGAATTAAAAGCCTTTGTACAATTTGCTTCTGATCTCGATAAAGCTACTCAGAATCAATTGACAAGAGGTCAACTATTACGTGAATTGCTTAAACAATCTCAATCGGATCTTCTCACGATAGCAGAGCAGGTAATGACTATTTATACCGGAACAAACGGTGGTGATTTAGTAGTAGTGGGTGGCAAGGTGGCTATTCACCACATCTGTTTTACAAGCCAACCAATAAGCATTGTAAAAACCTAACACTAAGGACCGCAAAAATCCTAAATTGTTGATAGAATAATGTCTTCTATACCAAAAATAAAATAAAATAGGAGAAGTAGAAAAACAATATAAAGAAAATGATCCGTTTGTGTTAATATTGTGTTTTCTTAATCAAGTGTATGTCTTAAGGATCAGTTTAATTTGTCCTTGCCTATGTGCTTCTTCTTTTTTTTTTCCCCTCACACAGTGTCCGGTGCCTACATTGGAACCCCGACTAATCCGGATCGCGCGTTGCAGGGCCCATTCTGGGGGGTAGCGCTCCCAAAAGGATTTTCTCTATACCCTGAGCTCGAACCTGAGACCTCTGGTTAAGGGTGAAACAGTCCCAATACTGATAAAAGCCCCGAGTGTGTGCTTTTATTATGTCAGTTTAGTTACCTTGGGGCAAAACATGAGAAAGGAAAAGAAGAGAGAAAAGATTTAGTTCCTATAGTCAAAGGATGGAGATATGAAACCATATAGCAAGCTCATATATATGGGATTGGAATTCATATATACTTAAGTCCACTAATTGTCTTTCAACTATATTTCTTACTGTGATGATAGAGGTGGATATGCATAAAAATGTTAAATGTGCAAGAATAGGTGACCCGGAGTTCTTACTATATGGCATGTAAATTCTGAGAGGCTAAAGATAAGCCAGCATTTGCATCAGCCAGCTTCACGGAAGTAGGTGACCCATGGTTCTTCCTATATGATACGCTTAAGAGTGTAGCAACAGGGTTCAGAAGCAGCATTCGTGTGTATCAAGGGTAGACCAACGTGCATAATCCGATCGATGAGTTGGAAGATGATATGCAATATTGACTAATTGTGGCATTATATTGGGCAAGGTAGCTCTTCCTCACCCTCTCTCGATCGCTCTGTAAAAGGAAGCAGCAATACAACATGCATGGCGTCTCTGTATTTACTTCTATATCAATGCAATATAAACAGACCAATGGTATTCTGCATCTTTTAGCATGTTCTAGTTGTCCTTTATACCTTGTGTATCAGCTTGTTAACTTCAGTTCTGGTCCTCAGTACTGACAGTAATTACCTTCTTACTAGCAAAGTGCGATGAATTTACAGGTTGTGACAAGTAGATATGCTAGCAAAGAGCAAAACCTGTAATAGTCGATGAAAACAATTGCGCCTTCTCAGAAATGGCTCTTCTGGGCAGTGTCGTTGCCACTTCCTGCAATGATATCATCAAGCCTAGCAACTTCTATGACAAGACATCAGGTTCCAGGCCTTAAGTGACGGTGAATAAAATTAAAATACGTAAAGGCTTTGGAATCCATAAAACTCTTCAACAAAAGTGAGGCAGCATCGAGATGACACACGAGAAAAACAATACATCACGAGCATTAACTTTAGACAAATGAAAATGCAAGCCAGTACAAGTTCAAGAAACCGGAACTATCACAAGTCTTAGTTCAAAGCCAAACATGCGCAAAAGTGATTTGACTTAACAATAAGCAGACATGGAAAAAAAATCAGCAAGCAACAACATGCTGCAGCAACAACTGGCTGATAGAAGCATAATGACAATAACACTACCAAGAGAGAACTCCCTCAAATTATATAAAATTCACCAACATTACTTTCCTAACTTGCCAAAGACTTGGATGTCATGGTACATTGAACTTTACCAAGGATGGACCGTAAGATTATAGCAAAATAACAAAAGGACTTCACGGTCATGGTGTTAAATGTTGATCAATGGCAAACAGTACGATGTAGACAAATTTAAATAACCCTACTAAAACATCAAAACTTATGCGACAAGTAGAATCTACGCCTCAATAAATTTCTTCAGATTCTTAAGCCACATCACATATTCTCTGCTGTCCTTGTTGATCATGTACTCGTGCAAGAAGTTAGTTGTGCTGGGTTTGACCCCCCTAATCTCCAAATACTTGTGGAAAGCCTTTTGGAGGTTCTCATCCATATCCCTGATGATGGAGAAGCAGATCATCTATTAGTATAATTAAAACAGATAAGAAGTGCTGTGATGTGGAGCAAAAGCAAGATTAATTGTGGATCCACAGCTATTACATCAAGGGCTAAAGCACGTCTGATTTTAGAGTTCCAGTTCAAGCATGTTGGATGGTTAAGAAGATACTTGGAGCAAGGAATCAACTACATATATCGCGTCAGGCCAGTGCAGGAACGAAGAGCATGATCAAACAAGCATATATGGCACTGCAGGGCAAGTTTCTTAAAGTGGAGCCGAGAGGAGCTCGACCTAAAGCCATCTTTACTACTTGGTTACAGCTTCAAAACAGGCTACTTACAGTTGACAGACTCTTGAAATGGAAATTGCCGGTGCAACCTCTTTGTGTTATGTGTAAGCAGGTCGATGAAACAAGGGATCACCTATATATGTGTATGCCAGGACACTGTGGGGGAGGCTACTGAAATGGTTAGCACTGCCGGTTCCCTCCTATACTACATGGAGTTCAATGCATCAATGGATACTACAGCTGACTAAAGTTAGAAGCACACACGCACAGGTGTTGAAACTAGTTTACACAGAAACATTCATGAGTTGTGGCATGAGAGGAATAACGAATTTCAAGACTCACGAGAAATCAGGTCCTTCATAAGCAATCTGATCCTCAGCAACTTTAGGATCTTTGATTGACAAACTGTCGATCGCAATCTCGTCAGCAAAAGCTGTGAGACCAAACTCCAAACATAGTCCATTCTTCTTAGACACCCTAACGACGAGTGGAATTTGGGATTGATTGGCCCTTTCACTGTCATCCCTAGTAATGTTCTCCATCTCATCTTCATTGCCAGTAACAAGGTCAGGCATGTGAACTTCGACATCAATAGATTCACCTTGATACTCTCTTGTCAATGTTGTCGTTTCTTGTCCAGGATGATCTTCAATCTTGAAGGGGAAACCCTCAGGAACATCCTCCTGCAATGATAATGAAAAACAACGATAATAGTCTCAAGTATTCAATCCACTAGTCTTTTTTTTTTTGGTAAAAGAGTAAAGCATCTAGTACCCCTGAAATATGATGAAATTTGCTACGACACACTCCAACTTCACGGGAGTCCTATTACCCTTGAAGTCAATTTTAGCATATTTTTGTAATCTTTTTATCTGACGTGGCACTTCCCTGAACCATGATCAAATTTGCTACGACACACTCCAACTTACGAGGGTCCTATTACTGCTGAAGTCAATTTTAGCATATTTTTGTCAACCTTTTTAACTGCCTTTTTAACTAACATGACATCTTTGACGTCACGTCAGCACAATTATCGCTAATAGCAAGTAATCAACACAAGTAAATCTATCTATACAAAAAAGAAGAGTAATCCTATCCATCTTATATACACTATCACTATTTGTCTACTTTTTTGATAACACTAGTGTTTCCAGGGAACTCCGTCCACCAACGCTAGACCAGATTTAAACAAATATTAAAATTCAAAATTACAAAAAAAAAAAAAATGGAAATACAAACATCGTCATGTTGGTCAACTGACTCAGCACACAGTATTTCCGACTGAATGACTTTGATGAGTGACTCATCAGAACTGGAGCAGCTCTTGGTAGAATAGCAATGAAGAGAAGACGGCACTGAGTTCCGAAAGAAGTTTCTAGAAGCAGCAGCAGCAGCAGTAGCAGTGCGATTAACTACGGTAGAGAAGAGAGCAGAGGATCCATGGTGATGGTAGAATCTCCGTGTTGTACGGATGGCCCGAAAAGCCAAAGGTACAACCTGAGAAGCAGTCCTTCTGATGATGAAGTTAGTCACAACCATTTTGGGTCAGAGGTAGAGATTTTAGGGTTTAAGGAGAATGGGAGGTTTGGGTTTAGGGTTTAAGGAGAATGGGAGGGTTTGAAGAGATTTTATGCACCAATTATTAAAATTAATATATATTTTTTTTTTTTTAATTTTTTATCCGGTGTCTGATAATGTGGGCGACTAATTCAAACCCTCGTTGGATAAGGCTCAATCGGGATAGCTCAGACCCAAAACTTGCAGGTCTTATCTGCACCATATCCTTTTATGGTAAATTAATACTCCCTTCATTTCAGAATAAGTGAATTGTTGGAGTATTTATTAGTGTTTCAAAATAAGTAAATCATTCAATTTTTTTTCAAATTTACCTTTATGATTTGACAGCTAATTAATTTTCGAAAAGGTATTACAAGATCAACTTTTTTTTTGAAGGTAAAAATGAAAAGTTGTGTTAAATTTATATCTTTCATATTTTTTCCTTAACTTGTGTGCCAAAATTCAACAATTCATTTATTATAAAACGGAGAGAGTATATTCAAATAATCATAAGTAATTGTCCATAATAAATAAAGTTCTTTGAAAAGTATATTACTTACAATAAAATTAATAAGAGACGTACATTTTTTTCATACCTTTTTAATAATGTAATATCTTTAACATACGTGAAAAAAATTTAACTTTACATAGTAATATTATGCTAATATTTATATTGATCAAAATTAATTAAAGTTAATAAGATATTAATTTAAAGTTAATAAGATATTAGTTATTTTTTTATAATCAATCTGTTTGAGATGTTGTTTAGAATTTTATTTAGTAATATATGAAAATGTGAATAGTTTAAATTAAAATTCTAACATATTATCTAATATAAAGAACAGATAATTTTTCTGCAAGGTTTTTTAATCTAATTTTATATTATTTATTTAATAAAAATAAAATCATAAAGTTCACCTTTAATTAAAATTTGGGCCCCCAAAGTTTTCGCTGCCTACTAAAATTGTTTCACACATTATGACTCATTAAGTTCATTATCTTATTTTCATTATTCATTTGTTTTTTCTTTTTGCAAGGGTATTTTGGTCATTGCATGAGCAGAAAAGAGGAAATTTAGGAGGGTTGCATGTGAATTTTAGGGTCGAACTTGAAATCAAAGTATCTATCTCATAACAAAACTTTTAATGTTTGTAATCTCAAACATGTCATGTAGATATTATATGACTATATACTATCTTTAGGACCTTCATTTTAGGGCTATCTTTCATCATTGATATACATGATTTAACGTGTCGCTACAATTCCTCTACTAAAATAATGACCACCTAGTTTCATTTCCACTTTGAAAAGTGATGTTTCTCTTGTTTTAAGACAATAATGAAAACAAGTTCAACCAGCGACATATTACATTGATTGTGTTCTTCTCACCCGACAACACACCTCATCTTCCTTCTCCACCTCATAGCCCACACCCCTATCCCACCTTCACTCCCTAAAGCGTTTAATCCAAAATACATGCAAATACTTTTAAGATAATATATTTTGCTTACATATCGAACACAAGAAAATAAATAAAGGTATTCACTTAATTGCCTAGAAGACAATTTCACAAACCCATTTCACAATCTCTAAATTTTGCCATGGTATCAATGACAAACAGCCCTTTCATATGTCCCAACTGTTAAACTTCCGCCGACAATACGGGTACATAGAATCTGTATAATATAGAATAACTACTTCAACACTAGTTCAAGTACAAAACAAAAACTCTTATGAAGTTGTGTAACACCCTCAACACAAGATCATAAAAGATCTTTCAAAGAAGTGTGTTTTTCAGAAAAATTAGATGAAAACAGAAATGTTGTTAAGACCAAGTCGTCCGAATTCACGGACTTTCCTTAAGGAAATAATTCCCCTCACTGTACCCGAGGTTGTGGAATTTTCCTCCCTGGATAAAATGGCCTTCAATCCGACTATAGCGGTACCTCAAATAGGCGGATTCTTCGAACACACTCACGGTTTGAATGATCACACTTGGAATATTTTTTAAGACAAGAAGAATGTTTTGTAATCTGAAAATTTCTATATGAAAACCTGTGAATCAAAGCAGGTTTTTATAGCCAAGTGATGTCTCTTCCGAAAAGAGACAAAGGTTCATAAAAAAGGTGTTACCTTTTCTGAAAATTCATGTCCATTCGGCCAACTAGTGTGACTGTTTCTGAACAGGCATGTCATTTCGGATGAAACAGTGTGTTGTTTCATGAAGAATTGCAACTTTCAGCAGCATTTGTTCGTGAAACAGTGCATCTGTTCGTGAAACAGTGCATCTGCTGAAGAACATTGCATGTGGAAACATTGCAACTCTTTAACGTTTCTGCAGCAGTTCACTGCATGCATATAAATGGAGTCCAAATCACAGAAAAAAAAAAATTTCCTGTGTTTTACACATATTCAGATTTTCGTCAAATAAAATTTGTCCAAAAAAAATAGATCTCATCGATCGATCATTTGACCAAATCCAAATCCAAATCCGAAGCCGAGCCGAGCGAGCGACGACGACGACGACGCGAGGCATCTCTATTTCCTTGCCTCACTTACCATGTGAAGTAAGTGTTTCACTTTTAAACACTTTAAAGTTCTCTTCTTCCACCAATGTGGGAGAAGAGTAAACTTTCCTTAGCAAAGAGTACACTTTCCAATTTGGGTGTCTCCTTCCCTTCACTTTGGTTTCTCCATTTTCCATTCAACACACTATGAACCCAACAATCCCCCACATGAATGGGGAATGGCTATTTTTCAAAAATCGTTTACGGACAGTATGTGATCATCAAGCAAAGACTGATTGCATCTGGATAAGTGGGTTTCTCTTTGAACTTTCCGTAGTGAACATGTATCGGATGCACTCGGTCAATCGGTAGATTTGATATCTTTGAACCGTCGAGCTTTAATGTACACCTAGACAACACATGTCACACAATCAGCCTTTTACCATTTATGGTTCTTACGGTTTTGTTCTTTTCAGCCATGAACACGTCCCGGTTTTCATGAGAGCTTAGAGAATAGGCCTTTACTAACATTCTCTTTGAAGCGGCTTCCACTTCGCCCTCACATAGGTGATTTCTAAATGTTTCAATCCTTTAGATTGAACTATTTGGTCAAATCTGCCAAATTTAGATAATCATTAAAAGACTTTTCACCTTAAGTCTTATCCTGGTTTACTATACATTGTCTACATCATGAGAATGAGTTGGGTGAACGACAATGTTGAACCTGTTAGACATAACTTTGTCTGTTCTCCTTGAACCTAGCTCTTGGGATCTCCAGTCTGCTAGGTAGAGTTACCGCCATGCTGACTTGTCCTAGGCCTTAAACCCATTCCCTTGGATGTCCTTTCTACTCCTTCTCTAGCTAGGCCTTTTGTAAGTGGATCCGACACATTATCCTTTGACTTTACATAGTCTATAGTGATAATTCCACTAGAGAGAAGTTCTCTAACGGTATTATGTCTTCGACGTATGTGACGAGACTTACCGTTGTACATCATGCTTCCAGCCCTACCTATTGCCGCTTGGCTATCACAGTGTATACATACTGGTGCCACTGGCTTGGGCCAATAAGGAATATCTTCTAAGAAATTCAGGAGCCATTCTGCTTCTTCACCGGCTTTATCTAATGCGATAAATTCAGATTCCATTGTAGAGCGAGCGATACAAGTCTGTTTCGACGATTTCCAAGAAACTGCTCCTCCACCGATAGTAAATACATATCCACTTGTGGATTTTACTTCGTTCGATCCGGTGATCCAATTTACATCACTATATCCTTCAAGTACCGCGGGATATTTATTATAATGCAAAGCATAGTCTTGAGTGTATTTAAGATAACCCAAAACTCTTTTCATTGCCATCCAGTGAGTTTTGTTGGGATCACTCGTGTATCGACTCAATTTACTGATAGTGCATGCTATGTCTGGTCGTGTACAGTTCATTATATACATCAAACATCCCAATACTCTTGCGTACTCCAATTGAGAATCACTTTCACCTTCATTTTTCCGAAGTGCAAAGTTCGCATCCAATGGAGTCTTGGCAATATCGAATTCCATATACTTGAACTTGTCAAGTACTTTTTCGATATAATGAGACTGTGACAGTGCTAACCCTTGTGGAGTTCGATGGATTCTTATACCTAAGATCACATCTGCAACTCCGAGGTCTTTCATATCAAACTTGCTCTCGAGCATTCGTTTGGTTGCATTTATGTCACAAATGTCTCTACTGATGATCAACATATCATCCACATATAAACATATAATGACTTGGTGATTTGGTGAGTCCTTAATATATACACATTTATCACATTCATTTATCTTGAATCCGTTTGCCAACATGGTTTGGTCAAACTTTGCATGTCATTGCTTAGGTGCTTGTTTTAGTCCATAAAGTGACTTAACAAGTTTACACACCTTATTTTCTTTTCCTGGAACCACAAAACCCTCAGGTTGTTCCATGTAGATTTCTTCCTCCAATACTCCGTTTAGGAATGCGGTTTTCACATCCATTTGATGGATTTGAAGATCATATACTGCCGCCAAGGCAATTAACATTCGAATTGAGGTTATCCTTGTCACTGGCGAATATGTATCAAAGTAATCAAGACCTTCTTTTTGGTTAAAACTTTTTACTACAAGTCTTGCCTTGTATTTATCAATAGTACCATCCGTTTTCATTTTCCTTTTGAAGATCCATTTAGAACCTAAAGGTTTATTTCCTGGAGGAAGATCAACCAATTCCCACGTATGGTTACTTAAGATTGAATCAATCTCACTATTGACTGCTTCTTTCCAAAAGGATGAGTCTGATGACGACATCGCTTCTTTAAACGTTCGAGGCTTATTTTCTAAGAGAAATGTTACAAAATCCGATCCAAACGAAGTTGACGTTCTTTGACGTGTACTACATCTTGGATTTTCTTCATTACGTACATTCTCACTTGGTTCATCTCGGGGTCGTTTAGATCCTCCACTAGACTGTTCATGTCTAGTTTTATACGGATAAATGTTTTCAAAGAATTCAGCATTATCTGATTCAATTACCGTATTTTCATTTATATCTGAATGTTCGGATTTATGAACCAAAAATCGACATGCTTTACTGCTTTTAGCATATCCTATGAACACGCAGTCCACCGTTTTAGGTCCTATCTTAACCCTTTTAGGTATAGGAACTTGAACCTTCGCTAGACACCCCCACACTTTGAAATATTTCAAGTTGGGTTTCCTTCCTTTCCATTTTTCGTAAGGAATTGATTGTGTCTTACTATGGAAAACTCTATTGAGTATACGATTGGCCGTAAGGATAGCCTCCCCCCACAAGTTTTGCGGTAAACCAGAACTTATTAGTAAGGCATTCATCATTTCCTTCAAAGTTCGGTTTTTCCTTTCCGCAATTCCATTAGATTGAGGTGAATACGGGGCCGTAGTTTGATGGATTGTTCCATTCTCTACACATATTTGTGCAAAGGGAGATTTATATTCTCCGCCCCTGTCACTTCTTATCATTTTGATCCTTTTGTCTAACTGATTTTCAACTTCAGTTTTATATTGCCTAAACGCATCTATTGCTTCATCCTTACTATTTAGCAAGTAGACATAACAATATCTAGTGCAATCGTCAATAAAAGTTATGAAATACTTTTTTTCCACCACGTGACGGTGTTGACTTCATATCACAAATATCAGTGTGTATTAAGTCTAAGGGATTGGAATTCCTTTCAACAGACTTATAAGGATGCTTAGCATACTTTGATTCTACACACGTTTGACACTTAGATTTATTGCACTCAAAATTTGGCAAAACTTCTAAGTTAATCAGTTTTCGTAGCGTTTTGTAATTAACATGGCCTAAACGTTCATGCCATAAATTATAAGACTCAAGCAAGTAAGAAGAATTTGAATTTTTATTCATTTCAATATTCATTACATTCATCTTATAAAGGCCTTCCTCGAGATAGCCTTTTCCTACATACATTTCTCCTTTGCTAACTACTATTTTTCCAGAAACGGTTACACATTTGAAATCATTTTTATCTAGGAGTGAAACAGAAATTAAGTTCCTACGTAACTCCGGAACATATAACACATTATTCAGTGTCAAAACCTTTCCGGATGTCACCTTTAGGCAAACTTTTCCTATTCCCTCCACCTTAGCAGTCGCGGAGTTGGCCATGTAAATTGTTTCTTCCGCTTGAGCCGGAGCATATGTCGAGAACAACTCTTTACTTGCGCAGACATGGCGTGTGGCCCCTGAATCCATCCACCAAGCGCATGGATTGCCGACCATGTTGCATTCCGTGAACATAGCACACAGGTCGTCATAATCCTTGTTGGACTCAATCAGATTTGCTTGGTCCTTTTTCTTCCCTTTTTTCGGGGCTCGACAGTCTGTTGATTTGTGGCCAACTTTGCCACAGTTGAAGCACTTTCCCTTAAACTTTTTCTTGGGATGATTGCTTCCATGTTCAACATTCTTTCTTTTCTTCGAGTTGTTTTGGCCATCTTCTACAATATGTGCTCCATTCATTGTAGAATTTCCCTTTGACCTTCTTTCGGCAGCTTTATTGTCTTCTTCAATCCGAAGTCGGACAATAAGATCTTCAACGGTCATCTCCTTGCGCTTATGCTTTAAGTAGTTTTTGAAGTCTTTCCACAAAGGTGGTAGTTTCTCAACCATTGCTGCTACTTGAAAAGCATCATTCACAATTAAACCTACAAAACAGTTTATGTGAGTATTATGAACATTTTTAATTTGTTCAACTAAGGCATTTTTCAAAATTATACCTTCTGCTAGGAGATCATGTATGATGACTTGCAACTCCTGTACTTGAGAGACAACAGATTTGCTATCAATCATTTTGAAGTCCAGGAATCGTGCAACAAGGAATTTCTAAATTCCTGCATCTTCCGTTTTATATTTCCGTTCAAGCGTCTCCCACAGTTCTTTTGCTGTCTTGGTCCCACTATAGACATTATAGAGATCATCTTGGAGACCACTCAGAATATAGTTCCTGCAAAGGAAATCTGAATGTTTCCAAGCTTCTACAATGACGAATCGATCCTTGTCCGAGGTTCCCTCGGGTACCTCGGGTGCATCTTCACTAGTGAACCTTTGTAGACATAACGTGGTGAGATAAAAGAACATCTTTTGTTGCCACCGTTTGAAGTCGATGCCAGAAAATTTTCCGGGCTTCTCCGCCGGGGCCATCGATGGCGGAGCAGTTGTGCGACTAGATGTGGCAATGTTAGTTGCCCCCATAGACGTTGTTGCACTCATAATTTGACCTTCAATTGTCATTTTTCCTGTCACCACAAGACAGAAAATTAGTATTTTCCAGAATACTATTAATAAAGTTAAATAACTTTATTAGTTTTCCTTTTTGTTTCTAATTAACGACGAAGTTTTTATAACTTCCAATTGTCAATCGAGTGAACTTCAACTTTTGATGAAGATTTTATGTCTTCTAATCACAAGTTAAATTCAAACGGAGTAGAAAGCATAGGCTTTAATCTCCAAAAACAAGTTATACAGATTCCGGAAAGTTATTTCCTTAAGATTGTTAAACTTCCGCCGACAATACGGGTACGTAGAATCTGTATAATATAGAATAACTACTTCAACACTAGTTCAAGTACAAAACAAGAACTCTTATGAAGTTGTGTAACACCCTCAACACAAGATCATAAAAGATCTTTCAAAGAAGTGTGTTTTTCAGAAAAATTAGATGAAAACAGAAATGTTGTTAAGACCAAGTCATCCGAATTCACGGACTTTCCTTAAGGAAATAATTTCCCTCACTGTACCCGAGGTTGTGGAATTTTCCTCCCAGAATAAAATGGCCTTCAATCCGACTATAGCGGTACCTCAAATAGGCGGATTCTTCGAACACACTCACGGTTTGAATGATCACACTTGGAATATTTTTTAAGACAAGAAGAATGTTTTGTAATCTGAAAATTTCTATATGAAAACCTGTGAATCAAAGCAGGTTTCGGCCAACCAGTGTGACTGTTTCTGAACAGGCATGCATCTGGAAACATTGCAACTCTTTAACGTTTCTGCAGCAATTCACTGCATGCATATAAATGGAGCAGATCTCATCGATCGATCATTTGACCAAATCCAAATCCAAATCCAAATCCAAATCCGAGCGAGCGACGACGACGACGGCGCGAGGCATCTCTATTTCCTTGCCTCACTTACCATGTGAAGTAAGTGTTTCTCTTTTAAACACTTTAAAGTTCTCTTCTTCCACCAATGTGGGAGAAGAGTAAACTTTCCTTAGCAAAGAGTACACTTTCCAATTTGGGTGTCTCCTTCCCTTCACTTTGGTTTCTCCATTTTCCATTCAACACACTATGAACCCAACACCAACTGTAGTTGAAAAACTCCAAAGATACTCAACTTGTTAATTTAAGAAAATTTATGAAAAGGTCGTATTATTCAACAAGATGGGCACGTTATTGTACAATACCACAGAAGTTGCCATCACCTATAATCTGCAGATAAAGATTCCTTCCCAATACCTGCAATTTTCTCATCATGCTCCTTCAATGCACGTCCTCGTAGACTGCATGAATGCATGTTAAAAAGGATGGACCAAAGCCATTAAGACACATAAATACAGCCTTACTCCACGTTAACTGAAAACACACACTACTTCAAAGAAAAGAAAAAGAGAATGAACAGCTCCGTGCACTAAAACTTCCACTATGCACAGAGTCCGAAAAAGGGCACCACCACAAGGGTGTATTGTATGCAACCTTACCTTGCATTTCTGCCGGAGGCTGTTTCCAAAGTTTGAACCCGTGACTTCCTAATCACATGACAACAACTTTACTAGTTACTCACTCCAACGCTCCCCTTCAAAACATAAATCACCTCACATCTAGGTAGGAGGAACAAAATAATAAACCAAAACTACATAACATTATACCCATCAACCTCAGCCTACCTTTTACAACTGTGCAGATTTTACAATACTAAGAAAGCGAACAGAACACCATACCAAGTTGTCGCACCCTTCACTATTGAATTTCTATCAAGACTATGATATGATTTTTCAACTACCCCATATATGTATACCAGCAAGAACCCTGTAAACAGTAAAAAGAACTGTATCTATGTGCACTATCTATTACTCATCGGAGATGGTTGTCTAAAATGGACTGAGAAACTGGCGGACGATTCAGTCAGCATTACTAGTAGTAGTGCTGTCTTCAGGCTTGGTCTTGTTAAGTGATTTCTGGCTATCTAGAACCGGCATGTAAGCTTCAGTTGTGTTCTTTAGAATGTCACTAGCTTCTTTATCAGCTCTTCGTGGACTCGTTAAGTTCTTCTCTACATCTTCGAACTTAGCAGTGGCCAATGGTTCTGCTCCAACACTCTTTGCCAAATTTGGCCCAATTGTGAGGCTAGCAGCTTCGTCCCTAGAAGCATACCAAGAATTGCCGCAAGCAATACACTCCAGCTGAGGTATGGAAAAGAAAAAACAGAAACAAGAAGCAGTTAGTGCAGAAATCAAAGTATTTGGGGAAGAGGAAATTTTCAAATGGTGTTTACACCATATTCAATCTGTTTTATTCTTTAAATACAAGTAAAAATAAAAAATGACAACATATATTTAAGAGATATATAACACACAAAAAGGTCCCTACGCAAGATAAATCCCTTCAACATCTTGCATGGTGATTTAGTATAATGACAATGACGTGGTGAATTAGCTTTACCACG
The DNA here is from genome assembly GCA_030864225.1 of Capsicum baccatum var. pendulum. Taxonomy (NCBI): domain Eukaryota; kingdom Viridiplantae; phylum Streptophyta; class Magnoliopsida; order Solanales; family Solanaceae; genus Capsicum; species Capsicum baccatum. The sequence goes on from CM061550.1 coordinate 6,295,351, forward strand.
AGAACAGAAAAGAACTCAAAAAGAGTTCGATTACTGCCACATCATCTAAACATAACATGAATTGTTTTAAGTTCAAATCTCCTCCTCCTCCTCACTATTACCAACATATTAACTCTCTACTCAGAGATGTAACAAAGACAATGCTCAATCAACTATAAAAAGCTTCGGATGCAACAAGCAACTGCTATCATAGTAAACAGTTTTCCACTCCCTCTTGCAAAAAGCAAAATGAACAATAATAATAAATGGTTACAAGAAACATCATGATGTATATATGTAGTAAGTCTATCTCAAACCCCAAAGAAAAACTGCAAGGACAAACCGAGTAACGATCTCCATGCCCAGCCTGAATAATCTCCATGAGCCGCACTTTTTTCTCTGCGCATCTTTTGCAACGAGCATCAGTCATCTGTGCCACAAACCGATCAGAATTGAGCAACAAGAAACAATATACTTAACCTGTGTTAAGTTTTTGTACCAAGTATTGGTCATCTGTCACACAACATGAATAGAATGAGCAAATAAGATACGTCAAATTCAAAACTCCTGTCTTATAACATCATCATATCAATTTTTGCCAACTAATGATGGCCAAATTTCTAAAACTCCTCTTTCAAGTTCTCAACATGAAAAGATAATTCTTAAGAATTCTAGAGGCTCAGTACATTGAGAAGCTACATGCCTATGTTCAACTTCATCTTAAAACAAAAACATGCTCCGCCAAAAGAGAGAATTTTTTACTTGGTTACAAGAAAATATTTCTATCACATTTAGTGCATCTATACACATATCTAATAATGAGAAATAAAAGACCAACTCTGCCACCAAAGTAGTAAACTAAAGTTTGCCCTGGTTAGTTAAACTAAAACCTGCTTAAGGAACAAAATAATGTTATAGTATAAACCTGTATGGGCTCTGGCTCCTCGGGCTCCCTGCTTGCTAACTCTTCTGCTGTTAGAGCTTCCTGAGATAGAAATGGAAGATAACATCAAACAAAGGAAAGCATAATCTGCTGGCACCAATTTTCCAATTCCACAACAGAAATAAGAAATTAAAGGTTTTCTACTAACAACTGATAATCTCCTCAAATGGCAAATACTTGTCTAAACAATTTTGGGGCAAGTTTAAGGGGCCGTATATTTGTTAGGCCACAAAAATTCAGTAGATTTTTTTTTTTAGTCAACTTGGTAAAAATACAAATGGCACAAAAATTTTAAAAATGACTTCTAAGTTTTAATAAAGAACAGAAAATTAGCTTTCGTGTGATAAACATGAAGCTAAATGAGTATGAACCAAATTTACTCTCTAAATTGGATTTAAAATAGAGGTGGGCATGGTATGGTATGGTATGATGTTTGAAATTTCGGTACGATAATTTTGGCATTCGGTTAAAGAAACAATAAAAATCTAAATGAACCATCCACCAAAAGGAAAGAACATACAAAACACATATTTATACAATGTACAGAAAATGACTCATTCAATTTCTATGTGCACTTATATAGTGCTATAATGTTATCTCCACCATAAAAGCAGGGTCTCATTTTTTATTTCCTTCCCTATAGCTCTTATATCTTTTTGTTATTTGCTTTTTTCTTAAGGTTGCCTAGTAGCTCTCTTGTATAATGATAATTGTCTATAAGATTATGAAAGGAGGAACTAGGAAAAGGTAGAAAACCGGATCAGATGAAAAATGGAAAAAGATAAGGGCAATGTTTAACAGTGTGTACTAAATTACTTAAATATGAGAGGAGGAACAATCAAGTAGAGTGTGAACTAAATTAAGTTTGAAATATCAAATACTTCTCGAAGCATCAGTAAAGATACTAGAATTTATAGATCTAAAGATACTAGACTTTATAGATCTAAAGGATGGCTCAAATAATAAGTTAATACCACTCACTTCATATTTGTTCCCCTGATCATATAGATGTGTATACAATTCCATACACTTCTGCACATTTCAATTAAGATATACCCTTTTTCCACTAAAGTGTTACATACTCATCCTCAAATACATACTCCTCTTCCAGTTTCCCCTTGTTTGTGCATCTTTCTTTTCCCCATTATAGCTCTTTAATTTTTGAGTCGGCAACATCTGTCCAAAGATCAAATCGCACTAACGTTTCAGCAGCAAGCTACCATCTCTAACAATCTCTAACCTAGGTTGGGATCTTGACGGCTCTCCTTTCTTCTATATTTTTTAAATTTTGTTTAGAAGTAAGAAGCTTATTAGTTTAGAATAGCACCACGGAGGTGCTGTGAAAAGACTTTATATATCAAAACAAAATATATTCCTTCCTATTGTTTTAAGGATTCTAAGAGTTACAAAATTCTTGACACTACCCTTTCTTAGGGCAGGATCTCTGCTTAACACTAACATAATCCTAAAACACCTTCATGCAGAAGTCATCATTCTTCTCAAACACTCATCTTCTCCATCATCCCCGTCTTCCAGTGAGAGGCTACTGATCCTTAAGATACAGTCAAGATACGACTATTTTATCTATGGAAACACTATTAGTATATACAAAGCATAAAATAATCGCCTATTGTTACCAACACAAATATTTTTTAATAACATCACATATAGTAACCCAAAAGAAGTACTCAATGTATATACTTGGAGTGAAGTTACACACATAAATCTGGAATTTCTTTGTATATAAATACATCTAGACATATTACTTTAAAATACTTATCAGTAGTTATATTTTACAGTATTACAGAATTGTTTTTAGGTCGAAGTCAATTTAATAGACAAATCCAAGGACGATTTTTCTCTATGTCCACTTCCACAATCCACCATGGCATAAAATAACTCTCATTCTAATGAAAACACGATAGCAAATTACGAAACCAAAAGCTTCATATTAAGAGTGGTTATATAGTTTTAAAACATTATGACTTTCTTGATCAAAAAAGAATGGCTATATTGTTTAGTCACAAATATGATATTCAGCACTCAGCAAACAATTAATAAATGAACTAAATCAAACTAAAATAGTATCTAACATAATATGAGACGATCAGACCAGCCTACAATTTCTTTAGGTTGTAAAGAATGTCCACTAAAAAATTGCTCAATCCTGGAAATTAACATACACCTTCTAGTAAAACAATTCACAAATTCATGTCATATACTGACAAATTCCATCAAAGCATCACGAAATAAAATGGCATCCAGGGTCACTAGCCAGCTGTGGTACATGTTTTTTGTAATTCGAGACATAAGTTGGACCATGCCTAATTCCATGATTGAGTTCTTACAAGGCTGGAACAAACAGAGGCTTAGTAAGACAAATTACTGCCTGGCAGTAGATCTAATGGTAATATACACTAAAGAGAAATCAGAGCAATTGAGTGAGGAACAAGAGCAAATATTATTGAAGCAAGTACAATTCAAATGATTCAAAGATCAACTAAGCAGAAGAAAATATTATATGCTTAAATTATGAACCAAAATCAAACTGCAAGGCAAGTTTGTGCAATCTTCTGCCTAACCTAAATTAGTTTTTTTTCTTGTACGGAAGGAAATGAGGTCACCTTCTTCCACATTCAAGCACCACCCTTTTTTGGTTATTTTTGGAGCACATTAAATTCCTATGTGTACAGGTGATTATCAACTTCTTCATTTGTAGGAAATCTCCTGCTTCTTCTTCATCTTTTTTTTTCGTGTGTAGGCAGGTTGGAGAGGGGTGCCTTTTTCACATATCAGAGAAGGAAAAGACAATGTTCAATTCACCCAAAAAATCTCGAAGGGCAAATCATATTTTCCTTTATTGTGTGTTTACTTAGGAAAATGCTCAATTGTACTTTTGCATTCAAAATCAGCTTCATTATACCCACAGCTGAACAATATTTACATTTCATGAACTCCAAACAAACCTATTGAGGTTGCACCCAGTGAATTCAAGAAGAACAAGCCGATAAGTTCAACAAAGCAAGGGCTAACCCATTCAGAAATCAACAGAACATATACATAAAAACTACTATGTCAAACATTTAAGACTATCTGCATACAAAGTCGATAAAACATAAATCAATCCTCAAATTCGGTAAAAAATTAATTCTTTGGACCCATACCTTTAGCTCATTTGGGGACATGTTCAGTATCTGAGAGGGATCCAACTCCCCTTTCAGAAGACGGCGTGCTAAGAGTGAGGTGTTCTGGAAATAAATTTACAAGATAGAAAAACTGGAAATTAGAAGGTAAATACACACCTACATAGAAATTAGAAGAAAATTAAATAAACTCCATGCTCATTCCCCCATCCCCTTACAAAAGGTACTCACCTTAAGATTGAATGTTAACTGCCTCATCTTCTGATTGTACTTCTGAAAATCAGATGAGAGGACCTCGTGTGCAGCTTTCTCTAGAGAGACCACAGCAGGGACAACACTGTCTGGCCATCGGAACACATCACCCTGAAAATAATCCAACAGAAGAAACATTTCAAGGAAAATCCGCCCGTATAATAGCAACTAGACAACTATACATAAATTCTGTCAATCATCAAAATCAATGAAAAGAATAATTCTTACGTCAGCACTGTTGTCTAGAGACTCATTCACATGTTTTGCAGAATCTGTGTTACCAGTAGGATCAGCTGGATCTGAGCCCCCTTTTTCTTTACCATCATATTGTGCATTATCCACAGGGCTGCAGAAATACTGAATTGATTGCAGCAGTTTTTCCAGCCATTTGTCACGCTGTGTTTCACCTGTTAGGACTTTGAAGTTTGAAAGGATGATGAAGTATTCTGAAGCATTATTGGCACAACTGCCTGGAGTTTCTGCTGTAGGCTGACCAGATCTAGATGGTGCTTCATCGTCTCTGGTGACATCCAAAGACATCATGCTCTTCTTCCTCAAAAGTCGTTTACTTTTCAATTGGTCTTCCTGACTAACAGGAGCTACAGAATTATCCTCAGTTTCAAGGTCAGGAAGATGCCCAACTCGTGCTATAGTCTTGTGAACAAGCAGATCAATCTCATGCTGTTTGGTATCTTCATAGTCCTTATCTGTTAACTTGAAAAGCCTCATCTGTTCAGTGTCATATACCTTCTGAACAAAAAAACCAGGATGCTCTTTCCTTTTTGGAATCTGCTTGTTCAACGGGACAAAGTGCACCACACACTTGTGCATGACCGACTCCGCCGGGACCTCATCTCGGTGAAAACTATAGAACAATTCCCTCGTGTCTTGTGATTGCCAATTTCCACCAGCTCTTTTTACTGCTTCCTCAGGTCGGTAAAACCACTGTCCTGTGACCATCATGTTGCCATCCTTGGTCTGAGTAATATCCTATAAGGAGAAAATCTAATTGAGAGTCCCAAAAAGAGATTAAAAGCAATTACCCACACTAAAAGTAACAGCCAGAGAATCATGCATCACCAATATTTTCATGCCAAAGCTAGAACACCAGTTCAGGAAGCTGCAGAAAGAAAAAAAAAAAAAAAAGAAGGGGGGTGGGGGGGGGGGGGGGTGGTTGTCGACTCTCCCAGAAAGAGATTGCTTAACATTGGAACTTTCTGAGAGAAAGAACTCAACAGAGACTTATGACATGTTGTATTCCCTCTAGTCCTAAACAACCTGCTAATCTAAGGAAAAAAAACTCATCCTAAAACACAGATAGTAACTGCATGTCCCAATGTCTAAACTTACAATAGATTTGATGGAGGGTGGGGATACATGAAACACAAACGTGGCATTGTTGTATATCTTCCTCTTCTACTTCCTACCAATCAAAGGAAATACTTACCTTACAGCAACTACACCTCTTTTCGCCCAACTTTAAGACAGATTCTATATATGGAAGTGAAGGAAGATATTATCTTTTTCCACACTAGTTATTGTTCATCTGCTCTTTCCTTCTTAGGCTACGATTTAATGTTTTGCTTCTGTTTTCTCCCCTTCCCTTTTGTACTCCCAACTGAGGAAGTTTAATTCACATTTTAAGATGCAGAACCAAAAAAAAAAAAATCTCTGGTGGTGCAATAGAAAAGGCAAACTTGCAATTAAGATCCATGTCGAATTGAGTTAATTTAGCAGTAGAAAGGGAAAGAGGGCAGCCCGGTGCACTAGAGCTCCCGCTATGCACGGGGTCCAGGGAAGGGACAGGCCACAAAGGTCTACTGAACGCAGCCTTGCCTTGCATTTTTGTTAGAGGTCGTTTCCACGGTTTAAACCCATGACCTCTTGGTCACATGGCAACAACTTTATCAGTTACTCCAAGGCCCCCTTCAAAGAAAAAAAATAAAATAAAAAGAGGCAGCCCTGTGGAAAGGAAAACTACCTAAAACAAATCTTTTTTTTGGTTAACAGTGGTTTTAGGCCAACTTGTGCTGCCCACCAAAGCACAAGCATGTGGAAAGCAATCACTTAATGTTTTCTGTATCTATTGGAATTGAACCCTGATGTCCAACATTTAGACCCACTTCATGCCATACCTTGGGTGCAAGTACCAAAAAAGTGATGCATCTTCCGGGGAAAAGGAATTACCTTGATAATTGCCACATAAGGCTTCTGATTTTTTTCTTCTGGAATCAATAGCACAGGATCCTCCTGTATAAGAAATAAATTAGTAATAAGAGAGACACCATAGATCAACATAAGCTATATCACTTGGGAAAATTACAAGCCAACGCAATTACAACATTGCTAATCAAGGGAGAATGAACAACCAAATGAAAATTCCATGAAAGAAAACCACTGGAGTTGATATTGATTCACAAAATTCCCTTCCTCTCTCATACCAACATCCAAGCCCACCAAACCAAGCCTCTTGAACTGTAATCATACTTCTATGAGAAAAGATACCAATCAGATTTAACCAACCCTCTCATTTCTCCAACTCCTTACGATAAGTACAACTATATCAAACATACTCATTAAATAAAAAAAATAAAAATAAAAAAAAACAAATTTTGAATCAAACATGTGGAGATTCAGTATCACATTGGTCACGCAGGGATACCTTCCACTTCCCACCAGCAGCAACAGATAACTCTGTCCACCAAGGCCCCTTTCTGCCAAAGCTGTGACAGATGGAAAGAATCACCTAGCATTTTTTTCTCTCAACTAGGATTTGGACCTGATATCCCAAGTTCTCAACCCACTTTATTGACCACTAGACCACACACCTTTGGGTTCCAAAAGAAAACTTTTTTTCACAATTCAAAGGCATCAAATTTTCAATACAAACGATGTCTAATCACATTTCAAACCGAAATTAAGCTATACTACACTAAAAAGAGCAGTAATTTCCCAAAAACACCAATCAATTCAATTCATACAAAAGCATTTTTCAATAAACACAAATCAAATAAATGAAAAACTCAAAAGTTCATAGCAATTTTCGTCATACTCAAACGACTCATAAAAACTTTTCCTCCCTCTTCCTCTTCCAGTAACCCTAATAACCTCACCAATCGGCTTCGCATGATCTTCATCCTCTTTCGCCGCCTCCGTCGCTTCTTAAACCCGATCCAACTCCACCTATGCTTCCTCCATCTTCTTCACTCACTTTCCTCTCCCTCTCTCCTCCTCCTTCGGATTTGTTTTCGGGGGCCTTTCCTCCTCTTCTTCGTCGAGTTCCATTTTCTTACGTTCCCGTTGAATCGCTTTCTCTTCTCCGCCGCCGTTGCGGGAGCCGCGTGTTACACGCGATATCGGAATTTCGTCCTCGTCGTCGCTTACGGCTACCACCGCGTGCCGCCGGTTTTCCATTTTTTGTTTGCTACAAGTGTAGAGTGAAATGAAAAAACAAGGAATCTATTGGAGGTTCTGATACTTGACAAAATGTTTTACAAGACTAGGGCACAATATATATACCAAGATATTTTTAAGGGTTGTTTGGTAAACCGGATAGTATAAGCGGGGATATATATTGTGAAATCACTATATCCCAAATCATGAAAAAAACAGAGGAAAGCAAGGAAAATAACAAAGAGAAAATAAAACAATACAACTATATTTGGTAATAAAACAATAGTTGTGCTATTTTAAGTAACAAAAAATGACAGAAGAATTAGTTTACTTAATTATCCCAAGATAATACTATACTTATGATACAAAATCCCTATAAATGACATCAAAATTGTTAAATTAGATATAAATAATTCAACTAAATAACACGCGTCAGCAAGTGGAATTCTACAATTTGTGAAATTCTAGTATCGCTCTGTGCACTCAGTGGCGCCGTACTAGCTACTCTCTGCGTCTTCTGACAAATACAACAAAATAGTACAATCCGGTTTACCAAACAACCCCTAAAAATGTCTTGGTATACATATTGTGCCCTAGTCTTATGAAACATTTTGTCAAATAGCAGAACCTCAAGTAGATTCCTTGTTCTCTCATTTTACTCTACACTTGTAGCAAACAAAAAATGAGAAACCAGCAGCACGTAGTGGTAGCCGTAAGCGACGACGAGGATGAAATGCCGATATCGCGCGTAACACGCGCCTCCAGCAACAGCGACGGAGAATAGAAAGCGAATCAATGCAAACGTAAGAAAATGAAACTCGACGAAGAAGAAAAGGAAAGGTTGCAGAAAACGAAGCCAAAGGAGGAGGAAAGAGGGTGAAGAAGATGGAGGAAGCAAAGGTGGATTTGGATCGGGTTGATGAAGCAATGGAGGCGGAGGAAGAGGAGGAAGATCATGTGAAGCCGATTGGTGAGGTTATTAGGGTTACTAGAAGAGGAAGAGGGAGGAAAAGTTTTTATGAGTCGTTTGAGTATGACAAAAATTGCTATGAACTTGTGAGTTTTTCGTTTATTTGATTTGTGTTTATCGAGAAATTTTTTTGTATAAACTGAAAATTGAATTGAATTGATTGATGTTTCTGGGAAATTACTACTGTTTTTGGTGTGTTGTAGCTAAATTAGGGTTTGAATTGTGATTAGACATTGGTTTGTATTTTGTATTGAAAATATGACGTCTTTGAATTGGGTAAAAAAGGTTTTATTTTGGAACCCAATGGTGTGTGGCCTAGTGGTCAATAAAGTGGGTTGAGAACCTAAGGTCTCATGTCCAAATCCCAGTTGAGAAAAAATAAACACTAGGTGATTATTCCGTCATAGCTTTGATAGACAGAGGCCATGGTGGACAGAGTTATCTGATATCTGTTGGTGGTGGTGGGAGGTGGAAGGTGGAAGATATCTCGTGGATTTAGTCAAGGTGAGCGAAAGCTGGCCTGGACACCACGGTAATTAAAAAAGTAAAAGTTTTTCTTTTAGATATGGAGGTATATTAGCAGATCTTATATTCTTGGATTCGTCTTTACGTCAACATCATAAATTAATAAGAATAGCTAGTTTAGATTTGGAGAATTCCTGTGTGAAGAATGTGATACTGCACATATTTGGCTTGTTCCCGAAATAAAAGGCGCATCTTGGTGCGCTAAAGGGACCACAAGTCTATGAACTTGTGACTTTTCGTTTATTTGTTTCTTTTATCGAAAATTACCTTTGAATAACTATAGGAAATTAAATTGATTGAAGACTGGTTGATGCTTTTGGAAAATTACTGCTCTTTCCAGTGTATTGTAGCTGAATTATATTTCAAACCTATGTGTAATTACATTTCAAACCCTAATTCAGCTACAATACACTAAAAAGAGCAGTAATTTACCAAAAACATCAACCAATCTTCAACCAATTCAATTTTTAGTTTATACAAAAACATTTTTCGATAAGCAAGTCAAATAAATGAAAAACTCACTAGTAACGATTCCCATCATAAAAAATACAAACCTATCATGTGATCACATTTCAATCCCTAATATAGCTACAACACACATAAAGTCAAAGTAATTTCTCAAAAACATCAATCAATCTACAATAAATTTAACTTCCTATAGTCTTTCAAAAGCAAAATTTCGATGTAAACGAAACAAATAAGCGAAAAAATTCACAAGCTCATAACAATTTCGACCGTACTCAAACGATTCACAACGGTTTCCACAATTCAAAAGCATCATACTTTCGATCATACAAAATACAAAACTATATGTAATCACATTCCGAATCATAATTCAACTACGATACACTACAACAACCAATAATTCCCCCAAAACAACCAATCTACAATGAATTTAACTTCTAATAGTTATTCAAATAATTTTTTTCGATGAAACTAAACAAATAACAAAAAAACTCACAAGTTCATAGCTATTTCCATCATGCTCAAACGACTCGTAATGATTTCTCCTTCCTTTTCCTTTTCCAGTAACCTTGACAACCTCGCCAATCGGCTTAGCATCTTCCAACTGCTCCTGCTCCTCCTCCTCCTCCTCTACTGCCTCCACTTCTTCAACCTCCACCTCTTCTTCATCAACTTTCTTCGGCTTTTTCACTCTCTTCCCTCTCCCTCTCTCCTCTTCCTCCTTCACCTTCGGCTTTTCCTTTTCCCTTTCCTCTTCTTCCTCTTCCTCCAGTTTCATTTTCTTCCGTTTCCGCTGATTCAATTTCTCTTCTCCGCCACCGTTACGCGAGGCGCGTGTAACACGCGAAATCGGTACATCGTCGTCGTCGTCGCTGATAGGAACCACCGTGTTCCGACGGTTTCCCATTTTTGCAATGGCGGCGATTAAGCAGCAAAGAGTGTGTGAGTGTGCAATGAGAAAATGAAATCTGCCGGAGATTCTGACAGCATATATCTACTCGCAGGCGACACAATTTATAAGAAAAAAAAAAGTGTTAAAACTATTCCCACTATAAGAGAAAAATTTGGTCATATCGAACACATATTTGAAAATAATTGAACAAATTTTGAAGTCGAAATCTAAATCGAACACCTATTTAAAAATAACTTTTAAAATCTATGATCAAATGTTAGCCGAGTGTATCTTATTTGCTTTTGTATTTTAGGATAAAAGTGTTAAAAAAATTTTAAATGGCGCGAATTAATGATGTCTTTGCGTTATATATGAGTTTTTTTTTTTTCAAATTTTATCCGCTTTTCTCTTTAAAAAATATGAGTAGTATTCACGCGCATACAATATCTAAATCTAACTAAAATAGTGGAGAAATTTAATATTTTATAAAATAACATGATAATATTTTAATAATTATTATTTAATGATGATCGAAAATAGAAAAATATTAATATTTTAATGAATTTATGGGTGTGTAATTTCTTACTATAAATTGAAATAAATATATTTTAATATTTATTGTTTTATTTTCACCTATAATTTCATGTGACAAGAGTTTTTACAAAATTCACTGTTTTTATCTAATACAACAAAATATTTCAATCACTTCAAGTATATATAAAAATAGTTACAACATTAATTTAGAATTTTTACACAAACTAATTTAATAGTGATCTATACGGATACAATAATAACAAACTCAGTGTATTCTCACCAAGTGGGGAGTAATCTATACGAATATTAAATAATAATTAAATTACATTAATATAGTGCTCCATTCAGTCTATTTACTTGTTGTGTTTATTTTTTACGTGCCCCTTAAAAAATAATTTTATTCATCCTATTTTAATTATTGATTTTTTTTATGTCCGTTGAGCAAAATAATAAAGATAATGTACTATTTATTAGTAATTAAATTACCTTATGTATTATATGTTCTTTTAAGACGTGAACAATATTGACTACAAGGGTATAGTTAAAAATTATTACTACTAACTTTAATTTTTATGTGAAAAGTTACAATAACAATAATAACATATCCAGTATATTTTCATCAAATGGGGTCTGGGAAGGGTAAGTGTACATAGTTCATACTACTACCTCAGATGTGAGATAGAGAGGTTGTTTTCGATAAGCCCCCGACTTAAAATAAAATAATTTATACAAGGAATAGTAAAAGGATAAGATACAATATAAATCAACACATTCAGTAATACCATATACAAGATACATTAAGTAATGTAACAAAAGATACAACACCCTAAACTCTTATTTTCTACCCTAATCCGCCTCTTCCACAACTTCCTATCTAGAGTCATGTCCTCGGTAAACTGGAGTTGCTCCATGTCATATCTAATCACCTCCCTCCAATTTTCTTCGGTCTAACTCTACCTCGCTTGAATCCATCCCTAGCCAACCTCTCACACCTCCGCACTGGAGCATCTGTACCCCTCCTTATCACACAACTGAATCATTTCAACCCCACTTTCCTCATCTTGGCTTCCACCGGAGCCACTCCCACTTTATCTCAAATAACCTCATTTCTAATCCTATCTTTCCTAGTATACCCACACATCCACCGAAGCATTCTCATCTCCATCACCTTTATCTTCTGGATGTAGCCTTTTTAACAGGCCAATACTTCACCCCATACAATAAAGTTGGTCTAACCACCACTCTGTAGAACTTATCTTTAAGCTTAGGAGGTACCTTTTTGTCACATAAAATTTCGGATGCAAGCCTCCATTTCATCCACCCTACCCCAATCCAATGAGTGACATCTTCATTAATCTCTCATTCTCCTGAATCGTAGACCCTAGGTACTTGAAACTATCTCTCTTATTGATAGAATGAGTATTAAGCTTAACAACCACATCTGGCTCATGAGACACCTCGCTAAACTTACACTCCAAATATTTCGTCTTGGACCTATTCAACCTAAACGCGTTAGACTCAAGCATTTGCCTCCAAGCCTCCAATTTAGCATTAACTCCACTACGCATCTCATCAATCAAAATCACATCATCTGCAAAAAAAGTAAACAGTAAGGCATCTCACCTTGAATTTGTTGCGTCAAAACATTCATCACCAAGAAAAAAAGAAACGAACTAGGCGTTGATCCATGGTGTAACCCCACCAAGACGGAAAAGTTGCTTTTGAATATTTTTTTTTTTGAGCAAAAGTGATTATTAATTTAAAATTAGAATTTTCTTAATTAAAAGTCAATCTATTAAATGACTAAAAGAGACTAATTACAAATACACAAGTAAAAATGGTATTAACAAAAAAAATAAGAAAAAAAAATATTTAGCAAAAAAAATTATTAATTGTCATGTATATTCTCTTATTTCACTTAGTCAAATAAGTGAAACACCTAAAATGCTCTTGTAAGGTCTATCAAAAATTGAGATTCTCTCTTATATATACAGTAGACTCAAAATATAAAAAATAATAATTTAAATTTTAAAATATAATTTATATTCTATTTTTTATTTTATACTTAAAATGACCGACATATTAAATATATTTTCTTGATAAATTTTACAATTATTAAAGTTTTTAATCACATAATTGGATAATTTCAAATAAAATTTTAAAATTAGCGTGGAAGAAAATATTAGCAGAAAATTAAAATATATCAAAAGACCACAAACAATTTAATATTTTATAAACTGACATGATAATATTTTAATCACTACAATTCAATGGTGATCAAAACTAGAAAAATATTGATACTCTAATGAATTTATGGTTATGTAATTTTTCAGTTATAAATAGAAATAAATTTATTTTAATATTTATTGAATTATTTCACCTATAATTTCACTTGACAAGAGTTGTGAAATTCACTATTTTCATCCAACACAACAAAATATTTCAATCACTCAAGTATATATAAAAATAGTTACAACATTAATTCAAAATATTTATACAAACTAACTTAATAGTGATCTATAAAGATATTAAATAATAATTAAATTACAAAACAGATTGTTGTATTCGATCTATTTACTTGTTGTATTTATCTTTTACACGTCCCTTAAAAAATATTCTATTCATTCTATTTTAAATATTGATATTTTTTTTTCATATTCTCGAAGAAAAATAATAAAAATAATGTATTATTTATTGTTGATTAAATTACCTTATGTATTATATGTTTTTTTTTTTTTAAGAAGGGTGTAGCTGAAAATTATTACTATCATTTAATTTTATGTTAAAAGTTATTTTTGAATATTTTTTTTGAGGAAAAGTGATTATCTATTTAAAATGAAGAAAATTTTAATTAAATGACAATCTATTAAAAGACAAGAAGAGACCAATTACAAATACACAAGTGGAAATGATCTAAACAAAAAGAATAAGGGCAAAAATAAAAATATTTAACAAAAGAACATCATCATTATCGTGTGTATTCTCTTAATTCACTTTGCCAAAGAAGTGCAACAACAACAACATACCCAGTATATTCCCGCAAGTGGGGTCTGGAAAGATAAGTGTACGCAGTCCATACCACTACCTCAAATGTGAGATAGCGAGACTGTTTTCAATAGACCCCTAACTCAAAATAAAACAATCCAAGATAAGAAATAGTAATAGTAGGAATAGTAAAAGAACAAAATACAATAAAAATTAAACTGGATACAATAAAAATTAACATACTCAATAATACCATAAATAAGATACTCCAAATAACACACCAAAAGATACAATACTCTAAACTCAAACTAACCTTCTACCCTAATCCGTCTCCTCCACAACGTCCTATACAGGGTCATGTCCTCAGTAAGCTAAAGCTTCTCCATGTCAAGTCTAATCACCTCCCTCCAATATTTCTTTGGTCTATCTTTACCTCGCTTGAAACCATCCCTAGTCAACCTCTCACACCTCCGCACTGGGACATCCGTGCTCCTCACCACATGACCGAACCATCTCAATCTCACTTCCCTCATTTTGGCTTCCACCAAAGCCGCTCCCACCTTATCTCGAATAACCTCAGAAAGACCTAAAATATCCCTATGAGGACTAAATTGAGATCCCCCTTATATATATATATATATATATAGTAATGAAATACCCAAAACAGACATGTAAACTTAACGTCAAATACACCTAGCTTACAAAAATGTTTTTTGTTATTCCCTTTTGGCCCATCTAGAAATGGGAAGGCAGCTCATTGTCACCCTTGCATACATAAGTACTCTTACAACTTGCAGAGTATGATTGTATCAATACTAAAGGGTGCTCAACAAGCAACGATACAATTCTCACAATTAAAGAACAAAAGGAACAGATATGTTGGAGAACTTCCTGCTATTGCTACTCTTGACTTCCAGCAATTTCCTTCAAACTAGTCCAAGGGTTGCTGATGTAGTAGGATCAACTCTTGGAGTTTTTGGCTTGGCAAGATATAGGTCGTTCATATAGCCTCTTGGGGCTCCTCTCTTTACATTCCGATGTGAGCAGAAATGACACTCATATACAACATAGTTCTTCGGGTTAATACCAGGTGTCTTGCGGTCTTTCGTGCTTTTCTTTTGATTTTTCAATCCGTGTTGTACAGTTGTAGCCTGAAGGATAGATTCATACCTGCAAAATATTAATTAAAAGTTAGTAGCAAGCCTACAAAAAGAGATGAAAGGTCGAAAATGACTCACTAAACAAGAAAGGGGTCAAAACTCGAAACAATTAGAAATTCAAGCAGCACAAAGCAACTTCATCCATACACTGATTTAAAATAGGAAATCAGAAGGAATAAGTAAAAACAATGTTACATGCTCAGGAGTAATCTACTTCTTGACGATGGATTATATACTCTGCTTTTTCCAGGTAAATTCTGAACTGTTCTGAGGTACTGTCTTCACCGTACAAAGGCACGTCCCAACCCTGGTTAACCATTAAAATAGATGCCTCTTTATCACAAATTATCAATTCATGATCTGATTGGAGTATGCAGGATTACTTATCCTAGATTCTTCTCAAGTATTGGATGGGAAGACAAGAGACTAGTTTCTTGATGACAATTAAGCTGTGCTCACAAATGAACTACAAATAGCATGATGAAATTACTGCTGATTCACAAAATTGTTGTTGTGTATCACCTTGTCATGAAAATAACTCATCATGACTCGAGGATCTCCACTAAATTATGTGCAGTGGAAATCATGGTGCCTAGCAAGAGAAAACCAGGAAACACTATAAGGAGCATATGCAACACATTTCACTGCTACAACTAGATAAATACAATTTCGACAAGATAACTACACAACAGAACTTGTGTTGCTGCAAGTCCTCTATATTCAGAGAAAGCTTTCAGCCATTCATGTCTTTTTTGAAACGAAGCCATTCATATGCATCTTATTTTCATTATTATTTATGAATTATGCCCAACTTTTTAAAATTCTAGCACGCACTATTAAACATTATTCTTATGCATCCTGCAAAACAACCCCGGTTCATATAACACCACAATATCAACAAAACTGTATACATGTCCAAAATCATTAATAAAAGCAATGCCGGGATAACTTATATTGGCATTACTAATACACCCTATTCATCATCAATGGCGGAGCCACCTTCGACGGAAAATTATACAATTTTTACATAGTAAAAATTATTTTTTATGTATATATAATTGATGTTGAACCCCCTTCGGTTAGTTCGTGTGTCTATATTTTTTGATTTTGGAACCCCTTGATGAAAATTTTGGCTCCGCCACTGTTCATCATCATTCTTATACACCATACCAAACGACCCCGGTTCATATAACACCATAATATCAGCATAAGTCTTTATACATGACAAAATCTTAATAAAAAGGATGGACCAAAACCATTAAGACACATAAATGCAGCCTTACTCCACGTTGACTGAAAAAAAAACACTATGCGCAGGGTCCGGAGAAGGGCCCACCTCAAGGATGTATTATACACAATCTTACCTTGCAGTTCTGCCAGAGGCTCTTTCCAAGGCTTGAACCGCGACCTCCAGATCACATAGCGACAACTTTACCAGTTACTCCAACGCTCCCCTTCAAAACATAAATCACCTCACATCTAAGTAGGAGAAACAAAATAATAATCCAAAAATACATAACATTACACCCATCAACTTCAGCCTACCTTTTAAGACTTTGCAGTTTGTATATAATATTAAGAAGGCGGACATCATACCAGGTGGTCGCACCCTTCACTATTGAGTTTCTAGCCAGACTATGATTTTTTCAACTACCACGTATATCTATACCAGCAAGAACCAGTAAACAGTACAAAGAACTGTATCTATGTGCACTATCTATAACTTATCGGAGATGGTTGTGTCTGAAATGGACTGAGAAACTAGCAGACGATTCAGTCGGCATTGCTAGTAGTAGCGCTGTTTTCAGGCTTGGTCAAATTAAATGATTTCTGGCTATCTAGAACCGGCATGTAAGCTTCAGTTGTTTTCTTTAGAATGTCGCTAGCTCCTTTATCAGCTCTTTGTGGACTTGTTAAGTTCTTCTCGACATCTTCAAACTTAGCAGTGGCCAACGGTTCTGTTCCCAGAAGCATACCAAGTATTGCCGCAAGCAATACACTCCAGCTGAGGTATGGAAAAGAAAAAACAGAAACACGAAGCAGTTAGTGCAGAAATCAAAATATTTGGGGAAGAGGAAATTCCAAATGGCGTTTACACCATATTCAATCTGTTTTACTCTTTAAATACAAGTAAAGATCCAAAAAGTGACAACATATATTTAAGAGACATAACACACAAAAAGGTCCCTACGCAAGATAAATCCCTTCAATATCTTGCATGGTGATTTAGTATAATCACAATGATGTGGTGGATTAGCTTTACACCGAGACCAGAAAAGAACCCAAAAAGAGATCAATTACTGTCACATCATCTAAACATAACATGATACTGTTTTTAAGTTCAAATCTCCTCCTCACCATTACCAACATATTTAACTCTCTACTCAGAGATGTAACAAAGACGATGTAATCAACTACAAAAGCTTTGGATGCAACAAGCAATTGCTATCATAGTAATCAGTTTCCCACCCCCTCTCACAAAAAGCAAAATGAACAATAATAATAAGAGGGTACAAGAAATACCCAAAAAGAAACATCATGATGTATATATGTAGCAAGTCAATCTCAAACCCCAAAGAAAAGCTGCAAGGACAAACCGAGTAACGATCTCCATGTCCAGCCTGAATAATCTCCATGAGCCACACTTTTTTTTTCTGCGCATCTTTTACAACGAGCATTAGTCATCTGCGCCACAAACCAATCAGAATTGAGCAACAAGAAACAATATACTTAACCTGTGTTAAGTTTTTGTAAAAAGTATTGGTCATCTGTCACACAACATGAATAGAAATGAGCAAATAAGATATATCAAATTCAAAACACCTGCTTATAACATCATCATATCAATATTTGCCAAAATATGATGGCCAAATTTCAAAACCCCTCTTTCAAGTTATCAAGATGAACATATAATTCTTCAGAATTCTAGAGGCTCAGTACATTGAGAAGCTACATGCTTACGTTCAACTCTATCTTAGAAAAAAAAAAACATGCTCCGCAGAAAGAGAGGATTTTTTACTTGGTTACAAGAAACTATTTCTATCACATTTAGTGTATCTATACACATATCTAGTAATGAGAAATAAAAGACCAACTCTGCCACCAAAGTAGCAAACTAAAGTTTGCCCCGGTAAGTTAAACTAAAACCTGCTTAAGGAACAAAATAATGTTATAATATAAACCTGTATGGGCTCTGGCTCCTCGGGCTCCCTGCATGCTAACTCTTCTGCTGTTAAAGCTTCCTGAGATAGAAATGGAAGATAACATCAAACAAAGGAAGGTACAATCTGCTGGCACCAATTTTCCGATTCCACAACAGAAATAAGAAATTAAAGGTTTTCTACTAACTGCTGATAATCTCCTCAAATGGCAAATACTTGTCTAAATGAAATTTTTGGGCAAGTTTAAGGGGCCGTACATGTGTTTGGCCAAAAAAATTCAGGAGATTTTTTTTAGTTAACTTTTTTATTTGTAGGAAATCTCCTTCTTCTTCTTCATCCTTTTTTTTTTGTGCGTAGGCGGGTTTGAGGGGGATGCCTTTTTCACATATCAGAGAAGGAAAATACAATGTTTAATTCACAAAAAAAGTCTCGAAGGGCAAATCAAATTTTCCTTTATTGTGTGATTACTTAGGAAAATGCTAAACCGTATTTTTGTTTTCAAAATCAGCTCACTATATCCACAGCTGAACAATATTTACATTTCATGAACTCCAAACAAACCTATTCAGGTCACCCGGTGAATTCAAGAGGAACAAATCGATAAGTTCAACAAAGCAAGAGCTAACCAATTCAGAAATCAACAGAATATATACATACAAACTACTAGGGGTCAACCATTTAAGACTATCTGCATACAAAGTCGATAAAACTTAAATCAATCCTCAAATTCAGTAAAGTTAATTCCCAGGACCCATACCTTTAGCTCATTCGGGGACATGTTCAGTATCTGAGAGGGATCCAACTCCCCTTTCAGAAGACGGCGTGCTAAGAGTGAGGTGTCCTGGCAATAAATTTACAACATAGAAAAACTGGAATATTAGAAGGTAAATACATACCTACATCAGAAAATCAGATGAAAATTAAATAAACTCGATGCTCATCCCCCAATCCCCTTAAAAAAGGTACTCACCTTAAGATTGAATGTTAACTGCCTCATCTTCTGATTGTACTTCTGAAAATCAGATGAGAGGGCCTCATGTGCAGCTTTCTCTAGAGAAACTACAGCAGGGACAACACTGTCTGGCCATCGGAACACATCACCCTGAAAATAATCCAACAGAAGAAACATTTCAAGGAAAATCAGCCCGTACAACAGCAACTGTACAAAAATTCTGTCAATCATCAAAATAATTGAAAAGAAGAATTCTTATGTCAGCACTGTTGTCTAGAGACTCATTCACATGTTTTGCAGAATCTGTGTTACGAGTCAGATCAGCAGCATCTGAGCCCCCTTTTTCTTTACCATCATTTTGTACATTATTCACAGGGTTGCAGAAATACTGAATTGATTGCAGCAATTTTTCCAGCCATTTGTCACGTTGTGTTTCACCTGTTAGGACTTTGAAGTTTGAAAGGATGATGAAGTATTCTGATGCATTACTGGCAAAACTGCCTGGAGTTTCTGCTATAGGCTGACCATATCTAGATGGTGCTTCATCGTCTCTGGTGACATCCAAAGACATCATGCACTTCTTCCTCAAAAGTCGTTTACTCTTTAATTGGTCTTCCTGACTAACAGGAGCTGCAGAATTATCCTCAGTTTCAAGGTCAGGAAGATGCCCAACTCGTGCTATAGTCTTGTGAACAAGCAGATCAATCTCATGCTGTTTGGTATCTTCATAGTCCTCATCTGTTAACTTGGAAAGCCTCCTCTGTTCAGAGTCATATACCTTCTGAACAAAATAACCAGGATGCTCTTCCCTTCTTGGAATCTGCTTGTTTAACGGTACAAAGTGCACCACACACTTGTGCATGACCGACTTCGCCGGGATCTCATCCCGGTGAAAACTATAGAACAATTCCCTCGCGTCTCGTGATTGCCAATTTCCACCATCTCTTTTTATTGCTTCCTCAGGTCGGTAAAACCACTGTCCTGTGACCATCATGTTGCCATCCTTGGTCTGGGTAATATCCTATAAGGAGAAAATCTAATTAAGAGTTCGAAAAAGAGATTAAAAGCAATCACCCACACTACAATTAACAGCCAGAGAATAACGCATCACCAATAATTTCATGCCAAAGCTAGAACACCAGTTCAGGAAGCTGCAGAAAGAAAAAAAAAAGAGGGGGGGAGGGGGGTATTTGACTCTCCGAGAATCAGATTGCTTAACACTGGAACTATCTGAGAGAAAGGTCTCAACAGAGACTTATGACATGTTGTATTCCCTCTAGTCCTAACCGACCTGCTAATCTAAGGAAAAAAAAACTCCTCCTAAAACATAGAGATTACCTGCATGGCCCCATGTCTAAATTTACAATAGATTTGATGGAAGGTGGGGGATACATGAAACACAAATGTGGCATTGTTGCATATCTTCCTCTTCCACTTCCACTTCAGTTCCTCTTCTACTTCCTACCAATCAAAGGAAATACTTACCTTACCGCAACTACACCTCCTTTTTTCGTCCAACTTTAAGACAGATTCTATATATGGAAGTGAAGGAACATATTATCTTTTTCCAGACTAGTTATTGTTCGTCTGATCTTTCCTTCTTACGCTACGATTTAATGTTGAATTGGGTTAATTTTGCAGTAGAAAGGGAAAGAGGGCAGCCTAGTGCACTAAAGTTCCCGCTATGCACGAGTCCGGGGAAGGGATGGGCCACAAAGGTCTACTGAATGCAGCCTTGCCTTGCATTTTTGTAAGAGGCCGTTTCCATGGTTTGAACCCGTGACCTCTTGGTCACATGGCAACAACTTCACCAGTTACTCTGAGGCCCCCCTTCAAAAAAAGAAAAAAGAAAAGAAAAAAGGCAGCCCGGTGGAAAGGATAGCCACCTAATACATAAGCTTCCGAATAAGCTAAGATTGTGCATATCTGATTACCGAAACACAAATCTTTTTTTTTGGTTAACAGTGGTGTTAGGCCAACATGTGCTGCCCACCAAAGCACAAGCATGTGGAAAGCAATCACCTAATGTTTTCTGTATCTATTGGAATTGAACCCCGATGTCCAAGGTTTAGACCCACTTCATGCCATACCCTTGGGTGCAAGTACCAAAAAAGTTATGCATCTTCCAGGGAAAAGGAATTACCTTGATAATTGCCACATAAGGCTTTTGATTTTTTGCTTCTGGAACCAAGAGCACAGGATCTTCCTGTATAAGAAACAAATTTGTAATAAGAGAGACACCATAGGTCAACAGAAGCTATATCATTTAGGAAAATTACAAGCCAATGCAATTACAACATTGCTTATTGCTAGTCAAGGGAGAACGAACAACCAAATGAAAATTCCATGAAAGAAAACCACTGGTGTTGATATTGAGTCACAAAATTCCCTCCTTCTCTCACACCAACATCCAAGCCTCTTGCACTGTAATCATACTTCTATGAGAAAAGATAACAATCAGATTTAACCAACCCTCTAATTTCTCCAACTCCATACGATGAGTACAACTGTATCAAACATACTCATTAAATCCAAAAAAAATAAAATCAAATTTTAACTTTTTATACTGCTAACTAGCCAAATACTTGGAGAATCAGTATCACATTGGTCACACAGGCCCCTGTCTACCAAAGTTATGACAGATAACTCTGTCCACCAAGGCCCCTGTCTGCCAAAGTTATGACAGATGGAAAGAATCACCTAGTGTTTTTTTTCTCTCAATTAGGATTTGGACCCGAAACCTCAGGTTCACAACCCACTTTATTGACCACTAGACCACACACCTTTGGGTTCCAAAAGAAAACTTTTTTTCACAATTCAAATGCATCACATTTCCAATAAAAATACAAACCGATGTCCAATCACCTTTCAAGCACAAATTAAGCTACGGTACACTAAAAAGAACAGTAATTTCCAAAAACATCAATCAATTAAAATTTTCAATTTATACAAAATCATTTTTCGCTAAACACAAATCAAATAAACGAAAAACTCACAAGTTCATAGAAATTTCCGTCATACGCAAACGACTCATAAAAACTTTTCCTCCCTCATCCCGTAACCCTAATAACCTCACCAATCGGCTTCGCATGATCTTCCTCCTCTTCCACGGCCCTTGTCGCTTTTTCAACCCAATCCAACGCCGCCTTTGCTTCCCTCTCCCTCTCTCCTCCTCCTTCGGCAACCTTTCCTTTTCTTCTTCGTCGAGTTTCATTTTCTTACGTGTCCGTTGATTCGCTTTCTCTTCGCCGCTGTTGCTGGAAGCGCGTGCTATGCGCGATATCGGCATTTCGTACTCATCGTCGCTTACGGCTACCACTGCGTACCGTCGGTTTCCCATTTTTTGTTTGCTACAAGTGTAGAGTGAAATGAAAAAACAAGGAATCTACTAGAGGTTTTGCTATTTGAAAAAATGTTTCACAAGACTAGGGCACAATATATATACCAAGAAACTTTTAGGGGTTGTTTGGTAAATCGGATTGTACTATTTTGTTGATTTTGTCAGAATAAACAGAGAGTAGCTAGTACGACACCACTGAGTGCATAGAGAGATACGAGAATTCCAAAAATTGTAGAATTCCACTTGTTGACGCGTGTTATATAGTTGAATTATTTATATCGAAATTAACTATTTTGATAGTATTTATAGGGATTTCATATCATAATTATGGTATTATTTTGGGATAATTAAGTAAACTAATTATTTGGTCATTTTTTGTTACTTAAAATAGCACAACTATTGTTTTATTACCAAAAGATAGTTGTATAGTTTTATTTTCTCTTTGTTATTTTCCTTGTTTACTTCTGTTTTTATCATGATTTGGAATATAGTGATTTCACCATATATATATCCCTGCTTATACTATCCGGCTTACCAAACAACCCCTAAAAATATCTTGGTATATATATTGTGCCCTAGTCTTTTGAAACATTTTTGTCAAATTGTAGAACCTCCAGTAGATTCCTTGTTCTCTCATTTCACTCTACACTTGTAGCAAACAAAAAAGGGAAATCGGCGTCACGCAATGGTTGCCGTAAGAAACGACGAGGACAAAATGTCGATATCGTGTGTAACACGCGCCTCCAACAACGATGGCAGAGAAGAAAAAGCGATTCAACTGGAATGTTATAAAATGAAACTTGACAAAAAAGAAGACGAAAGGCCACCAAAAACGATGCCGAAGGAGGAGGAGAGCAAGAGAGAAAAGAGGGTGAAGAAGATAGAGGAAGCAAAGGTGGAGGTGGATCGGGTTGACGAAACGACATAAGCTGCGGAAGAGGAGGAAGATCATGTGAAGCCGATTGGTGAGGTTATTAGGGTTACTGGAAGAGGAAGAGGAGAAAAAGTTTTTATGAGTCGTTTGAGTATGACGGAAATCGCTATGAACTTGTGAGTTTTTCGTTTATTTGATTTGTATTTATCGAAAAATACTTTTGTGTAAACTGAAAATTGAATTGAATTGATTGTTCTTGGGAAATTACTACTGTTTTTAGTATGTTGTGGCTGAATTGGGGTTCGAAATGTGATTAGACATTAATTTTGTATTTTGTATTGAAAATATGCCTTTGAATTGTGTAAAATAGGTTTTCTTTTGGAACCCAATGGTATGTGGCCTAGTGGTCAATAAAGTGAGTTGAGAACCTGAGGTCTCAGCCCTCAGGTCCAAATCCTAGTTGAGAGAAAAAACACTAGGTGATTCTTCCCATCTGTCAAAGCTATGGTAGACAAAGCTATGGTAGACAGAGGCATTGGTGGACAGAGTTAACTAATATTTGTTGGTGGTGGTGGGGAGGTGGGAGGAAGATATCCTGTGGATTTAGTCGAGGTGCGCGAAAGCTGGCCGGGACACCACGATTATAAGGAAAAGTTTTTCTTTTGGATATGGATGCTTATTAGCCGGTCTTATATTCTGGATTGGCCTTTACGTCAACATCATAAAATAATAAAAATAGCTAGTTTAGATTTGGAGAATTCTTGCGTGACGAATGTGATACTGCACATATTTGGCTTGTTCCCGGAATAAAAAGAGTATCCCGGTGCGCTAAAGGGACCACAAGTCTATGAAACTTGTGACTTTTCGTTTATTTGTTTCTTTCATCGAAACTTACCTTTGAATAACTATAGGAAATTAAATTGATTGAAGACTAGTTGATGCTTTTGGGAAATTACTATTCCTTTCAGTGAATTGTAGCTGAATCTTGAATTACATTTCAAATCGATGTGTAATAACACTTCAAGCCCTAATTCAGTTACAATACACTAAAAAGAGCAGTAATTTACCCAAAACATCAACCAATCTTCAATCAATTCAATTTAACAGTGTGTACTAAATTACTTAAATATGAGAGGAGGAACAATCAAATAGAATGTGAACCAAATTAAGTTTGAAATATCAGATACTTCTCAAAGAATCAATACAGATATTAGAATTTATAGATCCAAAGAATGGCACAAATAATAAGTTGATACCACTCTCCACATATTTGTGCCCCTGATCATATAGATGTGTATACAATTCCATACACTTCTGCAAATTTCAATTAAGATATACCCTTTTTTCACTAAAGTGTTACATGCTTATCCTGGAATTCATACTCCTCTCCAGTTTCCCCTTGTTTGTGTATCTTTCTTTTTCCCATTATAGCTCTTTATTTTTTGAGCCGGCAACACCCCTCCACAGATCGAATCGCGCTAACGTTCAGCAAGCTACCATCTCTAACAATCCCTATTCTAGGTTGGCAAGAAACCTCAAAAATCTTCCTTCTCAAATAAGGAGGCATCTGACCTGGTCTTGACGACTCTCCTTTCTTCTATATTTTTAAAATTTTGTTCAGAAATGGTAAGTTTATTTGTTTAGAATAGCTCCACGGAGGTGTTGTGAAGAGACTATATATCAAAACAAAATATATTCCTCCGTACTGTTTTAAGGATTCTAAGAGTTCTCTCGCTTCAGCATCATGGACAAAGTTCTTGACACAACTTTTTCTTTGGGCAGGATCTCCGCTTAACACTAACATAATCCTAAAACACCTTCATGCAGAAATCATCATTCTTCTCAAACACTCATCTTCTCCATCATCCCCGTCTTCCAGTGAGGGGCTACTGATCCTTCAAATACCGTCAAGATGCGACTATTTAATCTATGGAAACGCTATCAGTATATACTAAGCATAAAATAATCGCATATTGTTACATCCACAAATATTTTTTTAATAACCCAAAAGAAGTACTCAATGTATATACTTAGAGTGAAGTTACACATATATATCTGGAATTTCTATGTATACAAATACATCTAGACATATTACTTTAAAATACTTATCAGTAAGAATCACCTAGTATTTTTTTCTCTTAACTAGGATTTGGACTTGTGATCTTAGGTTCTCAACCCACTTTATTGACCACTAGACCACACATCTTTGGGTTCCAAAAGAAAACTTCTTTTCACAATTCAAAGGCATCACATTTTCAATACAAAATACAAACCAATATCTGATCACATTTCAAACCCTAGTTCATCTACAACACACTAAAAAAGAGTAGTAATTTCCAGAGACATCAATCAACTCATACAAAAGGTTTTTTCGGTAAACACAAATCAAATAAACGAAAAACTCACAAGTTCATAGTGCTTTCCGTCATACTCAAACGATTCATAAAAACTTTTCCTCCCTCTTCCAGTAACCCTAATAACCTCACAAATCGGCTTCTCACGATCTTCCTCCTCTTCCGCCGCCTCCATTGCTTTTTCAATCCGATCTAACTCCACCTTTGCTTCCTCCATCTTATTCACCCTCTTCCCTCTCCCATTCTCTTCCTCCATCGGCTTCGTTTTCGGCGGCCTTTCCTCTTTTTCTTTGTAGAGTTTCACTTTCCTACATTCCCGTTGAATCGCTTTCTCTTCTCCGCCGCCGTTGTTGGAGGCGCGTGTTACGTGTGATATCGGCATTTCATCCTCATCCTCATCATCCTCGTCGTCGCTTACGGCTACCACCACGTGCCGCCAATTTCCCATTTTTTTGTTTGCTATAAGTGTAGAGCGAAATGAGAGAACAGAGAATCTACTGGAGGTTTAGCTATTTGACAAAATGTTTCAAAAGACTAGGGCACAATATATATACCAAGATATTTTTAGGGGTTGTTTGGTAAACCATATAGTGTAAGCGGGGATATATATTGTGAAATCACTATATCCCAAATCATGAAAATAACAAAGGAGAACAAGGAAAATAATAAAGAGAAAATAAAACTATACAACTATATGAGGTAATAAGACAATAGTTTGTGCTATTTGAAGTAACAAAAAATGACTGAATAATTAGTTTACTTAATTATCCCAAAATAATACCATATTATTATATAAAATTCCTATAAATACTATCAAAATTGTTAATTTCGATATAAATAATTCAACCAAATAGCACGTGTCAGTAAGTGGAAGTCTACAATTTGTGGAATTCTCGTATCTCTCTTTGCACTCAGTGGCGCCTTACTAGCTACTCTCTGTGTATTCTAACAAATACAACAAAATAGTACAATCCGCTTTACCAAACAACCCCTAAAAATGTCTTGTTATATATATTCTTTCCTAGTCTTGTGAAACATTTTTTCAAATAGCAAAACCTCCCGTAGATTCCTTGTTCTCTCATTTCACTCTACACTTGCAACAAACAAAAAAGGGAAACCGGCGGCACGCGGTGGTAGCCGCAGGCGCCGACGAGGATGAAAGGCCGATATCACGAATAATACGCGCCTCCAGCAACGGCGGTGGAGAAGAGAAAGTGAACCAATGGAAACTTAAGAAAATGAAAGTCTGAGAAAGAAGAAGAGGAAAGGTTGCCAAAAACGAAGCCGAAGGAGGAGCAGAGAAGGAGAGGGAAGAGGGTGAATAAGATGGACGAAGCAAAGGTGGAGTTGGATCGCGTTGACGAAACGACGGAGGCAGCGAAAGAGGAGGAAGATCATGTGAAGCCGATTGGTGAGGTTATTAGGGTTACTGGAAGAGGAAGGAGGAAAAGTTTTTATGAGTAGTTTGAGTATGACAGAAATCGCTATGAACTCATGAGTTTTTCATTTATTTGATTTGTGTTTATCGAAAAACGCTTTTATATAAACTGAAAATTGAAATGAATTAATTGATGTTTTGGGGAAATTACCACTTCTTTTAGTGTGTTGTAGCTGAATTAGGGTTTGAAATGTGATAAGACAATGGTTTTGTATTTTGGTATTATAAATATGATGCCTTTGAATTGTGAAAAAAAGGTTTTCTTTTAGAACCCAATGGTGTGTGGCCTAATGGTCAATAAAGTGGGTTGAGAACCTGAGGTCTCAGGTCCAAATACCAGTTGAGAGGAAAAAACACTAGGTGATTCTTCCCATCTGTCATAGCTTTGGTAGACAGAGGCCTCAGTGGTGGAGCCAAGAATTTGATGAAGGGTGTGCACATTTTATTTTCAACTACGTTAAGAGTGTGCAAAATTGAATATACACTCATGATGGTTAATATTTAACCTCTATTCATCACATAATTTTCCAGCGAAGGGTGTGCATCTGACCACCCTTCGCTAAAGGTGGCTCCGCCCATGAGAGGCATTGGTGGACAGAGTAATCTGATATCTGTTGTTGGTGGTGGGAGGTGGAAGATATCCCGTGGATATAGTCGAGGTGCGCGAAAGCTGACCCGGGCACCACGGTTATAAAAGAATTTTTTTTTTTGGATATGGAGGCTTATTAGCAGATCTTATATTCCTGGACTGGTACTTCATCAACATCATAAGATAATAAGAATTGCTAGTTAGATTTGGAGAATTCCTGCGTGACGAATGTGATACTGCACATATTTGGCTTGTTTCCGAAATAAAAACGGCATCCCGGTGCGCTAAAGGGATCACAAGTAAAATTTCCTATAGTCAAAATTTCTATGTAAACGAAACACATAAGTGAAAAAAACTCACAAGTTCATAACAATTTCGATCGTACTCAAACGATTCATAACGGTTTCCACAATTCAAAAGCATCATACTTTCGATCATACAAAATACAAAACTATAGGAAATCACATTTCAAATCCTAATTCAGCTACGATACACTAAAAGAATCAATAATTCCCAAAAAGAAACCAATCTACAATGAATTTAACTTCTACTAGTTATTCAAAATCTTTTGTTTCGATGAAACGAAACAAATAACCGAAAAACTTACTAGTTCATAGCCATTTCCATCATGCTCAAACGACTCATAATGCTTTCTCCTTCCACCTTCCTTTTCCAGTAACCCGAGTAGCGTCATCAATCGGTTTCGCATCATCCAACTACTTCTCCTTCTGCCCTTCCTCCTCCTTTTACCGCCTCCACTTCTTCAACCCGGTCCACCTCCACCTCCGCTTCCTCCTCCTCCTCTTCAACAACTTTCTTCGGCTTTTTCACTCTCTTCCCTATCCCTTTCTCCTCTTCCTCGCTCTCCTCCTCCTCCTTCACTTTCGGCTTTTCCTCTTCTTCTTCGAGTTTCACTTTCTTCCGTTTCCGTTGATTCGCTCTCTCTTCTCCTCCACCGTTACTGGAAGCGCGTGTAACACGCGATATCGGCACTTCGTCGCTGATAGCAACCACCGTGTTCCGACGGTATCATAAGACTGTGAATGTCCTATATATATATACATACTCGAGACAATTTTAAAGAAAAAAAAATGTTACATAATTATTCCAACTATAAGCTACTATTTGATCATCAATTTTGAAGTCGAAATATAATGATTTGGTTTTCAAAAATATCGTCGAACAAATATTTGAAAATAATTTTCAAAATTGATGGTCAAATGCTATATCAGCATGGTCTTTTAAAAAATATAGTAGTATTCACGCGCATATAAAATATCTAAATCTAATTAAAATCGTGATAATATAGTATTGAATTTATACTACAGAAGCTAGACGTACATGTATGTATCTGGGGCACATCAATTTTAACTATACAATAGCTAAATTTAATCGATACCGGATGAATATGATACTTTAATTTTAATTATTTGTATTTTCTAATAGAAATTGAATTGATGTATGTGTGCAGGAGAAGTGTATTTTGTATGTATGTGAGGATCAACACCTTGAGGATTTATAGTAAATAACTTCTCTAGCGCAGAGAGATTAGAAAATTAATGCTAGCTGAGTTGATCTTATTCACCTTTGCGTTTTAGGATCAAATGTTTGAATGATTTTTTTTAAATAGCGCGAAGTAATGCATAATTTTGTGGTATATATCGAGCTTTTCTTTTTTCCAAATTCCTATATGAGTAGATACACAAATCGCCTTAAATCTAAGAAGCTGAGCAGTGGGTTGGTCTGGGTGGAGAAAACAAACAAACGAATTGAACTTAAAATTTTTTCTAGAGATATCCATTTTTTCGGGGAGACAGATAAGATAACCCAAACATTACGAATCCTATTAAATAGAAAAAAAGAACGAATAACTAGAAAAGTTGTTAGAATCCCTCTCTTCTAGAAGGATCATTTACAAAGCACTTCATTTTTTTGTATTCAGACCAAAACTGACATAGATGTTGTGGGTAGAGTTCATAATGAGAATATTTTTATCATTAAAATTTTACACGCATACAATATCTAAATCAAACTGAAATCGTGTGAATATAGTATCTGATTCTAACTACAAAAGCTGAATGTATATGTATGTATGTGAAAGTGAGCAAATAGCTACGCTATAAGAAGTTAATTAAAATTATTAACCCAATAAATTGCATAATCTTGAAGGCTAATTGTTGTCTATTGTCACTTGATTAAGGGTCATCGAAAATATTTTCCTAGAAAATGTTTTTCCGGAAAACAAGTTGATTTCTTACTTGTTTTTTTATATTTGATTGGTGGAGGAAAAATATTTTTCGAAAAATATTTTCTAGTATTTGGTTGGTGAATGAAAAAATATTTTTCAAAAAATACATTTTAGTGTTTAGCTTTAGAATCCTTTTTAAAAATAAATTTAAAAAATTAAATCCTTTTTTGGGAAAGGGTTGGTAGGCGGGTGGGTTGGTGCGGGGGAGGGGGGGAGGGAGTTAGTAGGAGTTGGGAGTCAGGGTACGGAAGTGAGGAGAAAGAAAAAAATTAAAAAATTTTAAAAATAAATTTAAATTTTTTTTGGAGGTTGGAAGTAGGAGGTAAGAGAAAAATTTGAATTTTTTAATAAAATGTAGATATTGTTTGTGGAAGCGGGTTGGTAGGGGTAGGGGGTGGATTAAGAAAAATTTTGAAATACTTTTTAAAACAATTGAATTTTGTGGGGTGGGGTGGAGGTAAGGATAGGGGGTGGGGTGGGGGTAGTGTGGAGTCGGGGTGATAGGGTATTGAGGGCGGGGGACGGAATAGATAATTTTGAGAATTGTATGAATATTTCAACTTTAAAGTGAGGTTGAAAAAGAATTTTGAAAAATATTTTCCTTATTTTTTGAATGGAAGTCATTTTCCTTAGATTTAAGAAAAATAAATTGGTTTGAAAAACACTTTTCAAAACATATAAGCTAACCAAACATACGAAAACTGAAAAACATTTTCCTTCATACCAAACACACCCTAATAGGTTTCTCATTTGTGTAATCTAAATGAAGTGAATAACGTAAATAAAATGTTTTGTTTTGTATTAGCTAGTGCCCAAAAAAATGAAGAGGAATATATGCTTGTTTGCATACACTCTATCCTCCTCAGACCTCATTTTGATGGACGACACTCTTATATGTTACTCTATTATTTTTTGTTGAGGGGATCAACACCTGAAAATATAAGTGGTTTATACGTGTATATCAAATATTTATTCACGTCTCTATTGAGAAAGTGCTCATTGGCAAGGCTGTACTCAAATACAACTTTAAAAACATAAATATCCTCAACTATTGAATTAAATATTCAAAACAGACATGTAAACTTAATATCAAATACTCCTAGCTTAAGAAAATGTTTCTAGCTATTCCTTTTTGGCCCATCATAAAATAGGATGGCAGCTCATTGCCACCCTTGTATACATAAGTACTCTTACAACTCACAGGAGTATGATTGTACCAAAACTACTTACAGGAGTATGATTATATCAAAACTAAAGGGTGCTCAACAAGCAACAATACAATTCTTACAATTAAAGAACAAAAGAACACATATGTTGGAGAACTTCCTGCTATTGCTGCTCTGACTTTCGGCAATACTTTTTTTCAATTTCAGTACTTCTATCTAAACACTTAACTGTTTAATTTATAAGCACTTATTTTAAGCTTTTAATCATTTAAGCTAAAAAGCTATTTTTTTTAATTATATCCAAACGAGATCTTAATGAAAAACAAAATAAGTATTTTCAGATAATAGTAAATACACGTTTAAAGCAACAATTAATTGAAAATGAAGGAAAAAACGACGAGATGTTTGAAGTAGAAAAAAATGTTTTTATTTTAAAAAAAGAAATTGACATAATTTTTTCCTTCAAACTAGTCCAAAGACTTATTCTTTCGCTTACTGGATGTCGCGACGATCTTCTCAACATCTGTTATGGATGAACCATCCTGAAGTTCAACTTTCATTGTGGACCCTGTTCTATTTCTTTTCCTCTTTTTCGAGTCCAACAAAGAAGTGATCGCAACTGTTGATACTGGAGTAGCAGGACTAGTCGAAGGATCATCTAAAACTATTTCAGATGAAACTATTACATCTGTTTTATTATCTTTATTGGTATTACCCCCTGAAGCATCAAATCGGGTTGCTGATATAGTAGGGTCAACTCTTGGGAGTTTTTGGTTTGGCAGGATATAGGTTGCTCATACAGCCTCTTGGGTTCCTCTCTTTACATTCCGATGTGAACAGAAATGACAACTACAACATAGTTCTTGGGGATAATACCAGATGTCTTGCGGTTCTGTCGTGCTTTTCTTTTTTTCTTTCTCAATCCGTTCTGTACAGTTGTGCTGTGCAGTTGTAGCCAGCCTGAAGGATAGAATAACACCTGCAATTATCAATTATAAGTTAGTATGCAAGCCTACAAGAAGAGATGAAAAGTCGACAATGACTCATTCAACATGAAAGAGGCCAAAACTCAAAACAGTAATAAACTTTAAGGAGAACAAAGCAACTCCATCCATACATTGTGATTTAAAATAGGAGAAATCAGAAGGAATAAGTAAAAACAATGTTACGTGCTCAGGAGTATTCTACTTCTTGACGATGGTTTATGTACTCTGCCTTTTCCAGGCACATTCTGAACTATTCTGGGGTACTATACTCACCGTACAAAGGCAGGATTACGTATCCTTGTTTCTTCTCAAGTATTGGATGGGAAGACAAGAGACTAGTTTCTTGATCACAATTAAGCTGTACTCACAAATGAACTACAAATAGCACGATGAAATTGCAGCTGATTCGCAAAAATGTTGTTCCTGCAAAACAACATGCCGATTGAGCATACCATGTGTAATGATTCCCCCATTCACGATAAATAAAAAGAGAAAAAGAAAAGTCATTTCATTTCGACAAAAGACCCACACCCAAGTTCCATAGCTTTTGGTTCGCTATCCCGATCATGATTTTCCTACCCCCAAGAGGGAAAGGTAAAGGCTGGTTGTGGGCGAGGAGGGATTCGAACCACACAGCTGACATCCTAAGGTGTTGGAGCAGAAGGGAAGGAAGCAAGACTCAAAAAAGATAGGACTTTAGTACCATCCTGTGGGTGATGGCCAATTTGGGGAGAGAGAAACTTCGGATTCCTTGAGAATATTATTACCAACACAATACAAAAGGTTACAGGAAATTGCATTAACACTTTGTACTTTTGGTGTAAAGAAGAGGGTATAGAAGATGTAGAACAGTTAGTAGATTTGTTAGGGCCCTGCAACTATGGTATCAGCTTGTAACTTTACGGAGGTAGCCAGCATACCCTTAATGCTGAAGAATACAACTTTACCGTTATCGAGAAAAAAAAAAGATATTCAGCACACAGCAAACAATTAATAAATGAACTAAATCAAACTAAAATAATATCTAACATGACATGAGACGATCAGACCAATCTACAATTTCTTTAGTTTGTAAAGAATGTCCATTAAAAAATAGCTTAATCCTGGAAATTAACATACACCTTCTAGTACAACAATTCACAAATTCACGCTATATACAGACAAATTCCATCAAAGTGTCACGATTGGCATCCAGGGTAACTAGCAAGCTGCGGTACATGTTTTTTGTAATTCTAGACATAAGTTGGACCATGCCTAATTTCACGATTGAGTTCTTACAAGGCTGGAACAAACAGAGGCTTAGTTGTGTGTTTTACTTGGGAAAATGCTCAACTGTATTTTAATTTTCCTTTATTGTGTGTTTACTTGGGAAAATGCTCAACTGTATTTTAATTTTCAAAATCAGCTTCACTATATCCACAGCTGAACAATATTTACATTTCATGAACTCCAAACAAACCTATTCAGGTTGCACCCGGTGAATTCAAGAAGAACAAGTTGATAAGTTCAACAAAGCAAGAGCTAACCAGTTCAGAAATCAACAGAATATATACATACAAATTACTATGTCAAACATTTAAGACTATCTGCGTACATAGTCGATAAAACATAAACCAATCCTCAAATTAAGTAAAAAGTTAATTCCCTGGACCCATACCTTTGGCTCATTCAGGGACATGTTCAGTATCTGAGAGGGATCCAACTCCACTTTCAGAAGACGGCATGCTAAGAGTGAGGTGTTCTGGCAATAAATTTACAACAAAGGAAAACTGGAGTATTAGAAGGTAAATACATACATACATAGAAAATTAGAAGAAAATTAAATAAACTCCATGCTCATACCCCCATTCCCTTAAAAAAGGTAGTCACCTTAAGATTGAATGTTAACTGCCTCATCTTCTAATTGTACTTCCGAAAATCAGATGAGAGGGCCTCACGTGCAGCTTTCTCTAGAGAGGCAACAGCAGGGACAACACCGTCTGGCCATCGGAACACATCACCCTGAAAATATGTGGTATATATGGCATACATGTATATCAAGTATTTGGTGACGTCTTTATTGAGAAAGTGCTCATTGGTAAGAATGTACACAAATGCGCCTATAAAAACTTGTATAGCAAGTATTTCGTATTTGTTGACGTCTCTGTTGAGAGAAAGTGCTCATTGGTAAGGTTGTAACATTGCTATGTGCAAGTCTTTAAAAGCTAAGTTGCTTGGACTCTTCAAAAATGTCTATAGGTGCGTTCCGGATCCTCAAAAAATAGTGTATTTTTGAAGGATCCGACACGGGTTCGGCAACATTTTTGAAGAGTCCAGCAACTTAGTTTAAAAGTATCATTATAAAGACTAATAAGAGAGTCGAAACCGCTACATCATACAATATTCGTAAAATATTCCTAGCACAAAAATAAATACCTTATAACTAACCAAGTAGCTTGAAAATACTACTCATATAGTGTACAAGTCAAAAATATTCTCAACTAATTAAATTAAATAACCAAAAAAGACATGCAAACTTAACATCAAATACTCCTAGCTTAAGAAATGTTTCTAGCTATTCCTTTTTGGCCCATCTAGAAATGGTAATGCAGTTCATTGCCACCCTTGCATACATAAGTACTCTTACAACTTGCAGGAGTATGATTGTATCAACACTAAAGGGTCAACAGGCAACAATACAATTCTTACAAT
Organism: Capsicum baccatum var. pendulum; assembly: GCA_030864225.1. NCBI lineage: Eukaryota > Viridiplantae > Streptophyta > Magnoliopsida > Solanales > Solanaceae > Capsicum > Capsicum baccatum. The sequence goes on from CM061550.1 coordinate 6,330,391, forward strand.
TAAAGAACAAAAGGAACAGATATGTTGGGGAACTTCCTGCTATTCCCACTCTGACTTTCCGCAATTTCCTTCAAACTAGTCCAAGAATTCTTCTTTCGCTTATTGGATGTCGCGAAGGTCTTCTCAACATTTGTTATGGAAGAAACATCCAGAGGTTCAACTTTTTTCTTGGACCCTGTTCTATTTCTTTTCCTCTTTTTCGAGTCCAACAGAGAAGTAATTGGAGTAGCAGGACTAGCCATAGGATCATCTAAAACTATTTCAGATGAAACTATTACATCTGTCTCATTAATTTCATCGGTATTACCCCCTGAGACATCAAACTGTTGATCGGACTTTTGGGTTGCTGATTCAGTAGTGCCAACTCTTGCCTTATTGATACTAGTCACTAACGTATCCAAATGTTCAGACTTTTGCTTTGCTGATTTAGTAGGACCAACTTTTGCCTTATCAATACATGTATCCAACTGTTCAGACTTTCGAATTGCTGATATAGTAGGGTCAACTCTTGAAGTTTTTGGTTTGGCAAGATATAGGTCGTTCAAATAGCCTCTTGGGGTTCCTCTCTTTACATTCCGGTGTGAGCAGAAATGACACTCATATACAACATAGTTCTTTGGGGGAATACCAGACATCTTGCGGTTCTTTCGTGCTTTTCTTTTGTTTTTCTCAATCCGTGTTGTACAGTTGTAGCCAGCCTGAAGGATAGACTCACACCTGCGAATTATCAATTATAAGTTGGTATGCAAGCCTACAAGAAGAGATGAAAAGTCGACGATAACTCATTCAACATGAAGGCCAAAACTCGAAACAATTATAAATTTTAAGCAGAACAAAGTAACTCCATCCATACATTGTGATTTAAAATTGGAGAAAACAGAAGGAATAACTAAAAACAATGTTACATGCTCAGGAGTAATCTACTTCTTGACGATGGTTTATGTAGTTAGCCTTTTCCAGGGTACTGTCTTCACCGTACAATGGCACCTCCCAATCCTGGTTAAACATTAAAATATGTCTGTCACTAAATATCAATTCATGATCTGATTGGAGTATGCAGGATTACTTATCCTTGTTTCTTCTCAAGTATTGGACGGGAAGACAAGAGACTAGTTTCTTGATGACAATTAAGTTGTGCTCACAAACAAACTACAAATAGCACGATGAAATTACTGCTGATTCGCAAAAATGTTGCTGTGTATCACCTTGACCACGAGACTTTCATTTTAAAAAAAGCATAGTTATCATCACAAACATTGGAAATCAAGAGTAAAATACTAGTGTGCAGCACAATTGTCAACGATATTCATGACAGTAACTCATCATGACTCGAGGATCTCCACTAAATTATGTGCAGTGGAAATCATGGTGCCTAGCAAGAGAAAACAAGGAAATACTTTAAGGAGCATATGCAACACATTCACTGCTACAACTAGATAAATACAATTCCAACAAGATAACTACATAGCACAACTTGTGTTGCTGCAAGTCCTCTATATTCAGAGAAAGCTTTCAGGCATATCATCCCTTTTTTTAAACGAAACCATTCATATGCATCTTATTTTCATTATTATTTATGAATTATGCCCAACCTTTTAAAATTCTACTACACACTATTAAACATTATTCTTATGCACCCTGCAAAACAACCCCGGTTCATATAACACCACAAATCTGTATACATGTCAAAAATCATTAATAAAAGCAATGCCGTGATAACTAAAATTGGCATTAGTAATACACCCTATTCAACATTATTCTTATACACTCAACCAAACGACCCCGATTCATATAACACCACAATATCAGCTGATATATCAAAATCTTGATAAAATCAAGATAACTCTAGCCAAAAACTTTTAAAGAGCTCAAACCTTTGACAAGTAAACGAATAGAAGCTTCTTCACTAGCCCATATAGCAATATTCTTGACGTGATCCAATTTCAACATCGACTTTCCATGTACATGAGTTTGTTTCTATTGCCGACTAATTCTTCTCTTAACGTAATTGAAACAGGTGTTGTACCAACCCCTTTATTTCTGGATGAGTTCTTGCCCATTATTATTATTCTACTTCAAAGTTGCATTTACACACTGAAGGAAGATGTTAGTTTTACTTACACCAAACTAAACCACAACAACAACAACAAACCCAGTGTATTCCCACATAGTGAGGTCAGGGGAGGGTAAGATGTACGCAGTCCATACCACTACCTCCGGAGAAGTAGCAAGGCTGTTTCCGATAGACCCCCGGCCCAAGATAAGATAAGTAATCACAACCGTACAAAACGCATGGAACAAGATGACAAGACATAAAAACGCCCCTACAATGAAAAGTAAACAAAGAATAGTAGGCACTCGTAATACAGCATGCAACAAGGTAGCCTAACAGGAGTAATACACCAAACAGGTAATGCCCTACCCTACCTACCCTAATAGTCACTAGCCTTCTATCCTAATACGCGTCCTCCAGCTCTTCCTATCTAGGGTCATGTCCTCAGTAAGCTGTAACTGCTTCATGTCCCGCCTAATCACCCCTCTCCAATATTTCTTTGGCCTACCCCTGCCCCGCTTGAAATCATCCAAAGCAAGCCTCTCACACCTACGAACTGGTGCATCTGTGCCCCTCTTCATCACGTGTCCAAACCATCTCAAACGGACCTCCCGCATCTTGTCCTCCACCGAAGCCACTCCAACCCTCTCCCCCAAGTAAGACCACACATCCAACGTAAGACCCGCATTTCCGCCACCTTCAATTTCTGAATATGAGAGTTCTTGATTGGCCAACACTTCGCTCCATACAACATGGCAGGGCGGACTGCCACCCCGTAAAATTTGCCTTTAAGCTTGGGCGGCACCTTCTTATCACACAACACCCCCGAGGCGAGCTTCCACTTCATCCATCCCGCCCCAATCCGATGAGAGACATCTTCGTCAATCTCACCATTCCCCTAAATTATGGACCCGAAGTACTTAAAACTATCCCTCTTACATACCACCTGAGAATCCAACCTTACTACCACCTCGTCCTGCTCCCTCGAGCCATTAAACTTGCATTCCAAATATTCAGTCTTACTCCTACTCAACCTGAACCCTTTAGACTCAAGGGTCTGTCTTCACACCTCTAATTTATCATTCACACCTCCCCGGGTCTCGTCAATCAAAACCACATCGTCCGCAAAAAAGCATACACCAGGGCACCTCTCCTTGGATACACCGCGTCAACACCTCCATAACCAAAGCAAACAAAAACGGGTTAAGAGTAGATCCCTGATGCAATCCTGTCAAGACCGGAAAATGCTCTGAATCTCCTCCCGCCGTCCTCACCTGGGTCTTAGCTCCATCATACATGTCCTTAATTGCTCTGATATACACCAAACTAAATCATTCATTAAAAATAATCTCAACATAACTACTACCAACATTATCAATACACCTTATTCGGCATTATTCTTATACATCCTACCAAACGACCCCTATTCATATAACACCACAATATCAAGCATATTCACACTGCTCTTATACACCCAGTAAAATGCCAGCCGATTCATATAACATCACAATATCAACACAAGTCTGTATACATGACAACAATCATTAACAAAAGCAAGAAAAATCAAACCAAATTTTCTTTAAAAAGCTCAAACCTTTGACAAGTAAATAAGGAAGGATCAGGAAGAACACCCAAAGACTCGGCTGATGCAGCTAATCTCTGACCAAAAAACGCACCAAGTGAAGGAATAGAAGCTTCACCACTAGCCCATGTAGCAAGATTCTTTATATGCTCCAATTTCAGCATCGATTTCGCATTAACGTGAATTTGTTTTTTCTTGCCATCAAATTCTTCTCTTAATGTAATTGAACCAAGTGTTGTACCACCTCCTTTCTTTCTTGATGATTTCTTACCCATTATGGTGCTGTAGTAGAATGCTACAAAGAATTAATCTGGAGCCTTGAGTCAAGAACTTAGAGGGAAGGAAAGAAAAATGTAAGCAAAATAACCCTCAAACATAATTATAGTACAAGATCAATATTCACACAACAATAAGGGACTCGCATAGAATAACAACCAAAATAAGATGTATAACTAACTAAGTTGCGGAAATTCTTCACTTTTGATGCCACATCGGTGTCAAAATATCCAAAAAATACACTACTTTTAGAGAATCTGGCATGCACCCGTTGACAATTTTGAAGAGTCCAAGCGACATAGATAATTAATACTTACATCAGTTATACATAGGTTAAAAAATATTCCTGCCAAATAAAAGATATTATCAAACACAAAGGATTTCGATATATATGTTATTTTTTTTCAAATTCTACCAACATTTTCCTTTCAAAATGTAGTGCTCGCGCGCATTTAAAATATCTAAATCTAAACGAAATCGTATGAATATAGTATCTGATTTTAACTACTGGATGTGCATGTATGTATGTGAAGACATCAATTTTAACCATACAATATCTAAATAAAACAGATATCGGGTGAATATAATATTTGATTTTAACCATATTTGTTTTCTAACAGAAACTGAATTAATGTATGTGCGCAAGAGAAGTGTATTTTGTATGCATGAGAAGATCAACACCTTGATGATTTATTGAAAATAATTTGTACCTCACCTTTGAGGTAGATGTAAGATTTGCATATCATCTACCCTCCTCAGACCTCACTTTGTCAGACAGACACTTTGTATGTTACTCTATTATTGTTTGATGAGGGGATCAACACTTGAAAATATGTATGTTACTCTATTATTGTTTGTTGAGGGGATCAACACTTGACAATATATGTGGTATATATGTCATACATATATATCAGGTATTTGTTGACGTCTTTATTTGAGAAGGCGCTCATTGGTAAGGTTGTACACAAATACAATTACATAAGTATATAACATCACTATGCGCAAGTCTTTAAAAGTATCACTATAAAGAGTAATAAGGGAGTCAAAACTGCTATATCAAACAATATTCTTAAAATATTCGTAGCACAAAAATACCTTATAACTAACCAATACTCTTCCTATAGTACACAAGTCAAAAATATCCTCAACTAATTAAATTAAATACCCAAAACAGACATGTAAACTTAACGTCAAATACTCTTAATTTAAGAAAATGTTTCTAGCTATTCCTTTTTGGCCCATCTAGAAATGGCAATGCAGCTCATTGCCACCCTTGCATACATAAGTACTCTCACACTTGCAGGAGTATGATTGTATCAAGAGGCAACAATACAATTCTTACAATTAAAGAACAAAAGGAACAAATATATTGGAGAACTTTCTGCTATTGCTACTCTGATTTTCAGCGATTTCCTTCAAACTAGTCCAAGACTTATTCTTTCGCTTACTAGATGTCGCAACGGTCTTCTCAGCATTTGTCGTGGATGAACCATCCTGACTTCTTGAACCCTGTTCTATTTCTTTTCTTTTTTTTTTCGAGTCCAACAAAGAAGTGACCGCAATTGTTGATACTGGAGTAGTAGGACTAGCCGTAGGACCATCTAAAACGATTTCAGATGAAACTATTACATCCGTCTTATTATCTTTAACGTTGTTACACCCTGAAGCATCAAATTGTTGATCGAACTTTTGGGTTGCTGATTCAGTAGTGACAACTCCTGCCTTATCAATACTAGTCACTAACATATCCAAATGTCCAGGCATTCACATTGTTAATTCAGTATGATCAACTCTTTCTTTATCGATACATGTATCCAAATGTTCAGATTTTTGGGTTACTAATATAGTAGGGTCAACTCTTGAAGTTTTAGGTTTGGCATATAAGTCGTTCATATAGCCTCTTGGGGTTCTTCTCTTTACATTATGTGAGCAGAAATGACACTCATATACAACATAGTTCTTTGGGGGATACCAAACGTCTTACGGTTCTTTCATGTTTTTCTTCTTAATCTATGTTGTACAGGTGTAGCCAGCCTGAAGGATAGATTCATACTTGCGAATTATCAATTAATCCCTCCGTCCCATTTTATGTGTCGCCATTTCCTTTTTGATATGCCCCAAAAAGAATGTCAACTTTCCTTATTTGGAAACTAATTAATGACATTAGTCCTATTTTATCCTTACTGGACCCACTTAATAAGAAAAGACAATTAAAATGTAGACATTAAAGCGACTTTAAGAGGGACAATATTGTAAACATTCCAAAGCATCATTTATTTATTAAACTCCATGTCCAGTCAACAGGCAACACATAAAATGGGACGGAGGGAGTATAAGTCAGTATGCAAGCCTAAAAATAACGAGGAAAAGTTGACTGACTCATTCAACATGAAAGTGGCCAAAATTCAACGTAAATATATTTTTAAGCAAAATAAAGCAATTCCACACATATATTGTGATCTGAAATAGGAGAAATCACAAGAAAGAAGTAAAAACAACTCTATACACTCGGGAGTTGGCTACTTCTTGATGATGGTGTATATGTTCTGCCTTTTCCAGGCATAAATAGATGTTACCAAAGGCTCAAAAATAGCACAAAAAGTTTGGTTGTATTTAGGATGCTATGTCCAAAGGATATCTACCGCATAAAGGTAAGTACTCAAAAAACACACGAATAATCTTTCAGAATCCCAGAGATAAAAAAACATCAATTAGGTATAATAAGATGAGACCAAGTTATGTTTTTGTTTTCTTCATGCCATAAGTGATATCAACTAGTTGGCTATAACCTGCCCCTGGAACTTTGGTCTAATTGTACGGGTGTAGCTCATGATGTGTGGGCGTGAGCACATCATGGATTTGGATCCTGCTACATACAAAAGCACTGTATTACAATGGAGGGGGGTAGATGAACGATCTCATTATTCACTGGGTTCTGAAACGTGCATCACTAGTCTTGGAGGATTTCCTAATATTTTTTTTAAAAAAAAAATTAGTAACAACATCATTGTTCTGGTTATACTTAGGCAAGAAACTTGATGGTGCGCTCACTAAGAATTCCATGAGGATTATTGAAACTTCTCTTATGGAGCAGAGAAGAGATCTATTTCTTACCGATCGAATGTCATAGGACCTTGAAATTTATTCAAGTAATCGAGTTAACTGGTTCAGTACGTTTCTAGAGAGTGACATTTCATAAAGGAGAAGAGATGAAATTGAACAATACTGTCAGTCCATTCTCTGGAACCAAGCAAACTATTCTTGTTTTCCTGACCTCCACAGTGTTCATATATATTACAAATCTAAAGGATGGCCTAGAGAATGAAGTTGTCAATATGCTAAAAGATGGAGAGATCTTGTGGTATGTGCTAGCTACTCCGATGCAATTCATCATTGGACATCATTTTTGCACTGGCTCGTACAAAGTACTCCGCCATTATTCTGCAAATACGAACGTTCAAATAGCTTTGGCGACAAATATAGCCTACTTCTATTCAGTCCACTCGATTTTGGCAGTAGCTACTTCTCCAGGTTTTAAGCCTACTCATTTTTTTTCGACGACCTCAATGGTCATTTCTTTCATTTTACTTGGTTAGTAACCCAAAGTTTTGACCAAAGGAAAGACATTTGAGGTCATTGCTTAACACACAAACTTGACCCCCCAAGACAACAACATTATTACAGTTTAATGACGAAAGAAATGTGGTGAAATAGGAAGAAATGATAGTTGACTGATACAGAAGAATGATGTGATCAGAATCCTTCCTGTAGTTTGTGATGGTTGTCTTCTGGGGGCAAAGCCACATGAACGAGAGTATGATAGCTGGAGAATCTCGACCTATTCTATCACCCTTGTTACTTATGCTAATCATCCCCTGCTAATTTTACAATCCTATCAAAAATCTATTCTAGTGTGGCTCAGGAGTTCACCGAAGAATATCATGATCAAATAGTACGCTGAAGAATGATTTGTCCATACTAAAATGTACTGACCACATATATAAAGAACATGTAGTTGCGAAACCCAATTCAAATAACACTTTTTGATATTTTTTAATCCATACATACGTACGTATCATACTTCCAATTCAACTAGCATTTATTACAACAACATACCGAATGGAGTCTGGCGATGGGTAACTTAGAGTGTATGCAACCCTTAACCCTACGTAGCAAAGAGGATGTTTCTGATAGACCCTCAACTTAAGAAGAAGCAATCTAGAAAGAGAATAAATGGAAGTGATGCATAAAAAACCATTTTAAACAGTAACAACAGCAAAATAATTTAATAATCAACGTGCAAGGAACAATAGATATAACAGAAATTGAAGGATAAGAAATTACAACAACAATACTAACAATATACAACACCATGAACGGAAGGACAAGAAATTAAATGAGGAATACTATGACTACTAGTACCTACTAACCTCTTATCCCAATTAGTATCCTCCACACGCTTCTCTTTAAGTTCATATGCTCGGTAAGCTGAAACTGCACCATGTCCTGTCTAAACACTAGGACATGCGTGCATCTACATCTCATTTTTCACATGTAAGAACCATCTCAGCTCACTTCATGTGTCCCGTCCACCGAAATCACTCCTACCTTCTGCCAAGTACACTCATTTCTAATCCTATTTCTCCTACTATACCCACACATTTATTAGTGAACCAATATCCATTTTTTAAGCAGTCACACAATTAACAAAGTCTGCATTCATGAATTCAAGATAAAATACAACATACCCAGTGAAATCACACAAGTGGGGTCTTACCTACGCTCAGCTCAAGTACAGCAAATTAAAGCAGTTACGAAATTTTTTCTGAAAAAGCTCAAACATTTGACAAGTAAATAAGGAAGGATCAATAGGAACACTCAAAGACTCAGTTAATCTCTGATCAAAAAATGCACCAAATGAAGGAATAGAAGCTTCACCACTAGCCCATGTAGCAAGATTCTTTATATGCTATTTCAGCATCAATTTCGTATTAACATGAATTTGTTTCTTCTTATCACCTAACTCTTCTCTTAATGTAATTGAAACAGGTGTTGTAGCACCTCCTTTCTTTCTTGATGATTTACTACCCATTATAGTGTTATATTAGAATGCTACAAAAAATTAATCTCAAGTGTTGAGTCAAGAATATAGGAGAAAAAATATGTGAACAAATAGCTCTCAACCATAATTATAGTACAAGATGTCAAGAACAATATTCACACAACAAAAGGGACTTGCTTAGATAACACCTACATAGGATGCATAACTAACTAAGTTGCACAGACTCTTCACTTTTGATACCGCACTCATGTCGAAATCTCCAAAAATACTACTTCTGAAGAATCTGACACACACATAATATTTTTGAAGAGCCCGCGCAACATACATAACTAATACGCGCAACATTTCTGGGCATTTTCCGGTCTTGACAGGGTTGCACCAGGGATCAACACTTAGTCCATATTTATTTGCCGTGGTGATGGATGTGTTGACGTGGAGTATACAAGGCGAGGTGCCTTGGTGTATGCTTTTTGCGGATGATGTAGTTTTGATTGATGAGTCGCGGCAACGTGTTAATGATAAGCTGTAGGTTTGGAGACGAAACCCTGGAGTCTAAAGGTTTCAGATTGAGTAGGACCAAGACAGAGTATTTGGAGTGCAAGTTTAGTGACTTGAGGCAAGAGGATGAGGTGGTAGTGAAGTTGGACTCTCTGCCGGTTTGCAAGAGGGATAGTTTTAAGTATCTTGGGTCTACGATTCAGGGGAATGGAGAGATAGATAAGGATGTCTCTCATTGTATTGGGGCAGGTTGGATGCAATGGAGGCTCGCTTTGGGAATTTTATGCGATAAGAAGATGCCTCCCAAGCTTAAAGGCAAATTCTATAGAGTTGTTGTCCGTCCGGCTATGTTGTATGGAGCGGAGTGTTAGCCGGTTAAGAATTCTCATTTCCAAAAGTTGAAGGTGGCGGAAATGAGGATGCTGCGTTGGATGTGTGGATTTACAAGGCTGACAGGGTTAGGAATGAAATTATTCGAGAGAAGGTGGGAGTAGTGTCGGTGGAGGATAAAATGCGGGAAGTGAGGTTGAGATGGATTGGTCATGTGATGAGGAGAGGCATGGATGACCCAGTTCGTAGGTGTGAGAGGTTGGACTTGGATGGTTTCAAGCAGGGTAGGGGTAGACCAAAGAAATACAGGAGAGAAGTGATTAAACGTGGCATGGAGCAGTTACAGCTCACTGAGGACATGACCCTAGATAGGAAGGTTTGGAGAAAAACTAGGATAGAGTGGTAAGGTGGGTGGATGAATCGTAATCATTAGTAGTTAAGAGGGCTTTGGTGTCCTTTGTTTGGTAATGTACAATATTTTTGTGGATGTTGTACCTATGTTAATTTTATCATGTTTCATGCTCTTGATGTTTTTTGTATATTGTCCTTTGTTTTGAGACGGAGGTCTATCGGAAACAGCCTCTCTACTTCTTTAGAGGTAGTGGTATGGACTGCACACATTCTACCCTCCCCAGACCCCACTAGGTAGGAATATACTGGGTTTGTTGTTGTTGTTGTTGTCCCTTTTGTTGTGTGAATATTGTTCTTGACATCTTGTTCTATAATGGTTGAGAGCTATTTGTTTATATTTTTCTTTCCTTCCCCCTCTGTTCTTGACTCAAGACTCAAGATTAATTTTTTGCAGCATTCTACAATAGCACCATAACAGGTAAGAAATCACCAAGAAAGAAAAGAGGTGGTACAACACCTGTTTCAATTACATTAAAAGAATAATTAGGTGGCAAAAAGAAACTCATGTTAATGCGAAATCGATGCTGAAATTAGAGCATATAAAGAATCTTGCTACATGGGCTAGTGGTGAAGCTTCTATTCTTTCACTTGATGCCTTTTTTGGTCAGAGATTAGCTGCATCAGCTGAGTCTTTGGTGTTCCTCTTCTTATTGACTTGTCAAAGGTTTAAATTTTTTCAATTTTTTTCCATAACTACTTAATTTGTTGTACTTGAGCGTAGGTAAGACCCCACTTGCGTGATTTCACTAGGTATATTGTTGTATTTTCTCTTGCATCCATGAATACAAACTTCGTTAATTTTGTGAGAACTTGAAAAATGGATATTGGTTAACTAATGAATGTGGGTATAGTAGGAGAGATAAGATTAGAAATGAGTACATTCGGGATAATGCATGAGTGATTTCGGTGGACGAGATGCATGAAGTGAGGCTAAGATGGTTCCTACATGTGAAAAGGACGTAGATAAGCGCATGTCCTAGTGTGGAGCTGTGTGAGGTTGGCCACGGATGGGTTCAAGAAAGCAATAGGTAAGCCTAAGGAGTATGGGAGAAAGGTAAATAGATAGGACATAGTGTAGTTTCAGCTTACCGAACGCATCACCTTAGGAAGAAGTTTGTGGAGGATACAAATTTGGGTAGGAGGTTAGTAGATAATAATGTGTTGTCTTGCTATTTGTTCATACTAATCGTCGTAGTATTGCTCAAGTAATTTCTTGTCCTTCAATTCATGCTGCTATATGTTTGTAGTATTGCTTTGGTAATTTTTTATCCTTCAATTTCCATTACATGTTTCTTGCACTTCGATTATTGAATTATTTTGCTATAATTACTGCTCAAAATGCTTTGTTATGCATTCACTTTCGTTTTACTCTATTTGTGGAATATTTTTTCTTGAGTTGAGGGCCTATTGGAAGCATCCTCTCTACTATGTAGGGGTAAGGTTTGTGTACACTCTCCCCTCCCCAGACTCCACTTTGTGGGTCTACACTGGGTATGTTGTTGTAATAGGTGCGTTATTTGAATTGGAAGTGTGATACGTATGGATTAAAAATACCAAGAACTATTATTTGTGGGTTTCGAAGCTCCGTGTTCTTTAAAAATGGCGCATTATTTGAATTTGAATGTGTTGTTGTAATAGGTGCGTTATTTGAATTAGAAGTGTAACATTTGATCATGAAAGAACTCCTGAGCCACAAAAATGGATTTTTGATATGATTGTAAAACTATCATAGGATGATTAACATAACAAGGGTGATAGAATGGGCTGAGATTCTCCGGTTATCATACTCTCGTTCACATATCTTTGCCCTCGGATAACAAAACCATCACAGGATACTTTTGCACCGGGAAGGATTTTGATCACATGATTCTTCTATATCAGTTGGCTATCCTCTTTCACCACATTTCCTTCGTCATCAAACTGTAATAATGTTGTTGTCTCATGGGTCAAGTTTGTGAGTTTAGCAATGGCCTCAGATGTCTTGCCTTTGATCAAAACTTTGGGATGCTAACCAAGTAAAATGAAGGAAATACATTGAGCTCGTCTTTAAAAAATGAGTAAGCTTAAAGCCGGGAGAAATAGCTACTGCCAAAATCAAGTAGGCTGAATAGAAGTAGGCGACATTTGTCGCCAAAGCTATCAGAACATCTATATTTGCAGAACAATGGTGGAGTGCTTTGTACAAACCAGTGTCAAAATGATGCCCGATGATGAATTGCATCGGAGTAGCTTAGCACACACCACAAGATCTCTCCAACTCCTAGCATGTTGACAACTTCAAACTCTAGGCCATCCTTTAGATGTGGAATATATATAAACATTATGGAGGTTAGAAAAACAGGAATAGTTTGGCTAGGTTCCATAAAATGGACTGACAGTACTATTAAATTTCATCTCTTCTCCTTCCGAAAATGTCGCTCACTTGAACCATACTGAACCAGTTAACTCAATTACTTGAATAAAGTTCAAGCTCCTATGACATCTGATTGATAAGAGAAGAATATCTTCTCTTCCCCACAAGAAAGTTCCAATAATCCTCATGGAATTGCCAGTGAGAACTCCATCAAGTCTCCTGCCGAAGTATAACCAAAACAAAGATGTTGTAACCAACTCTTTTTTTTTATATTGGGGAAATCCTCCAAGGCCAGTAATGCATGTTTCAAAACTCAGTGAATAATGAGATCGTCCATCTACCACTCTCCCAGTAATACCATGCTTTTGTCTATAGCAAGATCCAAATCCATGATGTGCGCCACACCCACACAGCATGCACTACACTCGTACAACTAGACCAAAGTCCCAGGGACAGGTTATAGCCAACTAGTAGGTATCACTTATATGGCTTCTTGCTTTCATTGTATTCTAAGCTTAGCTAAACCCGCATGGATTTCCAAAGTTTGCACGACTAACTAAATGAATACAGAAAGCTAAAAACATAACTTTTTTATGAAGAAAACAATAACATAACTTGGTCTCATCTTATTATACCTAGTAGATGTTTTTTTATCTCTGGGATTCTGAAAGATCATTCGTGTGTTTTTTGAGTACTTACGTTTTTGTGGTATATAATATCCTTCAGACATAGCATCCTGAATACAAAATTTTCTGTGCTATTTTTGAGCCTTTGGTAACAGTTATTTATGCCTGGAAAGACAGAACACATAAACCATCATCAATTCCTGAGAGTATAGAGTTGTTTTTACTTCTTCCCTGTGATTTCTCCTATTTCAGATCACAATGTATGTGTGGAGTTGCTTTATTCTGTTTAAAAAAATATATTTACTTTGAATTTTGGCCACTTTCATGTTGAATGAGTCATCGTCGACTTTTCATACCTATTTTTAGGCTTACCTACTAACTTTTAATTGATAATTCGTAGGTGTGTGAATCTGTCCTTCAAGCTGGCTACAACTGTACAACATGAATTGAGAAGAACAAAAGAAAAGCACGAAAGAACTGCAAGACATCTTGTATTACCCTGAAGAACTATGTTGTATATAAGTGTCATTTCTGCTCACATCAGAATGTAAAGAAAGGAACCTCAAGAGGCTATATGAACGACCTATATCCTGCCAAACCAAAAACTCCAAGAGTTGACCCTACTATATTTAGCAACCCAAAAGTCGGATTAGTTGGATACATGTATCAATAAGGCAAGAGTTGATCCTATTGAATCAGCAATGCAAAAGTCTAAACATTTGGATACGTTAGTGACTAGTATCGATAAGGCAAGAGTTAACACTACTGAATCAGCAACCCAAAAGTCCGATTAATAGTGTGATGCTTCAAGGTGTAATACCGATAAAGATAATAAAACAGGTGTACTAGTTTCATCTGAAATAGTTTTAGATCACCCTACAGCTAGTCCTGCTACTCCAGTATCAACAGTTGCGGTCACTTCTTTGTTGGACTCGAAAAAGAGGAAAAGAAATAGAACAGGGTCCAAGAAGAAAGTTGAACCTCAGTATGGTTCATCCACAACACAACAGTGCTGAGAAGACCGTCGTGACATCCAGTAAGCGAAAGAAGTCTTGGACTAGTTTGATGGAAATTGATGAAAGTCAGAGTAGCAATAGCAGGAAGTTCTCCAACATATCTGTTCCTTTTGTTCTTTAATTGTAAGAATTGTATTGCTGCCTATTGAGCTCCCTTTAGTATTGACACAATCATACTCCTGCAAGTTGTAAAAGCACTTATGTATGCAAGGGTAGCAATGAGCTGCATTGCCATTTCTAGATAGGCCAAAAAGGAATAGCTAGAAACATTTTCTTAAGTTAGGAGTTTTTGACGTTTACATGTCTTTTGGGGCATTTAATTCAATATTGAGGATATTATAAACTTAATAGACCATAGGAAGAGTATTTTAAGAATATTGTTTAATATAGTTGTTTTGTCTCCCTTATTACTCTTTATAGTGATACTTTTAAAGACTTGCGCATAACGATGTTATATATTTTTATAGTCGTATTTGTGTACAACCTTCCCCATGAGCACTTTCTCAATAGAAACGTTAACAAATAATTGATATACATGTATGACATATATACCACATATATTTTTAGGTGTTGATCTCCTCAACAAACAATAATAGTGTAACATACAAAGTGTCGTCCGATAAAGTAAGGTATGAGATGGTAGAAGGGAGGTCAAGAGAAGTCAGAGGGTACACAGAGGTTACCTCTACCTTAAAGGTGAGGCGAGATAGAGAGATTGTTTTCCATAAATTCTTAAGGTGTTAATCCTCCCATACATACAAAATACACTTCTCCCGCACACATAAATTAATTTAGTTTTTGTTAGAAAACTCATAAGGTTAAAATTAAAATATTATAATCACTTAATATCGATTAGATTTAGAAACTAAATAGTTAAAATTGATATCTTCACATACATACATGCACATCCAGCTCCTCGGATACTATATTCACACGATTTCAGTTAGATTTAGATACTTTATATGCGCAACAAAAACCTTACACAGTCAGCTCTTAATCTCCATAAATAAGAACCACAAACAACCTTTCTGCCACGAAAATCAGCAGAAGGCATACCACATACATCAATTGCCTTCCGTTTACTCGACAGATCTTTCCCATAACAAACTCCATAAACTGGTACCCTCTCAGAGCATTTTACTGTCTTGACAGGATTGCATCAGGGATCTACTCTTAGTCCTTTTTTGTTTGCTTTGGTGATGGATGTGTTGACGCGGAGTATCCAAGGGGAAGTGCCTTGGTGTATGCTTTTTGCAGACGATGTAGTTCTGATTGACGAGACCCGAAAGGGTGTGAATGACAAATTAGAGGTGTGGAGACAAACTCTTGAGTCTAAAGGGTTCAGGTTGAGCAGAAGCAAGACAGAGTATTTGGAATGCAAGTTTAATGACGTGAGGTTGGAGGATGAGGTGGTAGTGAAGCTGGAATCGCAGGAGGTATGTAAGAGGGATAGTTTCAAGTATCTTGGGTCCGTGTTTCAGGGTAACGGTGAGATTGACGAGGATGTCTCGCACCGTATTGGGGCGGGATGGTTGAAGTGGAAGCTCGCGTCGGGGGCGTTGTGTGATAAGAAGGTGCCGCCCAAGCTTAAAGGCAAATTCTACAGGATGGTAGTCCGTCCGGCCATGTTGTATGGAGCGGAGTGTTGGCCAGTTAAGAACTCCCACATCCAAAAAATGAAGGTGGCGGAAATGCGAATGTTGCGCTGGATGTGTGGGATGACTAGAGGGGACAGAGTTAGGAATGAGACTATCAGGGAGAAGGTTGGGGTGGCTCCAGTGGAGTGCAAGATGCGGGAAGTCCGATTGAGTTGGTTTGGACACGTGAAGAGGAGGGACATGGATGCCCCGGTCCGTAGGTGTGAGAGGCTAGCGTTGGATGGTTTTAGGCGGGGTAGGGGTAGGCCGAAGAAGTACTGGGGAGAGGTGATTAGACGGGACATGGAGCAGTTACAGCTCACCGAGGACATGACCCTAGATAGGAAGGTCTGGAGGGCGAGGATTAGGGCAGAAGACTAGGGCCAGTTTGGGGGCGCAAGGGTAGGGAGTGGGGGATTATTCCTGTTATGCTTCCTACTCTTATTTTTATTCCTATTCCTATTCTTCTTCTTGTTACGATTTCGGTGTTCCATGTTTTATTATGCATCTGAGTGCTTCCCGATGTTTCCTACTACCATGCGTTACTTTATATTTATATTTAGATTTATATTTATATTTATATTTATATTTATATTTATATTTAGCTTTATATTTGTGTGGCGACTGTCTTGAGCCGGGGGTCTATCGGAAACAGTCTTTCTACTTCTTCAGAGGTAGAGGTATGGACTGCGTACATCTTACCCCCCCAGACCCCACTAGGTGGGAATACACTGGGTTTGTTGTTGTTGTTGTTGTTGAATCTTACACCCCACGAAATCTCCAACTTCAAAGATTCAAACTTTCCACCACAAAACCATTCAACTCACCCAAGTTAACACAACCTAAATAAATCTTACAAACCCAAATGAACTTTCACACTTCCCCAAATCACCACAAAAAGCAAAGGGACAAAAAATAAACAAAGAAAGAACCCCTTTTTAACAATAAAGTTTCAAACTTTCCACCACAAAACCACTCAACACACCCAAAATTAATACAATCTCAATAAATTCAACAAACCCAAATACACTTTTGAACTTTTAACCCCTTTTTAACAATAATGATCCAAACTTTCCACTACAAAACTACTCAACTTAACACAATCTCAACAAATCCAACAACCCCACTTGAACTTTCAATCTTCCAAACTTTCCCAAATCACCACAAGGACAAAAGCAACAAAGAAAACACCCCTTTTTAACAATAAAGATCCAAACTTTACTCAATACCCATCATTTAATCACACAATACAACCAAAATTTCTTGCACAACACTCCAAATCAAGAATCAACAGCTCATAAAAAGGCAAACACTAATCCAACCTAATAACTAGATTACTTGATTAACAAGGAAAAACAAAAACAACCCACCCAAACCCAAATTTTTACTCCTATATACACACAAAATTAAAAAAAAAATCCCCAAAAACTTAAAACTATTCAGACTTATCCTAATAATATAAAGTCTAAGATTTGTGAAAGCTAAGAACAATTCTATTATTTACTATTTATTTATTTATATATTTAACAGAAAATATTTTATTTATTTACAAAGAGATAAAGATAGGAGGAACCTGAGGTGATTGGAGAAGAAAGCAAAGATTTTTTCTTTTTCTGGAGGGGTTATTATGAATATTACTTTTGGTTCGAAGGTGTGTGGTTTGGCTTTATAGAGAAGGAAAGAAGAAACTGGACCGGTGAACCAGTGGATTGCCGGCTATCTAGAACCGGGTTCACAAAAAGGATACTTGCTTTCACTTTTGTGCTCGTTTGGTATATAAGACTAATCTCGTTATTCATTTTAATTGAGATGAATATATTTTATATTTGATTGGGATTACTTATTCAAAATTTTAATTTATGTTTAATCTCACTTTTTATCCCCTAAAATATGAAGCAATATTCTGTTTAGTCCATAAAGATTTTTTGTTTTTAATCTCAAATACTTTAATATAATTTCTCATACGTTTATTGTGCAATCAAAAATTTATTAGAGCTTTAGTCATATGATTTCGTAATAATGTGATGCCTTATCTTTTTTTTCTTTAATAAGCGTGGCGTTTGGGTCAGCATTCGCGTTCTTCACTTATTTCACGAGATACTTGTTACCTCTCATCAGCAATGAGTTAGAATAGATGGGAATACATTCACCTAACGTCTTTTTCTTTTAAGTATACACAAAATTCTTAATTTGAATATGTTTGAGGTTCTTACTAAGACTAATAATTCGAATGATGTCTTTTCCTTTTAAGCATACACAACATTCTTAATTTGAATATGTTTGAGGTTCTTACTAAGACTAATTCGTATGATTATAGAATATGACATATTTTAAATGGTTAACTTGTTTACGTAATAAACATTTAAGAATATACGCACACAAGAAAAGAAAATTGAACCCAAAATGACTAATAAGAATAATATGTCATGTATTTGATATTCAATTAAAACAAATCATAATTTTAAAATATAAATAAAGTAAAATAGCAAATTTTAAGAATTACCGATGTATATTAAGTAAATAAAAATTAAAAAAATGAGAAAAAAGATAATCATGACCCAATCCCTCTGCTTTTTTTCTCTTTATTTTGGGTTATGTTTCCTCTGGTGGGATCTTAATAAACACTAACCACAACAATGGAAACATCTATTGTTTTTAGGGTATGCATCGATTGGTTCAATTTGATTTTATACGTTATTAATTTGGTTTATCAATTTTTAATTTTTAAATATGCAAAATCAATAACCAACCAATAAGATATCTTTTCTCTGATTTCGATTTATCGATTTTTTATTCTTAACGGCTCGATTTTTTATTTAACCAATAAGAAATTACTCATAAAATAGAAAATTAAAAATAGTAACAACTAACATAAAAAAAATGAAATTTTAGTTGCCGCCAAAATCCTACACAATGAATTTTAGTTTAAAACTTCAAACCTGAACTGAATATTAGTTCGGAGAAAAACTTAACCCTAGTTGTTGGAAGCTATTGAATGCTTCCTTCTATTGCTACTCTGACTTTCATCAATTTCCTTCAAACCAGTCCAAGACTTCTTCTTTCGCTTACTGGATATCGCGACGGTCTTCTCAGCATCCGTTATGGATGAACCATCCTGAGATTCAACTTTCTTCTTGGATCTTATTCTATTTCTTTTCCTTTTTTTTTTCGAGTCCAACAAAAAAGTGACTGCAATTGTTGATACTGGAGCGACAGGACTAGCCGTAGGATCATCTAGAACTATTCAGATCAAACTGTTGTATTTTTATCGATATTACTCTCTTGCATCAAACTGCAGATCAGACGCTTAAGTTGTTGATTTAGTAGTGTCAACTCTTGCCTTATTGATACTAATCACAAATGTATCCAAATGTTCAGACTCGCATTGCTGATCCAGTATAATCAACTCTTGCCTTATCGATACATATATCCAACTGTTCAGACTTTCGGGTTGCTGATGTAGTAGAATTAACTCTTGGAGTTTTGGGCTTGGCAGGATATAGGTTGTTCATATAGCCTCTTGGGGTTACTCTCTTTACATTTCGATGTGAGCAGAGAAGACACTCACATACAACATAGTTCTTCGGGGGAATATCAGGTGTCTGACGATTCTTTCATGTTTTTCTTTTGTTCATCTCAATCTGCGGTACAGTTGTATCCGGCGTGATAGATTCACAACTGCAAAATATCAATTTTAAGTTAGTAGCAAGCATACAAAAAGAGATAAAAAGTTGACAATGACTCATCCAATATGAACGAGGCCAAAACTCGAAACAATTATAAACTTTAAACAGAACAAAGCAACTCCATCCATACATTGACATTTAAAATAGGAGAAAAGGGAAGGAACAAGTAAAAACCAATGTTACATGCTCAGGAGTATTCTACTTCTTGACGATGGTTTATGTACTCTTACCTTTTCCAGGCAAATTCTGAACTGTTCTGAGGTACTGTCTTCACCGTACAAAGGCACGTCCCAACCCTGGTTAACCATTAAAATAGATGCCTCTTTATCACAAATTATCAATTCATGATCTGATTGGAGTATGCAGGATTACTTATCCTAGATTCTTCTCAAGTATTGGATGGGAAGACAAGAGACTAGTTTCTTGATGACAATTAAGCTGTGATCACAAATGAATTACAAATAGCACGATGAAATTACTGCTGATTCACAAAAATGTTGCTGCGTATCACCTTGACCACGAGGCTTTCATTTAAAAAAAAGCATAGTTATCATCGCAAACATTGGAAATCAAGAGTAAAATACTAGTACGCAGCACAATTGTCTAAGATATTCACGAAAATAACTCATCATGACTCGAGGATCTCCACTAAATTATGTGCAGTGGAAATCATGGTGCCTAGCAAGAGAAAACCAGGTAACACTTTAAGGAGCATATGCAACACATCCACTGCTACAACTAGATAAATACAATTTCGACAAGATAACTACACAACAGAACTTGTGTTGTGGCAAGTCATCTATATTCAGGGAAAGCTTTCAGACACTCATGTCTTTTTTGAAATGAAGCCATTCATATGCATCTTATTTTCATTATTATTTATGAATTATGCCCAACTTTTTAAAATTCTAGTACACACTATTAAACATTATTCTTATGCATCCTGCAAAACAGCCCCGGTTCATATAACACCACAATATCAGTACAAATCTGTATACATGTCAAATCATTAATAAAAGCAATGCCGAGATAACTTATATTGGCATTACTAATACACCCTATCCAACATTATTCTTATACACCATACCAAACGACCCCGGTTCATATAACACCATAATATCAGCAAAAGTCTTTATACATGACAAAATCTTTATAAAAGGGATGGACCAAAACCATTAAGACACGTAAATGCAGCCTTACTCCACATTAACTGAAAAACCACACTATGCGCAGGGTCGGAGAAGGGCCCATCTCAAGGGTGTATTGTACACAACCTTACCTTGCATTTCTGCCAGAAGCTCTTTCTAAGGCTTGAAACCGCGACCTCCAGATCACATAGCAACAATTTTACCAGTTACTCCAACACTCCCCTTCAAAACATAAATCACCTCACATCTAAGTAGGAGAAACAAAATAATAGTCCAAAACCACATAACATTACACCCATCAACCTCAGCCTACCTTTTACAAGTTTGCAGATTGTATATAATAGTAAGAAGGTGAACACCATACCAAGTGGTCACACCCTTCACTATTGAGTTTCTAGCCAGACTATGATTTTTTTAAACTACCACGTATATCTATACAAGCAAGAACCCAGTAAACAGTACAAAGAACTGTATCTATGTGCACTATCTATAACTTATCGGAGATGGTTGTGTCTAAAATGGACTGCGAAACAAGCAGACGATTCAGTCGGCATTGCTAGTAGTAGCGCTGTCTTCAGGCTTGGTCTTATTAAATGATTTCTGGCTATCTAGAACCGGCATGTAAGCTTCAGTTGTTTTCTTTAGAATGTCGCTAGCTCCTTTATCAGCTCTTCGTGGACTTGTTAAGTTCTTCTCAACATCTTCAAACTTAGCAGTGGCCAACGGTTCTGTTCCCAGAAGCATACCAAGTATTGCCGCAAGCAATACACTCCAGCTGAGGTATGGAAAAGAAAAAACAGAAATAGGAAGCAGTTAGTGCAGAAATCAAAATATTTGGGGAAGAGGAAATTCCAAATGGCGTTTACACCATATTCAATCTGTTTTACTCTTTAAATACAAGTAAAGATCCAAAAAGTGACTACATATATTTAAGAGACATAACACACAAAAAGGTCCCTACGCATGATAAATCCCTTCAACATCTTCCATGGTGATTTAGTATAATCACAATGATGTGGTGGATTAGCTTTACACCGAGAACAGAAAAGAACCCAAAAAGAGACCGATTACTGTCACATCATCTAAACATAACATGATATTGTTTTAAGTTCAAATCTCCTCCTCACCATTACCAACATATTTAACTCTCTACTCAGAGATGTAACAAAGACGATCTTCAATCAACTACAAAAGCTTCGGATGCAACAAGCAATTGCTATCATAGTAAACAGTTTCCCACCCCCTCTCACAAAAAGCAAAATGAACAATAATAATAAGAGGGTACAAGAAATACCCAAAAAGAAACATCATGATGTATATATGTAGCAAGTCTATCTCAAACCCCAAAGAAAAGCTGCAAGGACAAACCGAGTAACGATCTCCATGTCCAGCCTGAAAAATCTCCATGACCCGCACTTTTTTTTCTGCGCATCTTTTACAACAAGCATCAGTCATCTGCGCCACAAACCAATCAGAATTGAGCAACAAGAAACAATATACTTAATCTGTGTTAAGTTTTTGTAACAAGTATTGGTCATCTGTCACACAACACGAATAGAAATGAGCAAATAAGATATGTCAAATTCAAAACACCTGCTGCTAACATCATCATATCAATATTTGCCAACAAATGATGGCCAATTTTCTAAAACCCCTCTTTCAAGTTCTCAACATGAACATATAAATCTTCAGAATTCTAGAGGCTCAGTACATTGAGAAGCTACATGCCTACGTTCAACTTCATCTTAGAAAACAAAATCATGCTCCGCCGAAACAGAGAATTTTTTACTTGGTTACAAGAAAATATTTCTCTCACATTTAGTGGATCTATACACATATCTAGTAATGAGAAATAAAAGACCAACACTTCCATCAAAGTAGTAAACTAAAGTTTGCCCAGGCTAGTTAAACTAAAACCTGCTTAAGGAACAAAATAATGTTATAGTATAAACCTGTATGGGCTCCTCGGGCTCCTCGGGCTCCCTGCTTGCTAACTCTTCTGCTGTTAAAGCTTCCTGAGATAGAAATGGAAGATAACATCAAACAAAGGAAGGCATAATCTGCTGGCACCAATTTTCCGATTCCACAAAAGAAATAAGAAATTAAAGGTTTTCTACTAACTGCTGATAATCTCCTCAAATGGCAAATACTTGTCTAAATGAAATTTTTGGGCAAGTTTAAGGGGCCGTATATGTGTCTGGCCAAAAAAATTCAGGAGATTTTTTTTTTAGTTAACTTTTTTATTTGTAGGAAATCTCCTTCTTCTTCTTCTTCATCCTTTTATTGTGTGTGTATAGGCAGGTTGGAGGGGATACCTTTTTCACATATCAGAGAAGGAAAAGACAATGTTTAATTCACAAAAAAAAGTCTCGAAGGGCAAATCAAATTTTCCTTTATTGTGTGTTTACTTAGGAAAATGCTCAATTGTATTTTTGTTTACAAAATCAGCTTCACTATATCCACAGCTGAACAATATTTACATTTCATGAACTCCAAACAAACCTATTGAGGTTGCAACTGGTGAATTCAAGAAGAACAAGTCGATAAGTTCAACAAAGCAAGATCTAACCAATACAGAAATCAACAGAATATATACATACAAACTACTAGATCAAACATGTAAGACTATCTGCATACAAAGTCGATAAAACTTAAATCAATCCTCAAATTCAGTAAAAACTTAATTCCCTGAACCTATACCTTTAGCTCATTCGGGGACATGTTCAGTATCTGAGAGGGATCCAACTCCCCTTTCAGAAGACGGCGTGCTAAGAGTGAGGTGTTCTGGCAATAAATTTACAACATAGAAAAACTGGAATATTAGAAGGTAAATAAATACCTACATCAAAAAATTAGATGAAAATTAAATAAACTCCATGCTCATCCCCCAATCCCCTTAAAAAAGGTACTCACCTTAAGATTGAATGTTAACTGCCTCATCTTCTGATTGTACTTCTGAAAATCAGATGAGAGGGCCACATGTGCAGCTTTCTCTAGAGAGACTACAGCAGGGACGACACTGTCTGGCCATCGAAACACATCACCCTGAAAATAATCCAACAGAAGAAACATTTCAAGGAAAATCCGCCCATACAATAGCAACTATACATAAATTCTGTCAATCATCAAAATCATTGAAAAGAAGAATTCTTACGTCAGCACTGTTGCCTAGAGACTCATTCATGTGTTTTGCAGAATCAGTGTTACCAGTAAGATCAGCAGCATCTGAGCCCCCTTTTTCTTTACCATAGTTTTGTACATTATCCACAGGGTTGCAGAAACACTGAATTGATTGCAGCAATTTTTCCAGCCATTTGTCACGCTGTGTTTCACCTGTTAGGACTTCGAAGTTTGAAAGGATGATGAAGTATTCTGATGCATTATTGGCAAAACTGCCCGGAGTTTCTGCTATAGACTGACCATATCTAGATGGTGCTTCATCATTTCTGGTGACATTCAAATACATCATGCTCTTTTTCCTCAAAAGTCGCCCCTTCAACTGGTCTTCCTGACTAACAGGAGCTGCAGAATTATCCTCAGTTTCAAGGTCAGGAAGATGCCCAACTCGTGCTATGGTCTTCTGAACAAGCAGATCAATCTCATGCTGTTTGGTACCTTCATAGTCTTCATCTGTTAACTTGAAAAGCCTCCTCTGTTCAGTGTCATATACATTCTGAACAAAATAACCAGGATACTCTTCCCTTCTTGGAATCTGCTTGTTTAACGGTACAAAGTGAACTACACACTTGTGCATGACCGACTCTGCCGGGATCTCATCCCGGTGAAAACTATAGAACAATTCCCTCGCGTCTCGTGATTGCCAATTTCCACCAGTTCTTTTTATTGCTTCCTCAGGTCGGTAAAACCACTGTCCTGTGACCATCATGTTGCCATCCTTGGTCTGAGAAATATCCTATAAGGAGAAAATCTAACTGAGAGTTCAAAAAAGAGATTAAAAGCAATCACCCACACTACAATTAACAGCCAGAGAATCATGCATCACCAATAATTTCATGCCAAAGCTAGAACACCAGTTCAGGAAGCGGCAGAAAGAAACAAAAAAAGGGGGGGGGGGGGGGGGGATAGTTGACTCTCCGAGAAACAGATCTCAACAGAAACTTATGACATGCTGTATTCCGTCTAGTCCTAAACAACCTGCTAATCTTAGGAAAAAAACTCCTCCTAAAACACATATTACCTGCATGTCTAAATTTACAATAGATTTGATGGAAGGTGGCGTTACATGAAACACAAATGTGGCATTGTTGCATATCTTCCTCTTCCATTTCCACTTCAGTTCCTCTTCTACTTCCAACTAATCAAAGGAAATACTTACCTTACAGCTACTACACCTCTTTTTTGCCCAACTTTAAGGCAGATTCTATATATGGAAGTGAAGGAAAATATTATCTTTTTCCAGACTAGTTGTTGGTCTGCTCTTACCTTCTTAGGCTACGATTTAATGTTTTGCTACTGTTTTCTCCCCTTCCCTTTTGTACTCCAAACTGAGGAAGTTTAATTCACATTTTCAGTAGCAGCACCAAAGAAAAAATATTCTCTGGTGGTGCAACAGAAAAGGCAAACTAGCAATTAAGATCCATGTCGAATTGAGTTAATTTCGCAGTAGAAAGGGAAAGAGGGCAGCCCGATGCACTAGAGCTCCCACTATGAACAGGGTCCGGGGAAGGGACGGGCCACAAAGGTCTACTGAACGCAGCCTTGCCTTGCATTTTTGTAAGAGGCCATTTCCACGGTTTGAACCCGTGACCTTTTGGTCACATGACAACTACTTTACCAGTTACTCTGAGGCCCCCCTTTAAAAAAATAAAAGAGAAGAAAAAGAGGCAGCCCTGTGGAAAGGAAAACCACCTAATACATAAGTTTCAGAATAAGCTCAGATTGTGCATATCTCTGATTACCAAGAAAAAAAATCTTTTTTTGGTTAACAG
Organism: Capsicum baccatum var. pendulum; assembly: GCA_030864225.1. Taxonomy (NCBI): domain Eukaryota; kingdom Viridiplantae; phylum Streptophyta; class Magnoliopsida; order Solanales; family Solanaceae; genus Capsicum; species Capsicum baccatum. Next base: position 6,356,018 of record CM061550.1, read on the forward strand.
TGGTGTTAGGCCAACTTGTGCTGCCCACCAAAGCACAAGTATGTGGAAAGCAATCACCGAATGTTTTCTCTATCTATTGGAATTGAACCCTGATGTCCAAGGTTTAGACCCACTTCATGCCATACCCTTGGGTGCAAGTACCAAACAAGTTATGCATCTTCCAGGGAAAAGGAATTACCTTGATAATTGCCACATAAGGCTTCTGACTTTTTGCTTCTGGAACCAAGAGCACAGGATCCTCCTATATAAGAAACAAATTAGTAATAAGAGAGACACCATAGGTCCACAAAAGCTATATCACTTAGGAAAATTACAAGCCAATGCAATTACAACATTGCTTATTGCTAGTCAAGGGAGAATGAACAACCAAATGAAAATTCCATGAAAGAAAACCACTGGATTTGATATTGATTCACAAAATTCCCTTCCTCTCTCATACCAACATCCAAGCCCACCAAACCAAGCCTCTTGCACTGTAATCATACTTCTATGAGAAAAGATACCAATCAAATTTAACCAACCCTCTCATTTTTCCAACTCCATACGATGAGTACAACTATATCAAACACACTCATTAAATCAAAAAAAAAAACAAATTTTGACTTTTTATACTGCTAATTAGCCAAATAAGTGGAGATTCAGTATCGCATTGGTCACGCAGGGATTCCTTCCACCTCCCACCAGCAGCAACAAATATCAAATAACTCTGTCCACCAAGGCCTTGTCTGCCAAAGCTATGACAGATGGAAAGAATCACTTAGGGGTCGTTTGGTAGAGTGAATTAGAATAATGCTGAATATAGTTTATTAGTAATGTTGGTATTAGTTGTGCAAACATTATTTCTTACACATTGTTTGGTTTCATGTACTAAAATAATATATTTTTATTTAATTTTTATAAAAAGATGTTTATTTACCAAAATACCCTTCTTTCCATTAAAATATTCTAATTCTTCGTCTTCATCTTCTTCGGAAAAGAATCCTCCAGTATAAACAATTTCCAGAACTTCATCAAAAGTAGATATTGATTCAGAATTCTCCCATAAATACGATAATTCGCTCTTCCGTCAAGAGTGATAAAAGTAAGCTAGACGAGAAGGAGAATTTTGATGCCAATAGAAGAAGTTTAGGAAGTAAAGTTGTTGAAGATCTTTGATGGAACAAAATAATAGAACAAAAGAACGAAGCACAACACTTTGATGGAAAAAGTAACTATTTTTTGATTAATTGGGGAAAGAAGAAAAGGTGGAGAAAATCATTGTTGTTTTTTCATGGTAAAGTGCAGAACAAAGTGCAGAAAAGAAAACGAGGGACAATGATTTGAGAGGCAATTTCGTAATTCATCAAATTAATGCATGTGTTAAATTTTTGTATTACTAATACATTGAAAACGAGCGGTATTAGTTATACACACCTCAATATACAATAGTGTGCATAACTAATACAAGCATTAGTTATACATAGGATGAAAAAGTGAATCAAACAATGTATCAGTAATACACACAGCTAATACATGCATTATTTTTACAAATACACTCTACCAAACGACCCCTTAGTGTTTCTTCTCTCAATTGGGATTTGGACCCGAGACTTCAGGTTCTCAACCCACTTTACTTGAACCTGAGACCTCAGGTTATCAACTAGGATTTGGACCTGAGACAGGTCTCAATCCACTTTATTGACCATTAGACCACACACTTTTGTGTTCCAAAAAAAAAAAATTCACAATTCAAAGGCATCACATTTTCATTACAAAATACAAACCGATGTCTAATCATATTTCAACCGCAAATTAAGCCACAACACACTAAAAGAACAGTAATTTCCCAAAAACACCAATCAATTCAATTTATAAAGGGGGACGACCCCGTTCATACCTACTCCGTAGGTGTCGGGGAGGGGGGACCACTCCGGGCCTGACCTATCAATTCAATTTATAGAAAAGCATTTTTTAATAAATACAAAGCGAATGAACAAAAAACTCACAAGTTTATAGCGATTTCCGTCATACTCAAACGACTCATAAAAACTTTTCCTCCCTCTTCCTCTTCCGGTAACCCTAATAACCACACCAATCGGCATCGCATGATGTTCCTCCTCTTCCGCCGCTTCTTCAACCCGATCCAACTCCACCTCTGCTTCCTCCATCTTCCCTCTCCCTCTCTCCTTCTCCATCGGCTCAGAATAAACAGAGACTAGCTAGTACGGCGCCACTAAGTGCACAGAGAGATACGGGAATTCCCAAAATTGTAGAACTCCACTTGTTGACGCGTGTTTTTAGTTGAATTATTTATATCGAAATTAACAATTTTGATAGTATTTATAGGGATTTTATATCATAATTATGGTATTATTTTGGGATAATTAAGTAAACTAATTATTCGGTCATTTTTGTTACTTAAAATAGCACAACATTCCTCGTTTTCTTCTATTTTTTTCATGATTTGGGATATAGTGATTTCACAATATATATCCCTGCTTATACTATCCGGTTTACCAAACAACCCCTAAAAATATCTCGGTATATGTATTGTGCCCTAATCTTTTAAAACATTTTGCCAAATAGCAGAACATTCGGTAGATTCCTTGTTCTCTCATTTCACTCTACACTTGTAGAAAACAAGAAATGGGAAGCTGGCGGCACGCAGTGGTAGCCGTAAGCAATGACGAGGACGAAATGCCGATATCGCACAAAACACGCGCCTCCAGCAATGGTGGCGAAGAAGAGAAAGCGATTCAATGGGAACGTAAGAAAATGAAACTCGACGAAAAAGAAGAGGAGAGGTTGCCGTAAACGATGCTGAAAGAGGAGGAGAGAGGCAGAGGGAGAAGGAAGAGAGTGAAGAAGACGGCGGAAGCAAAGGTGGAGTTGGATCGGGTTGAAAAAGCGACAGGGGCGATGGAAGAAGAGGAAGATCATGTGAAGCCGATTGGTGAGGTTACTAGGGTTACTGGAAGAGGAAGAGGGAGGAAAAGTGTTTATGAGTCGTTTGAGAATGATGGAAATCGTTATGAACTTGTGAGTTTTTCGTTTATTTGATTTGTGTTTATTGAAAAATGCTTTTGTACAAACTGAAAAGTAAATTGAATTGATTGATGTTTCTGGGTAATTACTACTATTTTTAGAGTGTTGTAGCTGAATTAGGGTTTGAAATGTGATTAGATATTGGTTTTGTATTGAAAATATGATGTCTTTGAATTGTGTAAACAAGGATTTCTTTTGAAACCTAATGATGTGTGGCCTAGTGGTAAATAAAGTGGATTGAGAACCTGAGATCTCAGGTCCAAATCCCAATTGAGAAAAGAAACACTAAGTGATTCTTCCCATCTGTCATAACTTTGATAGACAGAGGACTTGGTGGACAGAGTTATCTGATATCTATTGTTGTTGGTGGGAGGTGGAAGGTGGAAGATATCCCGTGGATTTAGTCAAGGTGCGCGAAAGTAGACCCAAACACCACGGTAATAAAAAAAGTTTTCTTTTGGATATGGAGGCTTATTTAGCAGATCTTATATTCCTGGATTGGTCTTTACGTCAACATCATAAAATAATACAAATAACTAGTTTAGATATGGAGAATTCTGCATGACGAAGGTGATACTGCACATATTTGGCTTGTTCCCAATATAAAAAGGGCATCCCGGTGCACTAAAGGGACCACAAGTCTATGAACTTGTGACTTTTCGTTTATTTGTTTCTTTTCATTGAAAATTACCTTTGAATAACTATAGGAAATTAATTGATTGAAGACTGGTTGATGCTTTTGGGAAACTGTCCCTTTCAGTGTATTGTAGTTGAATTACATATCAAACCTATGTGTAATCACATTTCAAACCCTAATTCAGTTACAATATACTAAAAAGAGCAGTAATTTACCAAAAACATCAACCATCTTAATCAATTCAATTTTTAGTCTATACGAAAGCTATTTTTCGATAAACAAATGAAATAAACGAAAAACTCACTAGTAATGATTCTCGTCATACAAAATACAAACCTATTATGTAATCACATTTCATTCCCTAATACAGCTACAACACACATAAAGTCAAAAGTAATTTCCCAAAAACATCAATCAATCTACAATAAATTTAAATTCCTATAGTCATCCAAAAGACAAATTTTTATGTAAACGAAACAAATAAGCGAAAAAACTCACAAGTTCATAACGATTTCCATCGTACTCAAACGATTCGTAACGGTTACCACAATTCAAAAACATCATGCTTTCGATTATACAAAATACAAAACTATATGTTATCATATTCTGAATCATAATTCAACTACGATACACTACAACAGCCAAAAATTCCCAAAAACAAACCAATCTACAATGAATTTAACTTCTAACAGTTATTCAAAATCTTTTTTTCGATGAAACGAAACAAATAACAAAAAAGCTCGCAAGTTCATAGCCATTTCCATCATGCTCAAACAACTCATAATGATTTCTCCTTCCTTTTCCTTTTCCAGTCACCAAAATAACCTCGCCAATCGGCTTCGCGTCTTCCAACTGCTCCTCCTCCTCCTTTACCGCCTCTGCTTCTTCAACCCGGTCGACCTCCACCTCCGCTTCCTCCTCTTCTTCATCAACTTTCTTTATCTTCTCCACTCTATTCCCTTTCCCTCTCTCCTCTTCCTCCTCCTCCTTCACCTTCGGCTTTTCCTTTTCCTCTTCTTCTTCTTTGAGTTTCATTTTCTTTCTTTTCCGTTGATTCACTTTTTCTTCACCATTACTGGAGGCGCGTGTAACACGCGATATCGACAGTTCGTCGTCACCGTCGCTGATAGAAACCACCATATTCCAACGGTTTCCCATTTTTGCTATGGCGGCAACAGACATGAGATAACTCTGTCCACCAAGGCTCCTGTCTGCCAAAGCTATGACAGATGGGAAGAATCACCTAGTATTTTTTTCTCTCAACTAGGATTTGGACATGAGACCTCAGGTTCTCAATCCATTTTATTGACCACGTACCTTTGGATTCTGTAAGAAAACGTTTTTTCACAATTCAAAGGCATCACATTTTCAATACAAAAAACAAACCAAATGTCTAATCAATTTTCGAACCCTAATTCAGCTACAATACACTAAAAAGAGCACTAATTTCCCAAAAACATCAATCAATTTTGCTTCCTCCATCTTCCTCGCCCTCTCCCTCTGTCCTCCTTCGACGGGCTTTCCTCTTCACCGAGTTTCATTTTATTACGTTTCCGTTGATTCGCTCTCTTCTCTGCCGCTGTTGCTGGAGGCATGTGTTACAGTGATATCAGCATTTCGTCCTCGTCGTCGCTTACCGCTACCACCGCTTTCTGTCGGTTTTCATTTTTTGTTTGCTACAAATGTAGAGTAAAATAAGAGAACAAGGAATCTACCGGAGGTTCTGCTATTTGACAAAATGTTTCGCAGGGACTAAAAAGGACAGTCTAGTGCACTAAAGCTCCCGCTATGCGCAGGGATCCGGGGAAGGCCCCACCACAAGGGTGTATGTTTCACAATACTAGGACACAATATATACACCAACAAATTTTTATGGGTTGTTTGGTAAACCGAATAGTACAAGCGAGGATATTACATGATTTGGAATATAGTAATTTCACCATTTTAGTCTCGAGATTAAAATTTTGTAATAATAGTCTCAAGATTGATTAATAACTCACAACAAATATGGATAAAGTTAATCTCAATTTCGAATTATCCGAACTAAATTCTCGTCTAGCCATAAATTCAAAAGTCGAAACTGGAAATCTATAAATAGAGAATTTATATTTTTGGGTTTAAGTGATCGTTTGATACGTGACACAAGAAAAATAATGTCACGATAAATTGAGATAAACTTTATCCATATTTGATTTGAGTTATTAATCAATCTCGAGACTATAATTACAACATTGTAATCTCGAGATTAAAATAGTTAAATCACTATATCCCAAATCATGAAATATCCCCGCTTATACCATCCGGTTTAGCAAACCCCACAAAAAAATGTCTTGGTATACATATTGTGCCCTAGTATTGTGAAACATTTGCCAAATAGAAGAACCTCCAGTAGATTCCATGTTCTCTGATTTCACTCTACACTTGTAGCAAACAAAAAATGGGAAACCGGCGGCACGCAGTAGTAGTTGTAAGCAACGACGAGGACGAAATGTCGATATCGTGTGTAACACGCACCTCTAGCAACGACGGCGGAGAAAAAGTGAATAAACGAAAACGTAAGAAAATGCAAGTCCTCTATATCCAGAGAAAGCTTTCAGCCATTCATGTCTTTTTTGAAACGAATCCACTCATATGCATCTTATTTTCATTGTTATTTATGAATTATGCCCAACCTTTTAAAATTCTAGTACACACTAGTAAACATTATTCCTACACATCCTGCAAAACCACCCCACTTCATATAACACCACAATATCAGCACAAATCGGTATACATGTCAAAAATCATTAATAAAAGCAATGCCAAGATAACTTATATTGGCATTACTAACACACCCTATTCGGCATTATTCTTACACACTCTACCAAACAACCCCAATTCATATAACACCAGAATATCAACAAAAGTCAATATACATGACAAAATCTTAATAAAAAGGATGACCAAAACCATTAAGACACGTAAATGCAGCTTTACTCCACGTTAACTAAAAACACACACTATGCGCAGGATCCGGGGAAGGGCCCTACCACAAGGGTGTATTGTACGCAGCCTTACCTTGCATTTCTACCCGAGGTTGTTTCCAAGGCTGAACCCGTAACCTCCTGATCACATGACAGCAACATTAACAGTTACTCCAATGCTCCTCTTCAAAACATAAATCTCCTCACATCTAGGTAGGAGAAACAAAATAATAATCCAAAACTACATAAAATTATACCCATCAACCTCAGCCTACCTTTTACAACTGTGCAGATTGTATAATATTAAGAAAGCGAACACCATACCAAGTTGTCACACCCTTCCCTATTGAGTTTCTATCCAGACTATGATTTTTTCAACTACCCCATATATCTATACCAGCAAGAACCCAGTAAACAGTACAAAGAACTGTATCTATGTGTGCTATCTATTACTTATCGGAGATGGTTGTCTAAAATGGACTGAGAAACTAGTATACGATTCAGTCGGCATTGCTAGTAGTAGCGCTGTCTTCAGGCTTGGTCTTGTGAAATGATTTCTGGCTATATAGAACCGACATGTAAGCTTCTGTTGTTTTCTTTAGTATGTCACATGCTCTGTTATCAGCTCTTCGTGGACTCGTTAAGTTCTTCTCTACATCGTCGAACTTAGCAGTGGCCAATGGTTCTGCTCGAAAACACTGCCAAATATGGCCCAATTGTGAGTCTAGCAGCTTATATACTATCCTTTGTCTTGAGCCGGGGCTCTATCAGAAACAGCCTCTCTACCTCTTCAGAGGTAGTGGTATGGTCTACGTACACTCTACCCTCCCCAGACCCCATGATGTGGGAATTTACTGGGTTTGTTGTTGTTGTTGTTGTTGTGAGTCTAGCAGCTTCGTCCCTACACGCATACCAAGTATTGCCGCAAGAAACACACTCCAGCTGAGGTATGGAAAAGAAAAAACAGAAACAAAAAGCAGTTAATGCAGAAATCAAAATATTTAGGGAAGAGGAAATTTTCAAATGGTGTTTACTCCATATTCAATCTGTTTTATTCATTAAATGCAAGTGAAAATCTAAAATGACTACATATATTTAAGAGACATAACATGCAAAAAGGTCCCTACGCAAGGTAAATCCCTTCAACATCATGCATGGTGATTTAGTATAATGACAATGACGTGGTGGATTAGCTTTACCCCAAGAACAGAAAAGAACCCAAAAAGAGATTGATTACTGTCACATCATCTAAACATAACATGATATTGTTTTAAGTTCAAATCTCCTCCTCACTATTACCAACATATTAACTCTCCATTCAGAGATGCAACAAAGACAATGTTCAATCAACTATAAAAAGCTTCAGATGCAACAAGCAATTGCTATCATAGTAAGCAGTTTTCCACCCCGTCAAAAAAAGCAAAATGAACAATAAGAGGGTACAACAAATATCCAAAAAGAAACATCATGATGTATATATGTAGCAAGTCGATCTCAAACCCCAAAGAAAAGCTGCAACGACAAACCGAGTAACGATCTCCATGCCCAGCCTGAATAATCTCCATGAGCCGCACTTTTTTCTCTGCACATCTTTTGCAACGAGCATCAGTCATCTGTGCCACAAACCGATCAGAATTAAGCAACAAGAAACAATATACTTAACCCGTGTTAAGTTTTTGTAACAAGTATTGGTTATCCATCACACAACATGAATAGAAATGAGCAATTAAGATACGTCAAAATCAAAACTCCTGTCTTATAACAACATCATACCAATTTTCGCCAACTAAAGATGGCCAAATTTCTAGACTCCTCTTTCAAGCTCTCGCCATGAACAGATAATTTTCAGAATTCTAGAGGCTCAGTACATTGAGAAGCTACATGCCTACGTTCAACTTCATCTTAGAAAACAAAATCATGCTCCGCCGAAACAGAGAATTTTTTACTTGGTTACAAGAAAATATTTCTCTCACATTTAGTGGATCTATACACATATCTAGTAATGAGAAATAAAAGACCAACACTTCCATCAAAGTAGTAAACTAAAGTTTGCCCAGGCTAGTTAAACTAAAACCTGCTTAAGGAACAAAATAATGTTATAGTATAAACCTGTATGGGCTCTGGCTACTCGGGCTCCCTGCTTGCTAATTCTTCTGCCGTTGGAGCTTCCTGAGACAGAAGTGGAAGATAACATCAAACAAAGGAAAGCATAATCTGCTAGCACCAATTTTCCGATTCCACAACAGAAATAAGAAATTAAAGGTTTTCTACTAACACCTGATAATCTCTTCAAATGGCAAATACGTGTCTAAATGAAATTTTTGGGCAAGTTTAAGGGCCCGTATATGTGTTTGGCCATAAAAATTCAGGAGATTTATTTTTAGTTAACTTGGTAAAAATACAAAAGGCACAAAAATTTAAAAAAAAAGACTTCTAACGAAAAATAGAAAATTAGCTCCCGTGTGATAAACATGAAGTTGAATGAGTAGGAATGAAATTTACTCTATAAGTAGGATTTGTAATAAAGGAGAGCATGGTATGGTTGGTACTTGGCACAATATTTGAAATTTCCGTACGATAATTTTGGCATTCGGTTAAAGAAACAGTACAAATCTAAATGAACCATCCATCAAAAAGAAACAACATCAACAAACCCAGTGTATTCCCACAAAGTGGAGTCTGGGGAGGGTAATATGTACGCAGTCCATACCGCTACCTCCGAAGAAGTAGAGAGGTTTCCGAAAGACCCCTGGCTCAAGATAAAGAATAATAAACAAGGAGGATGGATGACACAACGGAAAAATCAGGAATAAGAAATAATAGAAATGAAACCAGAGAAAATACGAAATATGAGAAATAAAGGCAACACTAAATAAGAAAATAGGAACTAAGAAATAAGAAATAGGCCTCCCACCTAGTAGTAACATACCCTCACATACCAACGACACCTACGTACACAGTCCTAAGGTTACGAACCCGGCTACACAAGATCTCTCCTGACTGCCTGCTACAACCCACACACTCACACTAGCCTTCTACCCTTATCCGCGACCTCCATACCTTCCTATCTAGGGTCATGTCCTCACTAAGCTGAAGTTGCTCCATGTCATGCCTAATCACCTCCCTCCAGTATTTCTTCGGTCTACCTCTACTCCTCCTGAAACCATCCAAAGCTAGCCTCTCACACCTACGAACTGGGGCATCCGCGCCCTTTCTCATCACATGCCCAAACCATCGCAACCTTCCTTCCCGCATCTTGTCCTCCACCAAAGCCACTCCCACCTTCTCCCGGCTAACCTAATTCTTAACTTTGTCCCCTCTAGTAAGCCCACACATCCAACGTAACATTCTCATTTGCGCCACCTTCAATATTTAGATGTGGGAGTGCTTGATCAGCCAACACTCCGCTCCATACAACATTGCCAGACGGACTGCCACTCTATAGAATTTGCCTTTAAGCTTAAGGGGCACCTTCTTATCACACAACACTCCTAAGGCGAGCCTCCACTTCATCCAACCTGCTCCAATACGTTTAGAGACATCCTAATCAATCTCACCATTCCCCTGAATCGTAGACCCAAGATATTTAAAACTATCCCTCTTACAAACATCCTGGGAGTCCAACCTCACCACCACTTCGTCCTCCTACCTAAAGTCACTGAACTTGCATTACAAATACTCCATCTTAGACCTACTCAACCTGAACCCCTTTAGGTTTGCCTCCAAACCTCCAATTTGTCATTCACACCCCCTCGCGTCTCATCAATCAGCACTACATCGTCCGCAAATAACATACACTAAGGCACCTCGCCTTGAATACTCCGCGTCAACACGTCCATCACCAACGTGAATAGGAACGAACTAAGAGTCGATCCCTGATGCAACCCCGTCTCGACTGGAAAATGCTCTGAATCTCCTCCCGCCGTCCTCACCCGGGTCTGCCCTCCATCGTGCATGTCCTTAATAACTCTGATGTACGCTACCGGGACCCCTCTCACCTCCAAGCATCTCCAAACAACCTCCCTTGGGACTTTATCATACGCCATTTCCAGGTCGATGAACACCAAATGTAAATCCCTCTTCTTTTCTCTATACTACTCCACCAATCTCCTCACCAGGTGGATTGCCTCTGTCGTCGAGCGACCAGGCATAAATCAAAACTGATTCTTCGAAACGGACACGACCCTCCTCAATCTCCGCTCAACCACTCTCTCCCAAATCTTCATAGTGTGACTCAACAGCTTAATACCCCTATAGTTGTTGCAACTCTGAATGTCAAGAATATATAAAACACATATTTATATAATGTACCGAAAATGACTCATTCAATTTCTATGTACACTTATATGGTGCTATATATGTTATCTCAGCCATAAAGAACAGGGTCTCATTTGTTATTTCCTTCCCTATAGCTCTTATATCTTTTTGTTATTTTCTTTTTACTTATTATTTTTATTAGGTTCCCAAGTAGCTCTCTTGAAGAATGATAATTATAGATAAGATTATGAAAGGAGGAACTAGAAAAAGGTACAAGATAGGATCAGATGAAAAATGGTAAAAAAAAAAATAAGGACAATGTTAGTGTGTACTGAATTACTTAAATATGAGAGGAGGAACAATCAAATAGAATGTGAACCAAATTAAGTTTGAAAAATCAAATACTTCTCAAAGAATCAGTAAAGATATTTGAATTTATAGATCTAAAGGATGGCACAAATAATAAGTTAATACGACTCACTTCATATTTTTTCCCCTAATCATATAGATGTGTATACAACTCCATACACTTCTGCACGTTCCAATTAAGATATACCCTTTTTCCACTAAAGTGTTACATACTTATCCTCGAATTCATACTCCTCTTCCAGTTTCCCCTTGTTTGTACATATTTTTTTCCCATTATAGCTCTTTATTTTTTGAGCCGGCAACACCCCCTCCACAGATCAAACCACGCTTGAACAGCCATTTGTTACTTCATTGCAAGATCGCTTCACAAATATGGCATATGTTTCTTAGCTTATCTTAAGAGGCCTGGGTGATGCCTGAGCACACTGCTGACCTCCTAAGTTGTTGGAGTAGGAGGGAAGGAAGCAAGACTCAAAAAAGATGGTCTTTAGTTCCATCCTACGTGTGGTGGTCAATTTGGAGAGAAAAAAAATTCAGATTCTTTGAGAATACTAATACCAACACAATACAAAAGGTTAAAGAAAATTGCATTAATACTTTGTACTTTGGTGTAAAGAAGAGGGTATAGAACAGGTAGAGCAGTAAGTAGATTTCTTAGCGGCCTTGTAATTATGGTACTAGCTTGTAACTTTTCGGAGGTAGCCAGCATACCCTTAAAGCTGAAGCATACAACTTTACAACAACAACAGCAGTCCCAGTGTATTCCCACAAAGTGAGGTCTGGGGAGGGTAAGATGTACGCAGTCCATACCACTACCTCCGCAGAAGTAGAGAGGTTGTTTTCGATAGACCCCCGGCTCAAGATAGAGAATAGTACACCAAGGCCGTAATGAAACATGAAACCGGATTGTACACTTGTAGCAAACAAAATATGGGATACCGGCGGCATGCAGTGGTAACTGTAAGCGACGACGAGGACGAAATGCCGATATCGCGTGTAACACACGCCTCTAGCAACGGCGACGGAGATAAAGTGAATCAACGAAAGCGTAAGAAAATGCAAGTCCTCCATATCCAGAGAAAACTTTCAGCCATTCATGTCTTTTTTGAAACGAAGCCATTCATATGCATCTTATTTTCATTATTATTTATGAATTATGCCCAACCTTCTAAAATTCTAGTACACGCTATTAAACATTATTTCTATGCATCCTGCAAAACAACCCCAGTTCATATAACACCACAATAGCAGCACAAATTTGTATACATATGAAAAATCATTAATAAAAGCAATGTTGGGATAACTTATATTGGTATTACTAACACACCCTATTCAACACTATTATTACACACCCTACCAAACGACCACGATTCATATAACACCAAAATATCAGCAAAAGACTATATACATGACAAAATCTTAATATAAAGGATGGACCAAAACCATTAAGACACGTAAATACAGCCTTACTCCACGTTAACTAAAAACACACACTATGTGCAGGATCCGGGAAAGGGCCCCACCACAAGGGTGTATTGTACGCAGCCTTACCTTGAGTTTCTACCCGAGGTTGTTGCCAAGGCTGAACCCGTGACCTCCTGATCACATGGAGGCAATATTACCGGTTACTCCAACGTTTCTTTTCAAAACATAAATCACCTCACATCTTGGTAGGGGAAACAAACTAATAATGCAAAACTACATAAAATTTCAAAAAAAAAAAAAAAATTCAGCACTCGGCGAACAATTAATAAATGAACTAAATCAAACTAAAATAATATCTAACATGATAAGAGACAATCAGACCAGCCTACAATTTCTTTAGTTTGTAAAGAATGTCCATTGAAAAATAGCTCAATCTTGGAAATTACATACACCACCCAGTACACCAATTCACAAATTCATGCCATATACTGACAAATTCCATCAAAGAGTCCCGATTGGCATCCAGGGTCATTAGCCATCTGTAGTACATGTTTTTGGTAATTCTAGACATAAGTTGGACCATGCCTAATTACATGATTGAGTTCTTAAAAGGCTGGAACAAACAGAGGCTTAGTAAGACAAAATTACTACCTTGGTGTACCTCTAATGGTAATATACACTAAAGAGAAATCGGGGCAATTACAAGAGCAAATATTTTATTGTAGCAAGTATAATTCAAAAATTTTAAAGAACTAAGCAAAAGAAAATGTATTATGCCTAAATTATGAAAACCAAAATCAAACTGCAAGGCAGGTTTGTGCAGTCTTCTGCCTAACCTAAATTAGTTTTTTCTCTTGTACGAAGGAAATGAGGCCACCTTCTTCCACATTTCAAGCACCCCCTCCCCTTTTTTCGGCTTATTTTTGGAGCACATTAAATTCCTATGTGTACAGGTGATTATCAACTTCTTTATTTGTAGGAAATCTCCAGCATCTTCTTCATCTTTTTTTGTGTGTGTGCGTAGGCGGGTAGGAGGGGGATGCCTTTTTCACATATCAAAGAAGGAAAAGACAATGTTTTGTAATTAAGCAAGACAGCAGTAAGCTTCTTGCAGAGTTAGAAATGGAAGATGCAAGTATTCTGTGAAGAGAGAAGAGAAGAAGCTGAGAGAGAAAGAAGATTAGAGATGAGAGAATAAGCTTGTATTCATTGATTAGTTATCATGTACATTGTCCTATATATAGACTAGCTTGTGAGCTGTCTAACTAACTGATCTAGCCGTTAGGCTCCTCTGTAACTAATTCTCAAAACAGTTACAACTGAAAAATGGAAACAAGTCTTCTCTGTTTTCTTTTGAGTCCTTCGCCTTCTCTATATCTTCAACACTCCCCCTCAAGCTAGGAAGGTGAAAAAATGTCACAAATTCCTAGCTTGGTATTGAGATGGACTTGTTGAGCTCTTGTCGGTCGTTTAGTCAGCATGTCTGCAAGTTGATCTTTAGTTGAAATGTAGTGAGTTCTAATTATTCCTTCAACAATTTTTTCCCTTATGAAGAAGCAATCAATATCAATGTGTTTTGTCCTCTCATGATATATTGGATTAGCTGCTATTTGTAAGGCATACTTGCTATCACTGAACACATCCACAGGTAGCAACACTTCATTCCCAATCTCCTTCATCAAGCCTAGAATCCATATCAGTTCAGTTGTTACTACTGCAAGACTTCTGAATTCTGCCTCAGCTGAGCTCTTGGATACAGTGGTTTGTTTCTTTGATTTCCAGGACACTACTAAATTCCCAATCTTCACAAAATAACCAGTCATAGACCTTCTAGTTTGAGGGCAGGATGCCCAATCTGCATCACAGTAGGCACTCACTCTACTATCTGAGTCACTAGACAACAATACACCCTGACCTGGTTGATCTTTAACATACCTCACCACTTTGAGTGCAACTTCCATGTGAGACTTCTTAGGATCTTTAAGGAACTGACCTAGAGTTTGAACACAAAAGGCTATGTCTGGCCTTGTCATAGTTAAGTACAACAACTTGCCAATCAACTTTTGATAAGCTGCTTAGTTTGCTAGTGGATCATCAGTAGTCTGGTTTTGCTTGACATGCTCATCAAACTGTCTAGATGTTAGCTTGGTGTTGTAGTCCATAGGGGTAGCTGCAGGCTTGGCTGCTTCAATCCTAGTTCAGATAGTAACTCCAATGCATATTTTCTCTTATGCATCAATATTCCTTTATCAGATCTTGCAAACACTATTCCAAGGAAATATCTCAACTCACCTAGATCCTTCATCTTGAAGTTTTGATGTAGCATTGTCTTGGTTTCTTCTAGTAGCTTTAGACTGTCTCCAGTGATCATCATGTCATCAACATATACTAGCACAAGAATGATTCCTTCTGTTGTCTTTCTGATATACAAGGATGGATCATATTTGCTCTGAATAAACTGAGATATTATCAAAACCTCTGATAGTTTGGTGTTCCATTACCTTGGTGCTTGTTTGAGACTATATAGGGATTTGAGCAGTCTATATTGTATGTTCGCCTTGACTAGCTAGCAAATCTCTGAGGTAGATCCATGTACACTTCATCATCTAGATCACCATTTAGGAATGCATTGTAGACATCCATCTGATGAACATACCAGTTTTTTCTAGCTGCAGTAGCAAGTACAGTTCTCATTGTTTTCATCTTCACAACAGGTGAGAATGTTTCTTTATAGTCAATGCCCTCTCTTTGTCCATACCCCTTTGCTACAAGTTGGCTTTAAACCTCTCAACTTCACCTGAGGCTTTATACTTTACCATATATATCCACCTGTAACCAATAGCATTCTTTCCCTTAGGCAAAGGAACAATCTCCCAAGCGTGATTGGAATTCTAGGCTTCTATTTCATTCTTCATTGCTTCCACTCATCTAGGATCTTTACAGGCCTCTGAGTAGCTTGTAGGTTCAGCAACACATGAGGTTTTCAGGACATAGCTCTTATAGGACTGAGAAAGTTTATCATATGACACATGATTAGCAAAAGTTTATCATATGACACATGATTAGCAAGAGCATGAGGTACCTTCTTTGTGTTTTTTGAGACAAAGTCATGCGGTTGTTGTTCTAGGTTATTCTTCTTTGATATACTTTGGTTATGGAATATCTAGGAGTAGGTACACTTGGTAGTAGCTGCTCTTGCTGGTTAACTGAGTTAGGAATCCCTTGAGATGAGACATTTACAGGAACCTGCCGAGGTGTCATAGCATCACTTGCTACTAGATATTGTTCTTCCAAAGGAAATATATGGTGGGGTGACTGAGGCTGCTTGTTGATCTCCTTAAAAGGAAATATTTCTTCCCTGAATGACACATCTCTACACACAGAGAAGGTGTTAGTAGACATATCATACACTATATATCCCTTTTGAGTGCTAGAATAGCCCATCATAATACATGCCCTTGCTCTAGCCATGAGCTTATCACTTTCATTCAATATTTCGACATAGCAAAGACATCCCATTACTCTTAGATGATCCCAGTTAGGTTGTATACCATATAGCTTCTCATAAGGACTTACAAACTGAATGACTGAACTAGGCAGTCTATTAATGAGTGGTCCCCCCCCTCCCCGACACCTACGGAGTAGGTATGAACCGGGTCGTCCCTTTTTACTAAAGTTAGAACAGAATAACCCCAGAACCTTATTGGAATTTCAGCCTGAAACCTAATAGCTCTTGTCACCTCTAGGATATGCCTGTGTTTTCTCTCAGCAACACCATTTTGCTAAGGAGAATATGCACATGTAGTTTGATGAATTATGTCATTTTCCTGGAACAGTCTTTTACATACTAAGTTGACAAACTCAGTACCATTATCTGTCCTGATTACTGATTACGTTGCTAGTCTTCTCAAACTGAGTCTTGACATACATAAGAAAATGTTGCAGTTGTATACACACATCAGATTTAAGCTTTAACAAAAATATCCAAGTAAACCTTGAAAAATCATCAACCACTGTTAGAAAATATCTGTTGCCATTCATAGTAGGTACTTTGTAAGGTCCCCACACATCCATATGCACAAGATCAAAACAACATATACTTTTACTGTTGGTAGACAGAAAAGGTAACCTAGCTTGTTTAGCACTAGGAAAGACGCTACATTGCTTTATTCTATCTTCTATTACTTGAAATTCTTGAGATATGACTCTTTTCAGCACACTGGTTGATGCATGTCCCGACCTTTGATGCCACAGATCTACTTCAGCCTGAGCTGTTTCAATGGTTGGTTCATGAGATGCTTTAGTTGCTACTTCTACTTCTTTCCTTGAATGATCTACCAGCAGATATAGACCTCCATCAAGCTTACCAATCCCCCTCACCTTTCCAGTACAAAGATCCTGGAAAACATAGAAATCAGGAAAGAAATTTACTGAGCAATTCCATTCCTTAGTCACTTGTGATACTGATAGAAGACTACATGTAAACTGTGGGATGTGATAGACATTTGTGATGCTATTTCCTTCTGATAAGCAACTACTTCCCACATGAGTAACCATCATTTGGTAGATATACCCTCTTTGGTTTCTTCAACTCTGTAACACTCTTGTTAAATAACAACTCTGAGTCCCCAACCATGTGGTTGGTAGCACTAGTATCTATAATCCATTTTTGTGAATCAAAAGAAGCTAAACAAGAAGATATACCTGCACTTGTTACATTTGCAGAGTCACTAGGTGTGTTGACAGAACTGTTTATGTTGATCATTTGCAAGATTTGATCATATTGTTCCTTGGTAAATGCAGTATTGCCCATCTGACTTAATTGTTCCAGCTGATTATCAGCCACCAGTGATTGTCCTGCATCTTTAGTAGACCATTTCTGCATAGACTTAGCATGAGAGCACTGACCTGCACACTGATCATAGCCACTTGATGACCCACAGACACATTGTAAGCTGTGTTGGTTCCTTCATGTCTGAACTTCTTCTTGGCCTTATAATCTTGAGGACAGTCAATTATCTTCCAGTAGTTTTCCTTAGTGTGCCCTTTCAATTTGCAGAAATCACACTGCAGATTGAAATTTTTCTTGAACTTTTGATTGTTTCTTCCACCCGGACCATTTCTTGTATACATAGCAATCTCAAGACTTTTAGCATTAACTGAGGACCCATCCCCAAGATCCCTGCCTGACTTGCAACAGATTTATGACTCTCATCACTTATTATCATTGCATATGCTTGGTTAACATTTGGGAGAGGGGTTATAAGCAAGATTTGACTCCTTGCTTGTGTGTGGGACTCATTCAGACCCATAAGAAACTGAAATAGTTTCAGTTTCTGCAAATGCAGCACAAACTCCTTTGATTTCTCACATTCACACCCACGTGCAGGTACAAGAGCCTCAAATTCTTCCCACAAATCCTTTAGTTTTGAGAAATACACAGACACTGAGGCAGTTCCTTGAGACAATGTGGCTATCTCTTTGTGCAAATTAAAGGTTCTTGCCCCATCAACTTTGTTAAACCTTTCAAATAGCTCATTCCAAACCATACTAGCCACAGATGCATACATAATTCCACCAAGCAACTCTTTAGAAACTGAATTCATGATCCAAGAAAGCACAATTGCACCGAATCTTTCCCAATGACTACTCAACTCATTTGAGAACTTATCTTTAGAACATGTTCCATCCACCATGCCCAACTTATTTCTCCCTAATAAAGCTATTCGCATGGATCTAAACCAGATTGAGAAGTTCTCAACTCCTGTCAATTGAAAAGAGATGATTTGTATACGACTTACATCAGAAGGGCTGAGAAAGAGAGGATGATTGTAGTTCAACGAACTGGGAGTAACTCTGGAAGCTTCAGCAGCATCAACAGCAACATTTTGATTCACCATTGTTGCAGATTTGTAACCCTTGATTCAAGACTTCTTGATCTTCATTCAATATGCCAGAATCGATCTAGCTCTACTAGTTTTCTAGTGAGTAAAACTCTGATACCATGTAATTAAGCAAGACAGCAGTAAGCTTCTTGCAGAGTTAGAAATGGAAGATGCAAGTATTCAGTGAAGAGAGAAGAGGAGAGAAGAGAAGAGAAGAAGCTAAGAGAGAAAGAAGATTAGAGATGAGAGAGTAGGCTTGTATTCATTGATTAGTTATCATGTACATTATCCTATATATAGACTAGCTTGTGAGCTGTCTAACTAACTGATCTAGCCGTTAGGCTCCTCTATAACTAACTCTCAAAACAGTTACAACTGAAAAATGGAAACAAGTCTTCTCTGATTTCTTTTGAGTCCTTCACCTTCTCTATATCTTCAACATGTTTAATTCACAAAAAAAAGAATCGAAGGGCAAATAAAATTTTCCTTTACTGTGTGTTTACTTAGGAAAATGCTCAACCGTATTTTTATTTTCAAAATCAGCTTCACTATATCCACAGCTGAACAATAATTACATTTCATGAACTCCAAACAAACCAATTGAGGTTGCAACTGGTGAATTCAAGAAGAACAAGTCGATAGGTTCAACAAATCAAGAGCTAACCAATTCAGAAATCAACAGAATATATACACACAAACTACTATGTCAAACATTTAAGACTATCTGCGTACAAAGTCAATAAACAAAAATCAATCCTCAAATTAAGTGAAAAGTAAATTCCCTGGACCCATACCTTTAGCTCATTCTGGGACATGTCCAGTATCTGAGAGGGATCCAACGCCCCTTTCAGAAGACGGCGTGCTAAGAGTGAGGCGTTCTGGCAATAATTTACTACATAGAAAAACTGGAACATTAGAAGGTAAATACATACCTACATCGAAAATTAGAAGAAAATTAAATAAACTCCATGCTCATCCCCCAATCCCCTTAAAAAAGGTACTCACCTTAAGATTGAATGTTAACTGCCTCATCTTCTGATTGTACTTCTGAAAATCAGATGAGAGGGCCTTTCTCTAGAGAGAAGACAGCAGGGACAACACTGTCTAGCCATCGGAACACATCACCCTGAAAATAATCCAACAGAAGAAACATTTCAAGGAAAATCCACCCGTACAATAGCAACTATACAAAAATTCTGTCAATCATCAAAATCATTGAAAAGAAGAATTCTTACGTCAGCACTGTTGTCTAGAGACTCATTCACGTGCTTTGCAGAATCTGTGTTACCAGTAAGATCAGCAGCATCTGAGCCCCCTTTTTCTTTACCATCATTTAGTACATTATCCACAGGATTGCAGAAATACTGAATCCATTGCAGCAATTTTTCCAGCCATTTGTCACGCTGTGTTTCACCTGTTAGGACTTTGAAGTTTGAAAGGATGAAGAAGTATTCTGATGCATTATTGGCAAAACTGCCTGGAGTTTCTGCTATAGGCTGACCAATCTAGATGGTGCTTTATCGTCTCTGGTAACATCCAAAGACATCATGCTCTTTTCCTCAAAAGTCGACTCTCCAACTGGTCTTCCTGACTAACAGGAGCTGCAGAATTATCCTCAGTTTCAAGGTCAGGAAGATGCCCAACTCGTGCTATAGTCTTCTGAACAAGCAGATCAATCTCTGCTGTTTGGTATCTTCATAGTCCTCATTTGTTAACTTGAAAAGCGTCCTCTGTTCAGCGTCATATACCTTCTGAACAAAATAACCAGGATGCTCTTTCCTTTTTGGAATCTGCTTGTTTAACGGTACAAAGTGCACCACACACTTTTGCATGACCGACTCCGCCGGGATCTCATCCCGTTGAAAACTAAAGAACAATTCCCTCGCGTCTCGTGTTTGCCAATTTCCACCATCTCTTTTTATTGCCCCCTCAGGTCGGTAAAACCACTGTCCTGTGACCATCATGTTGCCATCCTTGGTCTGAGAAATATCCTATCAGGAGAAAATCTAACTGAGAGTTTGAAAAAGAGATTAAAAGCAATCAGCCACACCACAATTAACAGCCAGAGGATCACGCATGACCAATAATTTCATGCCAAAGATAGAACACCAGTTCAGGAAGCTGCAGAAAGAAACCAAAAAAGAGAGGGGGTTCGTCGACTCTCCGAGAAACAGATCTCAACAGAGACTTATGACATGTTTCCCTCTAGTCCTAAACAACCTGCTAATCTAAGGAAAAAAAAACTCCTCCTAAAACAGAGATTACCTGCATGTCCCAATGTCTAAATTTACAATAGATTTGATCGAAGGTGGGGGATACATAAAACACAAATGTGGCATTGCTGCATGTCTTCCTCTTCCACTTCCACATCAGTTCCTCTTCTACTTCCTACCAATCAAAGGAAATACACCTTATAGAAACTAAACCTCCTCTTTTTCGCCCAACTTTTAAGGCAGATTCTATAAATGGAAGTGAAGGAAAATATTAACTTTTTCCAGACTAGTTGTTATTGTTTGTCCGCTCTTTCCTTCTTAGGCTACGATTTAATGTTTTGCTTCTGTTTTCTCCCCTGCCCTTTTGTACTCCAAACTGAGGAAGTTTAATTCACATTTTCAGTAGCAGCACCAAAGAAAAAATATTCTCTGGTGGTGCAATAGAAAAGGCAAACTCGCAATTAAGGTTCATGTCGAATTGAGTTAATTTCGCAGTAGAAAGGGAAAGAGGGCAGCCTGGTGCACAAGAGCTCCCGCTATGCACGGGGGTCCGGGGAAGGGACGAGCCACAAAGGTCTACTGAACGCAGCCTTGCCTTGCATTTTTGTAAGAGGCCGTTTCCAACTTTACCAGTTACTCCGAGGCCCCCTTAAAAAATAAAAGAAAAGAAAAAGAGGCAACCCTGTGGAAAGGAAAACTACCTAATACATAAGCTTCAGAATAAGCTCAGATTGTGCATTATCTCTGATTACCAAAAAATAAATCTTTTTTCTGGTTAACAGTGGTGTTAGGCCAACTTGTGCTGCCCACCAAAGCACAAGTATGTGGAAAGTAATCACCTAATGTTTTCTGTATCTATTGGAGTTGAACCCTGGTGTCCAATATTTACACCCACTTCATGCCATACCCTTGGGTGCAAGTACCAAAAAAGTTATGCATCTTACAGGGAAAAGGAATTACCTTGATAATTGCCACATAAGGCTTCTGATTTTTTGCTTCTGGAACCAAGAGCACAAGATCCTCCTGTATAAGAAACAAATTAGTAATAAGAGAGACGCCATAGGTCAACAGAAGCTATACCACTTAGGAAAATTACAAGCCAATGCAATTACAACATTGCTTATTGCTAGTCAAGGGAGAACGAACAACCAAATGAAAATTCCATGAAAGAAAACCAATGGAGTTGATATTGATTCACAAAATCCCCTTCCTCTCTCATACCAACATCCAAGCCCACCAAACCAAGCCTCCTGCCCTGTAATCATACTTCTACGAGAAAAGATACCAATCAGATTTACATTTATCCAACTCCTTACGATGAGTACAACTATATCAAACATACTCAAAATAAAAAATAAAAAATCTAATTTTGACTTTATACTGTTAACTAGCAAAATATGTGGAGATTCACTATCACATTGGTCACACAGGGATACCTTCCACCTCCCACCAGCAACAACAAATATTAGATAACTTTGTCCACCAAGGACCCGATCTGCCAAAGCTATCACAGACAGAAAGAATCACCTAGTGTTTTTTTCTTTCAACTAATTTGAACCTTAGACTTCAGGTTCTCAACCCACTTAATTGACCAATAGACCACACACCTTTGGATTCCAAAAGAAAACTTTTTTTCACAATTCAAAGGCATCACATTTTCAATACGAAGTACAAACCGATGTCTAACACATTTCAAACCCAAATTAAGCTACAGTACACTAAAAAGAGCAATAATTTTCCAAAAACATCAATCAATTCAATTTATACAAAAGCATTTTTCGATAAACATAAATCAAATAAACAAAAAACTCACAAGTTCATAGCGATTTCCGTCATGTTGAAACGACTCATAAAAACTTTTCCTCCCTCTTTCTCTTCCAGTAACCCTAATAACCTCACCAATCGGCTTCGCATGATCTTCCTACTCTTCCATCGCTTCTTCAACCCGATCTAACTCCACCTTTGCTTCCTCCATCTTCTTCACTCTCTCCTCCTCCTTCTGCATTGTTTTCGGCGGTTTTTCCTTTTCTTTTTCGTCGAGTTTCATTTTCTTACGTTCCCATTGAATCGCTTTCTCTTCTCTGCCGTCGTTGCTGGAGGCGCGTGTTACACGCAATATCGATATTTCGTCCTCGTAGTCGCTTACGGCTACCACCGCGTGGCGCCGATTTCACATTTTTTTTTTGCTACAAGTGTAGAGTGAAATAGCAAAACAAGGAATCTACTGGAGGTTCTGCTATTTGACAAAATGTTTCAAAAGACTAGGGCACAATATATAAATACCAAGATATTTTTAGGGGTTGTTTGGTAAACCGGATAGTATAAGCGGGGATATATATTTTGAAATCACTATATCCCAAATCATGAAAAAAACAGAGGAGAACAAGGAAATAACTAAGAGAAAATAAAACTATACAACTATATTTGGTAAAAAAAATAATAGTTGTGCTATTTTAAGTAACAAAAGATGACCGAATAATTAGTTTACTTAATTATCCCAAAATAATACCATAATTATGATATAAAATCCCTATAAATGCTATCAAAATTGTCAATTTCGATATAAATAATTCAACCAAATAACACGTGTCAGCAAGTGGAATTCTACAATTTGTGGAATTCTCGTATCTCTGTGTGCACTCAGTGCTGCCGTACTAGCTACTCTCTGTGTATTCTGACAAATACAAAAAAATAATACAATCCGATTTACCAAACAACCCCTAAAAATATATTGGTATATATATTGTGCCTTAGTCTTGTGAAATATTTTGTCAAATAGCAAAACCTCCAACAGATTCCGTGTTCTCTCATTTCACTCTACACTTGTAGCAAACCAAAAATGGGAAACTAGCGACACGCAGTCGTAGTCGTAAGCGACAACGAGGACAAAATGTTGATATCGTGCGTAAAATATGCCTCCAGAAACAGCGACGGAGAAAAGAAATTGAATCAATGAAAACGTAAGAAAATGAAACTCGATGAAGAAGAAGAGGAAAGGTTGTCGAAAACAAAGTTGAGGAAAGGAAGAGGGTGAAGAAGATGGAGGAAGCAAAGGTGGAGTTGGATCGGGTTGACGAAGCGACATAGGCAGCAGAAGAGTAAGAAGATCATGTGAAGCCGATTGGTGAGGCTATTAGGGTTACTGGAAGAGGAAGAAAGAGGAAAAGTTTTCAAGAGTGGTTTGAATATGACGAAAATAGCTATGAACTTGTGAGTTTTTCGTTTGATTTGTGTTTATCGAGAAACACTTTTGTATAAACTGAAAATTGAATTGAATTGATTGATGTTTCTGGGAAATTACTACTGTTTTTGGTGTGTTGTAGCTAAATTAGGGTTTGAATTGTGATTAGACATTGGTTTTGTATTTTGTATTGAAAATATGATGTCTTTGAATTGGGTAAAAAAGGTTTTCTTTTGAAACCTAATGGTGTGTGGCCTAGTGGTCAATAAAGTGGATTGAGAACCTAAGGTCTCATGTCCAAATCCCAATTGAGAAAAAATAAACACTAGGTGATTATTCCGTCATAGCTTTGATAGACAGAGGCCTTGGTGGACAGAGTTATTTGATATCTGTTGGTGGTGGTGAGAGGTGGAAGGTGGAAGATATCTCGTGGATTTAGTCGAGGTGCGCGAAAGCTGGCTCGGACACCACGGTTATAAAAAAGTTTTTCTTTTAGATATGGAGGCTTATTAGCAGATCTTATATTCCTGGATTGGTTTTATGTCAACATCATAAAATAATAAGAATAGCTAGTTTAGATTTGGAGAATTCCTGTGTGAAGAATGTGATACTGCACATATTTGGCTTATTCTCGAAATAAAAACAGCATCCTGGTGCGCTAAATGGACCACAAGTCTATGAACTTGTGACTTTTCATTTACTTGTTTCTTTTCATCGAAAATTACCTTTGAATAACTATAGGAAATTAAATTGATTGAAGACTGGTTGATGTTTTTGGGATATTACTACTCCTTTCAGTGTATTGTAGTTGAATTACATTTCAAACCTAGGTGTAATCACATTGCAAACTCTAATTCAGCTACAATACACTAAAAAAGCAGTAATTTACCAAAAACAACAACCAATTTTCAATAAATTCAATTTTTAGTTTATACAAAAGCATTTTTCGATAAACAAATCAAATAAACGAAAAACTCACTAGTAACGATTCTCATCATACAAAATACAAACCTATTATGTAATCACATTTCAATCCCTAATTTAGCTACAACACACATAAAGTCACACTCCTCCTCCTCCTTTACCGCCTCCGCTTCTTCAACCCGGTCCACCTCCACCTCCGCTTCCTCATCCTCTTCTTCATCAACTTTTTTCACTCTCTTCCCTCTCCGTCTCTCCTCCTCCTCCTCCTCCTCCTACTTCACTTTCAGTTTTTCCTTTTTCTTTTCCTTTTTCCTCTTCTTCTTCTTAGAGTTTCCGTTGATTCGCTTTTTCTTCACCGTTACTGGAGGCGTGTGTAACACGCGATATCGGCAGTTCGTTGTCGTCCAGTGCTCCGACGGTTTCCCATTATTGCTATGGCGGCAATAGACATGAGATAACTCTGTCCGCCTAGGCCCCTGAAGAATCACCTAGTGTTTTTTCTCTCAACAAGGATTTGGACCTGAGACCTCAGGTTCTCAACTCACTTTATTGACCACTAGACCACATACCTTTGGGTTCCACCAGAAAACTTTTTCTCACAATTCAAAGGCATCGCATTTTCAATACAAAATACAAATCAGATGTCTAATCACATTTCAAACCCTAATTCAGCTACAATACACTAAAAAGAGCAGTAATTTCCCAAAAACGTCAATCAATTTTGCTTCCTCCATCATCTTCACCCTCTTCCCTCCTCCTTCGGTGGATTTTCCTCTCAGTCTTCGTCGAGTTTCATTTTCTTACATTTCCATTGATTTGCTTTCTCTTCTCTGTCGTTGTCGCTGGAGGCATGTGTTACATGTGATATCGGCATTTCGTCCTCGTTGTCGCTTAGCTCTACCTCCACGTGCCGCCGGTTTTCCATTTTTTGCTTGTTACTAGGGTAGAGTGAAATGAGAGAACAGAGGTTTTGCTGTTTGACAAAATGTTTCACAAAGACTAAAAAAGGGCAGCCCGGTGCACTAAAGCTCCCGCTACGCGCAGGGTCCGAGGAAGGGCCCCACCACAAGGGTGCATGTTTCACAAGACTAGGACACTATATATACCAAGACATTTTTATGGGTTGTTTGGTAAACCGGATAGTACAAGCGGGGATATTACATGATTTAGACTATAGTGATTTCACTATTTTAGTCTCGAGATTAAAATTTTGTAATAATAGTCTCGAGATTGATTAATAACTCAAAACATATATGGATAAAGTTAATCTCAGTTTTGAATTATCCAAACTAAATTCTCGTCTAACCATAAATTCTAAAGTCAAAACTTGAAATCAATAAATAGATAATTTATATTTTCTTGGGTTTAAGTGATCGTTTGATATGTGACACAAGAAAAATAATGTCACGACAAATTGAGATAAACTCTATCCATATTTGATTTGAGTTATTAATCAATCTCGAGACTATAATTACAACATTGTAATCTTGAGATTAAAATAGTGAAATCACTATATCCCAAATCATGAAATATCCCCGCTTATACCATCCGGTTTACCAAACCCCCCTTAAAAATGTCTTGGTATATATATTGTGCCCTAGTATTGTGAAACATTTTGTCAAATAGCAGAACCTCCAGTAGATTCCTTGTTCTCTAATTTCACTCTACACTTGTAGCAAACAAACAACAACAACAACAACAGTCCCAGTGTATTCCCACAAAGTGAGGTCTGGGGAGGGTAAGATGTATGCAGTCCATA
This sequence comes from Capsicum baccatum var. pendulum, assembly GCA_030864225.1. Classification (NCBI taxonomy): domain Eukaryota; kingdom Viridiplantae; phylum Streptophyta; class Magnoliopsida; order Solanales; family Solanaceae; genus Capsicum; species Capsicum baccatum. The sequence continues at coordinate 6,382,655 of CM061550.1, forward strand.
CCACTACCTCCGCAGAAGTAGAGAGGTTGTTTCCGATAGACCCCTGGCTCAAGATAGAGAATAGTACATCAAGGCCGTAATGAAACATGAAACCGGATGGTACACTTGTAGCAAACAAAATCTGGGAAACCGGCGGCATGCAGTGGTAGCTGTAAGCGACGACGAGGATGAAATGCCGATATCGCGTGTAACACACACAAGGGTGTATTGTACGCAGCCTTACCTTGCATTTCTACCCGCGTTTGTTGCTAAGGTTGAACCCGTGATCTCCTGATCACATGGAGGCAACATTACCGGTTACTCCAACGCTCCACTTCAAAACATAAATCACCTCACATTTTGGTAGGGGAAACAAAATAATAATGCAAAACTACATAAAATTATACCCATCAACCTCAGCCTACCTTTTACAACTGTGCAGATTGTATAATATTAAGAAAGCGTATAATATTAAGAAAGCGAACACCATACCAAGTTGTCGCACCCTTCACTATTGAGAGTTTCTATCCAGACTAAGATTTTTTCAACTACCCCCATATATCTATCCCAGCAGGAACCCAGTAAAGAGTACGAAGAACTGTATCTATGTGTGCTATCTATTACTTATCGGAGATGGTTGTGTCTAAAATGGACTGAGAAACTAGCAGACGATTCAGTCGGTATTGCTAGTAGTAGCGTTGTCTGAAGGCTTGGTCTTATGAAATGATTTCTGGCTATATAGAACCGGCATGTAAGCTTCAGTTGTTTTCTTTAGAATGTCACTAGCTCCTTTATCAGCTCTTCGTGGACTCGTTAAGTTCTTCTCGACATCTTCGAACTTGGCAGTGGCCAATGGTTCTGCTCAAACACTCTCTGCCAAATTTGTCCCAATTGTGAGGCTAGCAGCTTCGTCCCTAGAAGCATACCAAGTATTGCCACAAGCAACACACTCCAGCTGAGGTATGGAAAAGAAAAAACAGAAACAAAAAACAGTTAAAGCAGAAATCAAAATATTTGGGGAAGAGGAAATTTTCAAATGGTGTTTACTCCATATTCAATCTGTTTTATTCATTAAACAGAAGTAAAAATCAAAAATGACTACATATATTTAAGAGACATAACATGCAAAAAGGTCCCTACACAAGGTAAATCCCTTCAACATCTTGCATGGTGATTTAGTATAATGACAATGACGTGGTGGATTAGCTTTACCCCAAGAACAGAAAAGAACCCAAAAAGAGATTGATTACTGTCACATCATCTAAACATAACATGGTATTGCTTTAAGTTCAAATCTCCTCCTCACTATTACAAACATATTAATTCTCCATTCAGAGATGCAACAAAGACAATGTTCAATCAACTATAAAAAACTTCAGATGCAACAAGCAATTGCTATCATAGTAAACAGTTTCCCACCCCATCACGAAAAGCAAAACCAACAATAAGAGGGTACAACAAATATCCAAAAAGAAACATCATGATGTATATATGTAGCAAGTCAATCTCAAACCCCAAAGAAAAGCTGCAACGACAAACCGAGTAACGATCTCCATTCCCAGCCTGAATAATCTCCATGAGCCGCACTTTTTTCTCTGCGCATCTTTTGCAACGAGCATCAGTCATCTGTGCCACAAACCGATCAGAATTAAGCAACAAGAAACAATATACTTAACCTGTGTTAAGTTTTTGTAACAAGTATTGGTCATCTGTCACACAACATGAATAGAAATGAGCAATTAAGATACGTCAAATTCAAAACTCCTGTCTTATAACATCATCATACCAATTTTCGCCAACTAAAGATGGCCAAATTTCTAGACTCCTCTTTCAAGTTCTCACCATGAACAGATAATTTTCAGAATTCTAGAGGCTCAGTACATTGAGAAGCTACATGCCTACGTTCAACTTCATCTTAGAAAACAAAATCATGCTCGCCGAAAGAGAGGATTTTTTACTTGGTCACAAGAAAATATATCTCTCACATTTAGTGGATCTATACACATATCTAGTAAAAGGGCAGCCCCGTGCACTAAAGCTACCGCTATGCGCGGTGTCCGGGGAAGGGCCCCACCACAAGGGTGTATCGTACGCAGCCTTACCTTGCATTTCTGCCAGAAGCTGTTTCCAAGGCTTGAACCCATGACCTCCTGGTCACATGGCAGCAACTTTACCAGTTACTCCAAGGCTTCCCTTCTATACACATATCTAGTAATGAGAAATAAAAGACCAACTCGGCCACCAAAGTAGTAAACTAAAGTTTGACCTAGTTAGTTAAACTAAAACCTGCTTAAGGAACAAAATAATGTTATAGTATAAACCTGTATGGGCTCTGGCTCCTCGGGCTCCCTGCTTGCTAATTCTTCTGCTGTTAGTGCTTCCTGAGACAGAAGTGGAAGATAATATCAAACAAAGGAAAGCATAATCTGCTAGCACCAATTTTCCGATTCCATAACAGAAATAAGAAATTAAAGGTTTTCTACTAACAACTGATAATCTCTTCAAATGGCAAATACTTGTCTAAATGAAAACTTTGGGCAAGTTTAAGGGGTCGTATATGTGTTTGGCCATAGAAATTCAGGAGATTTATTTTTAGTTAACTTGGTAAAAATACAAAAGGCACAAAAATAAAAAAATGACTTAACAAAAATAGAAAATTAGCTTTCATGTGATAAACATGAAGGTGAATGAGTAGGAATGAAATTTATTCTCTAAGTAGGATTTATAATAGAAGAGAGCATGGTATGGAATGGTACAATATTTGAAATTTCGGTACTATAATTTTGGCATTCCGTTAAAGAAACAATACAAATCTAAATGAACCATCCACCAAAAAGAAAGAACATATAAAACACATATTTATATAATGTACAGATAATGACTCATTCAATTTCTACGTACACATATATAGTGCTATATATGTTATCTACGCCATAAAGAACAGGGTCTCATTTTTTATTTCCTTCCCTATAGCTCTTATATCTTTTTTTTTACTTTCTTTTTACTTATTATTTTTATAAGGTTCCCTAGTAGCTCTCTTCAATAATGATAATTGTATATAAGCTTATGAAAGGAGGAACTAGAAAAAGGTAGAAGATAGGATCAGATGAAAAATGGAAAAAGAAATAAGGACAATGTTTAACAGTGTGTACTAAATTACTTAAATATGAGAGGAGGAACAATCAAATAGAATGTGAACCAAATTAAGTTTGAAAAATCAGATACTTCTCAAAGATTCAGTAAAGATATTTGAATTTATAGATCTAAAGGATGGCACAAATAATAAGTTAATACGACTCACTTCATATTTTTGCCCCTGATCATATAGATGTGTATACAATTCCATACACTTCTGCACGTTCCAATTAAGATATACCCTTTTTCCACTAAAGTGTTACATACTTATCCTCGAATCCATACTCCTCTTCCAGTTTCCCCTTGTTTGTACATATTTTTTTCCCATTATAGCTCTTTATTTTTTGAGTCGGCAACACCCCTCCACAGATCAAATCACGCTAACGTTCAGCAAGCTACCATCTCTAACAATCCCTAACCTAGGTTGGGAAGAAACCTCAAAAATCTTCCTTCTCAAATAAGGTGGACAGAGTGACCTGGTACCTGTTGCTGGTGGGAGGTGGCAGGTATCCCGTGGATTTAGTCGAGGTGCGCGCAAGTTGACCCGAACACCACGGTTATCAAAAAAAAAAAAAATAGAATAGCGCTATGGAGGTGCTGTGAAAAGAATTTATATATCAAAACAAAATATATTCCTCCCTATTGTTTTAAGGATTCTAAGAGTTCTCTCGCTTCAGCATCATTGACAAAGTTCTTAACACTACATTTTCTTAGGGCAGGATCACCGATTAACACTAACATAATCCTAAAACGCCTTCATGCAGAAATCATCATTCTTCTCAAACACTCATCTTCACCAGCATCCCCATCTTCCAGTGAGGGGCTACTGATCCTTAAAATACCGTCAAGCGGCAACTATTTTATCTAACCATCAAGATGCGACTATTTTATCTATGGAAACGCTATTAGTATAGACTAAGCATAAAATAATCTTATATTGTTGCTAACACGAATATTTTTTTAATAACATCACACATAATAACCCAAAAGAAGTACTCAATGTGTATATTTAGAGTGAAGTTACACATATAAATCTGGAATTTCACTGTATTCAAATACATCTGGACATATTACTTTAAAACTAAGTTACTCAGATTCTTCACTTTCGGTGCCACACCCGTGTCGACACGACATGGGTGTGGGTGTGGGATCCGTACCCGATCTGGTCAACTAATTTTGGGTACTTTGACCAAAATCGACTTTGGAAAGTCCTAACAAATTTAAGAAATTCTATAATCAAAACAAAAAGCTAAGGTGAAATTTAAGAAAATGGAATACCTTGTATATAGAAATTTCTATGTTATTGCTTTTCCTTTTATCTCCTTTCAGGATTTTCTTCTTGAACAATATTTTCTCCTCAACTTTTCAACATGTTCTCAACATAATATCTCATAATTTATGTTTTATAACTCTATTTTTAGATATTTAAATTATTTTTCACCGAATCACCGTATCCATCCCTAGATCCATATCCCCGAATCTTTAAATTGAGACTGTGAAGGATCCGACCTCTAGATCCGTACCCGTATAGGACACCCGCACCCGAGTCCGAGCAACTTAGCTTTAAAATACTTATCAGTAGTAATATTTTACATTAATACAAAACTCTTTTTAGGTAGAAGTCAATTTAATAGACAAATGCAAAGACGATTTGTCTCTATGTCCACTTGCACAATCCACCATGGCATAAAATAACTCTCATTGTAATGAAAACACGATAGTAAATTAGAAAACAAAAAATTTCACATTGGGTTATATGTTAAAAATCATTTGACTTTCTTGATCAAAAGAGAATGGTTATATTGTTTAGTCACAAATACGATATTCAGAACACAGATATGGGAACAGATATGGAAGCTCAACATTCCAGCCAAGGTGAAATGCTTCACATGGTTGGTTTCGAGAAGGGCATGTCCCACACACGAAAAATTGAAGAAAAGAGGTTTTCAAATTGTTTCTCGGTGTTTTTTCTGTCACAAAAAAAGAGGAAATCAACAGCCATTTATTTCTTCATTGCAAGATCACTTCACAAATATGGCATATGTTTCTTAGCTTATCTCAAGAGGTCAGGGTGATGCCTGAGAACATTGCCGACACCCTAAGCTGTTGGAGTAGAAGGGAAGGAAGCAAGACTCAAAAAAGATGGATTTTAGTATCATCCAGTGTGTGGTGGTCAATTTGGAGAGAAAGAAAATTCGGATTCTTTGATAATATTATTACAACACAATACAAAAGGTTAAAGAAAATTGCATTAATACTTTGTACTTTTGGTGTAAAGAAGGGTATAGAAGAGGTAGCGCAGTTAGTAGATTTCTTAGGGGACTTGTAATTATGGTACTAGCTTGTAACTTTTCGGAGGTAGCCAGCATACCCAATGCTGAAGAATACAACTTCACCTTTATCAAAAAAAAAAAAGATATTTAGCACTCAGCGAACAATTAATAAATGAACTAAATCAAACTAAAATAATATTGAACATGATAAGAGACGATCAGACTAGCCTACAATTTCTTTAGTTTGTAAAGAATGTCCATTGAAAAATAGCTCAATCTTGGAAATTACATACACCTTCTGGTACAACAATTCACAAATTCATGCCATATACTGACAAATTCCATCAAAGCGTCACGATTGGCATCAAGGGTCACTAGCCAGCTGCGGCACATGTTTTTTGTAATTCTAGACATAAGTTGGACCAAACCTAATTTCATGATTGAGTTCTTATAAGGCTGGAACAAACAGAGGCTTAGTAAGACAAAATTACTGCCTTGTAGTACCTCTAATGGTAATATACACTAAAGAGAAATCGGGGCAATTGAGGAACAAGAGCAAATATTTTATTGTAGCAAGTATAATTCAAATGTTTTAAAGAACTAAGCAGAAGAAAATGTTTTATGCTTAAATTATGAAAACCAAAATCAAACTGCAAGGCAGGTTTGTGCAGTCCTCTGCCTAACCTAAACTAGTTAATTTCCTTGTAAGGAGGGAAACTAGCAGTCTTCTTCCACATTTCAAGCCCCCCCCCCCCCCCCCTTTCCCCTTTTTTCGGCTTATTTTTGGAGCACATTAAATTCCTATGTGTACAAGTGAATATCAACTTCTTTATTTGTAGGAAATCTCCAGCTTTCTTCTTCATCTTTTTTTGTGTGTGTGTAGGCGGGTGGGAGGGGGATGCCTTTTTCACATATCAAAGAAGGAAAAGACGATGTTTAGTTCACAAAAAAAATCTCTTAAGGGCAAATAAAATTTTCCTTTATTGTGTGTTTACTTAGGAAAATGCTCATCCGTATTTTATTCAAAATCAACTTCACTATATCCACAGCTGAACAATATTTACATTTCATGAAATCCAAACAAACCTAATGAGATGAATCAAGAAGAACAAGTCGGTAGGTTCAACAAATCAAGAGCTAACCAATTCAGAAATCAACAGAATATATACACACAAACTACTATGTCAAACATTTAAGACTATCTGCGTACAAAGTCAATAAAATTTAAATCAATCCTCAAATTAAGTAAAAGGTTAATTCCCTGGACCCATACCTTTAGCTCATTTGGGGACATGTTCAGTATCTGAGAGGGATCCAACTCCCCTTTCAGAAGACGGCGTGCTAAGAGTGAGGTGTTCTGGCAATAAATTTACAACAAAGAAAAACAGGAGTATTAGAAGGTAAATACATACCTACATAGAAAATCAGAAGAAAATTTAAAAAAACTCCATGCTCACACCCCCATCCCCTTAAAAAAGGTAGTCACCTTAAGATTGAACGTTAACTGCCTCATCTTCTGATTGTACTTCTGAAAATCAGATGAGAGGGCCTCATGTGCAGCTTTCTCTAGAGAAACTACAGCAGGGACAACACTGTCTGGCCATGGGAACACATCACCCTGAAAATAATCCAGCAGAAGAAACATTTCAAGGAAAATCTGCCAGTACAATAGCAACTATACATAAATTCTGTCAATCATCGAAATCATTGAAAACAAGAATTCTTACATCAGCACTGTTGTCTAGAGACTCATTAACGTGTTCTGCAGAATCTGTGTTACCAGTAAGATCAGCAGCATCTGAGCCCCCTTTTTCTTTACCATCATTTTTAACATTATCCACAGGGTTGTAGAAATGCTGAATTGATTGCAACAGTTTTTCCAGCCATTTATCACGCTGTATTTCACCTGTTAGGACTTTGAAGTTTGAAAGGATGATGAAGTATTCTGAAGCATTATTGGCACACCCGCCTGGAGTTTCTGCTGTTGGCTGACCAGATCTAGATGGTGCCTCATCGTCTCTGGTGACATCCAAAGACATCATGTTCTTCTTCCTCAAAAATCGTTTACTCTTCAACTGATCCTCCTGACTAACAGGAGCTGCAGAATTATCCTCAGTTTCAAGGTCAGGAAGATGCCCAACACGTGCTATAGTCTTCTGAACAAGCAGATCAATCTCATGCTGTTTGCTATCTTCATAGTCCTTATCAGTTAACTTGAAAAGCCTCATCTGTTCAGTGTCATATACCTTCTGAACAAAGAAACCAGGATGCTCTTTCCTTTTTGGAATCTGCTTGTTTAACGGTACAAAGTGCACCACACACTTGTGCATGACCGACTCCGCTGGGACCTCATCTCGGTGAAAACTATAGAACAATTCCCTCGTGTCTCGTGATTGCCAATTTCCACCAGCTCTATTCATTGCTTCCTCAGGACGGTAAAACCACTGTCCAGTGACCATGATGTTGCCATCCTTAGTCTGATTAATATCCTATAAGGAGAAAATCTAATTGAGTGTTCGAAAAAGATATTAAAAGCAATCAGTCACACTAAAATTAACAGCCAGAGAATCAAGCGTCACCAATAATTTCATGCCAAAGCTAGAACACCAGTTCAGGAAGATGCACATAAGATACTAGTGAATTTGACCAAACCAAAAAAAAAAGAAAGAGAGAAAGCGGGTTTATGTGTGTGTGGTGGTTTGGGGGGGAATAGTCGACTACATTGGAACTATCTCAGAGAAAGTGATAGAAACTAAGATAAAAAAGAATGAATTGAAGATTTACTGGTTAAATAAAGTGCAAGGATCTTAAACACTGCATTAACCAATAAGTATGTCCGTATGGAGTGGACAAATCTCCAGATACAAATTAATAATATTGCTCCTTTGTTATTGAATTCTGCATATACATATATTTATACTAAACATAAAGATAACACCTGGACAGATGGTTACTGCTGTAGTTAACTGCTAATAATTTCTATAGGTAACTACTTATATATCTTATCCTATCTGAAACTAACTAAGATTATCTCCACTTGCTTGTCTAGATTTATCTCCACTTGCTTGTCTGGATTTTCTTCTAGAGTAGGTCCGTAAAGGAGCAGTCGTATCAGAAAGATCTCAACAAAGACTTATGACAAGTTGTATTCCCTCTAGTCCTAAATTACCTGCTAATCCAAGGGAAAATTCCCTCCTAAAACACAGAGAGTACCTGCATGTCCACATGTCTAAATTTATACTCTCTCCGTTTCAAAAAGAATGACCTACTTTTCTTTTTAGTCCGTTTCAAAAAGAATTACCCCTTTCCTTTTTTGGCAATACTTTAATTTCAACTTTCCATATGGCATGTTTAGGACCACAAGATTAAAGTGCATTTTGGTACATTTGACACAACTTTAATTTAAGGCCACAAGATTCAAAAGTTTTCTTTATTGTCTTAAACTTTATGCCAAGTCAAAGTAGGTCATTCTTTTTAAGACCATAAATGTTGCATTGTTGCATATCTTCCTCTTCCACTTCCACTTCAGTTCCTATTCTACTTCCTAACCTTACAGCAACTACACCTCCTCTTTTCGCCAAACTTTAAGACAGATTCCATATATGCATGTGAAGGAAATTATTATCTTTTTCCAGACTAGTTATTGTTCGTGTGCTCTTTCCTTCTTAGGCTACGATTTAATGTTTTGCTTCTGTTTTCTCCCCTTCTCTTTTGTACTCCCAACTGAGGAAGTTTAATTCACACTTTCAGTAACAGCGCCAAATAAAAAATATTCTCTGATGGTGCAATAGAAAAGGCAAAGTCGCAATTAATATCCATGTCGAATTGAGTCAATTTCGCAGTAACAAGTGTAAAAAGGGCAGCCCGGTGCAATAATGCTCCGGCTATGCCCAGGGTCTGGGGAAGACAGGGGTCACAAAGGTCTATTGCACGCAGTCTTGCCTTGCATTTCTATCAGAGGTCATTTCCACAGTTAGAACCCCTGACCTCCTGGTCACATGGCAACAACTTTACCAGTTACTCCGAGGCCCCCTTAAAAAAAAAAGAAAGAAAAGAAAAAAAGCAGCCTGGTGGATAGGAAAACTACCTAATACATAAGTTTCCGAATAAACTCAGATTGTGCATATCTCTAATTACCAAAAAACAACCATTTTTTTTCGCAATGGTGTTAGGCCAACTTTTGAGGCCCACAAAAGCTCAAGCATGTGGAAAGCAATCACCTAATGTTTTTATGTATCTATTGGAATTGAACCCTGATGTCCAAGGTTTACACGCACTTCATGCCATACCCTTGGGCGCAAGTACCAAAAAAGTTATGCATTTTCCAGGGAATAGAAATTACCTTGATAATCGCCACATAAGGTTTTTGATTTTTTCCTTCTGGAAGCAAGAGCACAGGATCCTCCTGTATAAGAAACAAACTTAGTAATAAGAGAAACACCATAGGTCAACTTGGGAAAATTACAAGCCAATGCAATTACAACATTGCTTATTGCTAGTCAAGGGAGAATAAAGGGACGACCCGGTTCATACATACTCCGTAGGTGTCGGGGAGGGGGGGACCACCTGGCCTCACCTACGCGTCCTCACCCCAGCTTTGCTGGAGGGACGTTTCGAACCCCCGACCCTGGCACACCACGGTAAGCAAGCTTACCGCTGAGCCAGAGCCATCCCTCTCAAGGGAGAATGAACAACCAAATGAAAATTCCACGAAAGAAACCATTTAAGTTGATATTGGTTCACAAAATTCCCTTCCTCTGTCATACCAACATCCAAGCCCACCAAACCAAGCCTCTTCTACTGTAATCATACTTCGACGAGAAAAGATATCATTCAGATTCAACCAACCCTCTCATTTCTCCAACTCCTTACAATGAGTACAACTATATCAAACATTCACATTAAATCAAAAAAGAATTTTGACTTTTTATTCTGCTAACTAGCCAAATATGTGGAGATTCAGTATCACAGTGGTCACGCCGGGATTCTCTATATCTAACCTAGCTATTCATAGAATTTTATGATGTTGAAGTAAAGAGCAATTCAGGAATATGAGTTCTATTAATAAGCCCCTATATCCACAAGAAAACTTTTTTCACAATTCAAAGGCATCATATTTTCTCTCAACTAGGATTTGGACCTAATATCTCAGGTTCTCACTTTACTGACCACTAGATTACACACGTTTTGGCTCCAAAAGAAAACTTTTTTTCACAATTCAAAGACATCACATTTTCAATACAAATACAAACCAATGTCATGATCGCATTTCAAACCCTAATTCAACTACAATACACTAAAAAGAGCAATAATTTCCCGGAAATATCAATCAATTCAATTCAATTCATACAAAAGCATTTTTCAATAAACACAAAACAAATAAACGAAAAACTCACAAGTTCATAGCGATTTTTGTCATACCCAAACGATTCATAAAAACTTTTCCTCCCTCTTTCTCTGCCCATAACCCGAATAACCTCCCAAATCGGATTCGCATGATCTTCCTCCTCTTTCGCCGCCTCCGTTGCTTCTTCAACCCGATCCAACTCCACCTTTACTTCCTCCATCTTCTTCACCCTCTTCCTTCTCCCTCTCTCCTCCTCTTTCGGCTTTGTTTTAGACGGAGTTTCCTCTTCTTAGTCGTCGAGTTTCATTTTCTTACGTTCCCATTGAATCGCTTTCTCTTCTCCGCTACCGTTTTTGGAGGCGCGTGTTACACGCGATATCAGCATTTCGTCCTCATCGTCGCTTACGGCTACCACCGCATGCCGCCGGCTTCCTATTTTTTGTTTGCCACAAGTGTAGAGTGAAATGACAAAACAAGAAATCTACTGGAGGTTCTGCTATTTGACAAAATGTTTCAAAAAACTAGGACACAATATATATACCAAGATATTTTTAGGGGTTGTTTGGTAAACCGGATAGTATAAGCAAGGATATATATTGTGAAATCACTATATCCCAAATCATGAAAATAACAAAGGAGAACAAGAAAATAACAAAAAGAAAATAAAACTATACAACTATATTTGGTAATAAGACAATAGTTGTGCTATTTTAAGTAACAAAAAATGACTGAATAATTAGTTAACTTAATTATCCCAAAATAATACTATAATTATTATATAAAATTCCTATAAATACTATCAAAATTGTTAATTGCGATATAAATAATTCAACCAAATAACACGCGTCAACAAGTGGAAGTCTACAATTTGTAGAATTCTCGTATCTCTCTGTGCACTGAGTGGCGCCGTACTAGCTACTCTCTGTGTATTCTAACAAATACAACAAAATAGTACAATCCGGTTTACCAAACAAACCTAAAAATGTCTTGTTATATATATTTTGCCCTAGTCTTGTAAAACATTATGGCAAATAGTAGAACCTCCAGTGGATTCCTTGTTCTTTCATTTCACTCTACACTTGTAGCAAACAAAAAACGGGAAACCAGCAGCAAGCGATGGTAGAAGTAAGCGACGACTAGGACCAAATGTCGATATCGCGCGTAACAAGCGCCTCCAGCAACAGCGGCGGAGAAGAGAAAGCAGATCAATAGAAATGTAAGAAAATGAAACTCAACGAAGAAGAAGAAGAAAGGTTGCCGAAAACAAAGCCGGAGGAGGAAGAGAGAGGGGGGAAGAGGATGAACAAGATGGAGGAAGCAAAGGTGGAGTTGGATCGGGTTGACGAAATGACGGAGGCGGCGGAAGAGGAGGAAGATCATGTGAAGCCGATTGGTGAGGTTATTAGGGTCTTTGGAAGTGTAAGAATGAGGAAAAGTTTTTATGAGTCGTTTCAGTATGACGGAAATCGCTATGAACGGGTGAATTTTCATTTATTTGATTTGTGTTTATCGAAAAACGCTTTTGTATAAACTGAAAATTGAATTGAATTGTATGATGTTTTTGGGAAATTACTACTGTTTTTTATTGTAGCTGAATTAGAGTTTAAAATGTAATTAGACATTGTAGTTTTGTATTTTGTATTGAAAATATGATGCCTTTGAATTGTGGAGAAAAGGTTTTCTTTTGGAACTCAACGGTGTGTGGCCTAGTAGTCAATAAAGTGGGTTGAAAACCTGAGGTCTCAGGTCCAAATCCCAGTTGAGAGAAAAAACACTAAGTGATTCTTTCCATCGGTCATAGCTTTAGTAGCAGAGGCCTTGGTGGACAGAGTTATCTGATATTTGTTGGAGGTGGTGGGAGGTGAAAGGTGGAAGACATCCCGTGGATTTAGTCGAGGTGCGCGAAAGCTGGTCCGGACATCACGGTTATAAAAAAGTTTTTCTTTTGGATATGGAGGCTTATTAGCAGATCTTATATTCCTGGACTGGTTTTTACGTCAACGTCATAAAACAATAAGCATAGCTAGTTAACATTTGGAGAATTCCTGCGTGACGAATGTGATATTGCACATATTTGGCTTGTTCCCAAAATAATTTAAAAAGGGCATCCCGGTGCGCTAAAGAGACCACAAGTCTATGAACTTGTGACTTTTCGTTTATTTGTTTCTTTTCATCGAAAATTACCTTTGAATAACTATAGGAAATTAAATTGATTGAAGACTGGTTGATGCTTTTGAGAAATTATTGCTTCAATGTATTGTAGCTTAATTACATTTCAAACCTGTGTGTAATCACATTGCAAACCCTAATTCAGCTACAATACACTAAAAAGAGAAGTAATTTACCAAAAACATCAACCAATCGTCAATCAATTCACTTTTAAGTTTATACAAAAGCATTTTTCGATAAACAAATCAAATAAACGAAAAACTCACTAGTAACGATTCCCATCATACAAAATACAAAACAATTATGTAATCACATTTCAAACCCTAATACAGCTACAATACACATAAAGTCACAGTAATTTCTCAAAAACATCAATCAATCTACAATAAATTTAACTTCCTATAGTCATTCAAAAGCAAATTTTCGATGTAAACGAATCAAATAAACGAAAAAAACACAAAAGTTCATAACGATTTCGTTCGTACTCAAACGATTCATAACGGTAACCACAATTCAAAAACATCATACTTTCGATCATACAAAATACAAAACTATATGTAATCACATTCCGAATTATAATTCAACTACGATACACTACAACAGCCAATAATTCCCAAAAACAACCAATCTACAATGAATTTAACTTCTAACAGTTAATCAAAATCACTTTTTTCCATGAAATGAAACAAATAACAAAAAAACTCACAAGTTCATAGTCATTTCCATCATGCTCAAACGACTCGTAATGATTTCCTTTTCCTTTTCCTTTTCCTTTTCCTTTTCCTTTTCCTTTTCCAGTAACCTGAACAACCTCACCAATCGGCTTCGCATCATCCAACTGCTCCTCTTCCTTTACCGCCTCCGCTTCTTCAACCCGGTCCTCCTCCTCTTCTTCATCAACTTTCTTCGGCTTTTTCGTTCTCTTCCCTCTCCCTCTCTCCTCTTCCTCCTTCACCTTCGGCTTTTCCTTTTCCCTTTCCCTTTCCTCGTCTTCGTCTTCCTCCAGTTTCATTTTCTTCCGTTTCCGCTGATTCAATTTCTCTTCTCCGCCACCGTTACGCGAGGCGCGTGTAACACGCGAAATCGGCACATCGTCGTCGTCTCTGATAGCAACCACCGTGTTCCGACGGTTTACCATTTTTGGTATGGCGGCGATTTGATTGAATGCGGTGAGTTAAGCAAAGGAGCAGAAGAGTGTGCGAGTGTGCAATGAGAGAGAATGGAATCTACCCGAGATTCTGATACTTGTCAAAATGTTTCGTCAGACTGTGACAGTATATATATACTGACAATTTTAAAGCAAAAAAAAAAAGTGTTAATTATTCCAACTATAAGTTATACTATTTGGCCATAAATTTTGAAGTCAAAATCTAAGTGCAGCACATATTTGAAGATAATTTTAATAATCGATAGGCCAAATACTAGCTGAGTTAATCTTATCCGCCTTTGCATTTAGGATAAAAATGTAGCGTGAATTAATGCATGTTTTTGCGCTACATATGTATTTTTTTTTAAAATTCTATCGGCATTTTCCTTTTAAAAATATAGTAGTATTCATGTGCATATAAAATATCTAAATCTAACTGAAATGTGAGAATATAGTATCTAATTTTAACTAAAGAAGCTGGATGTACATTTATATATGTGAAAGACATTAATTTTAACTATAAAATATCTAAATCTAACCGATATCGAGTGAATATAATATTTTGAGTTTAACCATATGTGTTTCTTAACAGAAAATGAAATAATGTATGTATACAGGAGAAGTGTATTTTATATGTACGAGAGGATAACACCGTGAAGATTTATCGGCAATAATCTCTGTACCTCACCTTTGAGGAGGTAGAGGTAAGATCTGCATACCCTCTACCTTCCCCACACCTCACTTTGTCGGGCGACACTTTGTATGTTACTCTTGTTGAGGGGATCAACACCTGGAAATATATATGGTAAATATGTCATACGTATATATCAGGTATTTGTTGACGATTCTATTGAGAAAGTGTTCATTGATAAGGTTGTACACAAATACGACTATAAAATATATACAATATCGTTATGCGCAAGTCTTTAAAATATCAGCATAAAGATTAATAAGGGAATCGAGACCGCTAACCAAGTAGCTTTAAAATACTCTTCCTATAGTGTACAAGTCAAAAATATCCTCAACTATTGAATTAAATACCCCAAAAGACATGCAAACTTAACCTCAAATATTCTTAGCTTAAGAAAATGTTTCTGGCTATTCCTTTTTTGCGCTTCTAAAAATGGCAATGCAGCTCATTGCGACCATTGCATACATAAGTACTCGTACAACTTGTAGGAGTATGATTGTATCAACCCTAAAGGGTGCTCAACAAGCAACAATACAATTCTTACAATTAAAGAACAAAAGGGACATATATGTTAGAGAACTTCCTGCTTTTGCTACTCTGACTTTCAGTAATTTTCTTCAAACTAGTCCAAGATTTCTTCTTTCGTTTACTGGATGTCGCAAAGGTCTTCTCAGCATCTGTTGTGGATGAACCATCCTGAGGTTCAACTTTCTTCTTGGACCCTGTTCTATTTATTTTTCTTTTTTTCGAGTCCAACAAAGAAGTGACTGCAACAGCTAGAGTAGCAGGACTAACCGTAGGATCATCTAAAACTATTTCCGAAGAAACTATTACATTTGTCTTATTATCTTTATCGGTATTGCCCCCTGAAGCATCAAACTATTGATCGTACTTTTGGGTTGCTGATGATTCAGTAGTGTAAACTGTTGCCTTATCGATACTAGTCACTAAGGTATCCAAATGTTCAGACTTTCGCATTGTTGATTCAGTAGGATCAACTCTTGCCTTATCGAAACGTGTATCCAATGGTTCAGACTTTCGGGTTGCTGATGTAGTAGGGTCAACTCTTGGAGTTTTTGGTTTGGTAGGATATAGGTCATTCATATAGCCTCTTAGGGTTCCTCTCTTTACATTTCGATGTGAACAAAAATAACACTCATATACAACATAGTTCTTCGGGGTTATACCAGATGTCTTGCGGTTCTTTCATGCTTTTCTTTTATTTTTTTCAATCCGATCTGTACAGTTGTAGCCAGCCTGAAGGACAGATTCACACCTGCGAATTATCAATTATAAGTTATATGCAAGCCGAAAAATAGGGATGAAAGTCGACAATGACTCATTGAACATGAAAGTGGCCAAAATTCAAAGTAAATATATTTTTAAGCAGAATAAAGCAACTCCACACACATGCATTATGATCTTGAAATAGGAGAAATCACAAGGAAGAAGTAAAAACAACTCTATACACTCAAGAGTTGGCTACTTCTTGATGATGTTTTATGTGTTCTTCCTTTTTCAGGCATAAATAGTTGTTACCAAAGGCTCAAAAATAACACAAAAAATTTGGTCGCATTTAGGATGCTATGTAGAAGGATATTATATACCAATTAAGTGTAAGTACTCAAAAAATACACGAGTGATCTTTCAGAATCCCAGAGATAAAAAAAAACACCAACTAGGTATAACAAGATGAGACCAATTTATGTTTTTGTTTTCTTTATCAAAAAGTCATGTTTTTGGCTTTCTGTATTTATTTAGTTATTCCTACAAACTTCAGAAATCCATACGGGTTTAACTAAGCTTAGAATACAATGAAAGCAAGAAGTCGTAAGAGTGATACCAACTAGTTGGCTATAACCTAGCCCTGGAACTTTGGTTTAGTTGTACGGGTGTAGCTCAGGATGTGTGGGTGTGGCGCACATCACGAAGTCAGATCCTGCTACAGAAAAAAGCATGGTATCATAGTGAAGAGGGGTAGATGAATGATCCCATTATTCACTGAGTTCTGAAACGTGCATCACTGGCCTTGGAGGATTTCCCCAATATAAAAAAAAAGTTGGTTACAACATCTTTATTCTGGTTATACTTAGGCAAGAGACTTAATAGAGCGCTCACTGACAATTCCATGAGGATTATTAGAACTTTTCTTATGGAGCAGAGAAGATATCCCTTTCTTACCGATCAGATGTCACAGGCCCTGGAAATTTATTTAAGTAATCAAGTTAACTGATTCAGTACGGTTCAAAGGAGTGACATTTCCTGAAGGAGAAGAGATGAAATTGAAAAGTAATATCAGTCCACTCCTTGGAACCAAGCCAAACTATTCCTATTTTCCTGACCTGCATAGTGTTCATATATATTCCACATCTAAAGGATGACCTAGAGATTGCAGTTGTCAACATGCTAAGAGTTGAAAAGATCCTGTGGTATGTGTTATCTACTCCAATGCAATTCATCATCGGACATCGTTTCTACAGTGGTTAGTACAAAGCAATCCACCATTGTTCTACAAATACGGACGTTCTGATAGCTTTGGTGACAAATGTCGCCTACTTCTATTCAGTCTACTCGGTTTTGACAGTAGCTACTTCTCCAGGATTTAAGCCTACTGATTTTTTTGAGACTAGCTCAATGTTCATTTCCTTCATATTATTTGGTTAGCATCCCAAAGTTTTGACCAAAGGCAAGACATCTAAGGTCATTGCTAAACTCACAAACTTGACCCTTGACACAGAGGAATGATGTGATCGAGAGTTCTTTTATGATCAAATGTTAAGCTGAAGAATGATCTATATATACTAACATGTACTGACCACATGTATAAAGAACATGTAGCTGTGAAACCTATTTCAAATAACACTTATTGGTACTTTTAATCAATACGTAAGTATCACACTTCCAATTCAAATAACACACCTATTACAACAACAATAGCATACCCAGTGTAGTCCCACAAAATGAAGTTTGGGAAGGGTAGAGTGTGCACAGGTCTTACCCCTACGTAGTAGAAAGGATGCTTCCAATAGACGCTTAGCTCAAGAAAAAACTGTCCAAAAAGAGAATAAAACGGAACTGAATGCATAACAAAGCATTTTGAACAGTAACTATAGCAAGATAATTCAATAATCGAAGTGCAAAAAACAACATATAGTAACAGAAATTGAAGGATAAGAAATTACAGGAGCAATTCTATGAACATATAGCAACGTGAATTGAAGGACAAGAATTTATGTGAACAATACTAAGGCTACTAGTATAAACGGATAGCAAGACAACACACTATTACCTGCTAACCTCCTACCCAAATTTGTATCCTCCACAAGCTTCTCTCTAAGGTGATGCCTTTAGTAAGCTGAAACTGCACCATATCCTATCTAATCACCTTTCTTCGATACTCCTTAGGTTTACTTATTACTCTCCTGAAACCATTCATAGCCAACTTCTCACAGCTCCACACTAGGGCATGCGCTCATATGTCTCCTTTTCACATGTACGAACCATCTCAACTCACTTTATGCATCTCGTCCTCCACCAAAACTACTCATGCATTATCCCGAATATACTCATTTCTAATCTTATCTCTCCTACTATACCACATATCGTGAACCAATATAAATTCTTTAAGCAGTCACAAAATTAACAAAGTCTGTATTCATGAATGCAAGAGAAAATCAACAACAACAAACCTAGCGAAATCAAACAAGTGGAGTCTTACCTACATTCAACTTGAGTACAGCAAATTAAAATAGTTATGAATTTTTTTTGAAAAAGCTCAAAACTTTGACAAGTAAATAACGAAGGATCAGGAGGAACACCCTAAGACTCAGTTGATGCAGCTAATCTCTGACCAAAAAATGCACCAAGTGAAGGAATAGAAGTTTCACCACTAGCCCATGTAGCAAGATTCTTTATATGCTCCAATTTCAGCATTTATTTCGCATTAACATGAATTTGTTTCTTCTTGCCACCTAATTCTTCTTTTAATGTAATTGAACCAGGTGTTGTACCACCTCCTTTCTTTCTTGATGATTTCTTACCCATAATGGTGTTGTAGTAGAATGCTAGAAAAAAATTAATCTTGAGTCTTGAGTCAAGAACACAGAGGAAAGGAGAAAAAAATGTAAACAAATAGTTCTCAACCATAATTATAGTACAAAATCAATATTCACTTAGAATAACACCCAAATAGGATGTATAACTAAGTTGTGGAAAAATCTTCACTTTCAATGCTGCACCCGTGTTGGAATCTCTAAAGATACACTATTTTAAAGATTCCAACGTGCATCCGTTAACATTTTTGAAGAGTTCGAGCAATATAGACAATTAATACTTACATAAGTAATGCATAGGTTGAAAAATATTACAACCAAATAAAAGATATTATCAGACACTAAGAAATTTCTTTCTATCCTAACCTGGAGGTGTCAGATATCAAGTGGAATTAAACGAAATGCGTACGCACAAGGTGACCCGAACACTATAGTAATCAAAATTATAGATTACATCAAAAGATATTCTTAAAACTATTGACTTCCACAAATACAAAACACTACGTGGCTTCTTCTCTAGCCTCGATAAACAGACTTACTTAATACTTTAGTAGGAAGTTACAGATATCACGTGAAATTAGTTAAGTTGCACATAAGTTGTCTGGACACAATCATTATAAAAAAAATTAACTTTTTATTTTTTGATAATTTATGGCGGGCTAGCTTGTGTTGTCTCAACTAAATCCATACCAGATACGAGTAAAGAGGAAATACTAATATGTTAATGTTAGATATCTTTTTCTCGGAGGGGGGGGGGGGGGGTTAAAAGGACTTAAAGTAAATAGTCATAATTTATAAGTTAGCCGATTAGTCTGACTCAAAAATAGCATGATCCACATTTAAGTTCGTGCTGCTAGCTTTTACAAACCTATTAAAACAAGTTCCTAAAATGTCTGCCTAGACATGTTCTAACGCAAACACGGGAGGAACTTCCAAAATATTCTTTGTTCCAAAAATTTGTCTATATGCTCCTTCCTTTGCAAGTGAGTCTGCTACTTGATTTTACTCTCTAAAACAGTGTTGTACTGCTGGACGCCCCACTCTTGTTAGTATGGACCTGCAAAGATCAATAATAGGGTCATAATGCATGTTACCATGTTTTAGCATGTATATAACCTGTTGCGAATCAATATTAATCTCAATAGGGTGAAGGTTATTTTCCTTCACAATTTTTAAGCCTTCCAGCAAAGCTAAAAGTTCTATGTGGTTATTAGTAATCTTTGGATAGCCCTTGTAATAGCCCACGATCCATTCCCCATTGCCATTTCTAATTACACCGCCTATACCCCCAACCCCTAGGTTCCCCAAGCTGGAACCATCAGTGTTCAGTTTATAGTAATGTCGAGGCGGAGGAGACCATTTAACCAAGATGGTTACAGGAGATTGCTGCTGAGTATAAGGATGGTTGGTCAGGTGAGTGTATTCAACAGCTGATGCATAAGCATTATCAAAGATCAGAGTGTAATTGGAGTTGTTAAAAACGTTGTCATTTTTACACTTCCAGATTTCCCAGAGGCAGAAGACAAAGAAGACATCAAGACTTATGTGGGCGTCAAAGGTTTTGTTGCGAACCTAATTTTTGACAACATCAAGTATGTTGTCGTCAGTCATGTCATCCAGGTTTGGTGGGTTGCATCCCAGTCTGTTGAAGAGCTTGCTCTATAGCTGTGATGCTTTCGGACAGTTCCAGAAGATGTGAGAAATATCTTCTTAGGTAGTGTTACAGCAGTAGAAGTAAGGAGTGATGGGGACATCCCTCCTTGCAAGAATAGGGTTACAATAGAGTCTGTTATGATTAAAGAGCCAGAGAAAGTGCTTCATCTTGTTGAAAACTTTCATGTTCCAGAACCAAGTAAAGTTTTTTGGTGTTATTGGAAGGGAGGGTTTTGAAATTGATGAGCTTGTAAGCAGTGCTACTCTTGAATTGACCATTACCCGTGAGTCCCCAAATATGATAGTCTGTGGGACTTTTAGTTGTATGAAAAAAAGTAAACTGACAATTATGAGTGATAGTAGGAGAGAGTGAGAAGGGAAGAGAGGTGAGATCCCAAGTCCCATTCTTCCAGAAGTCAGAGATGAAGGCTCGATACAGGTTTCTTGTAGGAGGTCCTTGAATTGTGTTATAAAGGGTATCGGTGTTAAGGAACCACCTGTCAGTCCAAAATTTAGTGTGCTCTCCTTTATGGATGATCCACATAGAGGCTTCTCTATATATAGCTTTGCCCTTGGTGATACATTTCCAAGTTTTAGAGAGGCTTTGATTGGAGTTGGACATGTTGTACTTGGAGAGGAGAATTCTGGACCAAAAAGACTGAGGTTCTAGGTTAGTCTCCAAGCTAGGGCACAGTGCATAGTATCATTCTTGGTACTTTTGTGGATACCCAAGCCACCCAAATATTTGGGTTGGGTTATAACCTCTCATTTAATCATGCGCATCATTCTCCTCTCAGCAGTGGTGCCCCAAATGAAATTCCTTTGAATGTTGTCAACTTATTGGGCAATCTTGTGGGGTAGCTGAATGTATTGCATAACATGGGTTGGGATACTATTAAGGGAAGCTCTAGTGAGGCTGGTTCTGCCAGCTTGGTTGAAAAATTTGGTTTTCCAGCTAGCTAGCTTGGCTTTCATGTTATCAATGATGAACTGAAAGTCAGGCATGGTGGGGGCTTTATGGAATATTGGAAGCCAAGATACTTCCCAAAGCTATCTCTGTGCTGAATGTTTAGAATGGATGAAAGGTGAGTACAATTATCCATGGAGCAGTTTTTGGAGAGGAGAACCTTTTACTTGGTTCTATTGATTTTTTGCCTAGAAAAAACACTAAAGGATTCAAAAGCCCTCTTGATAGTTTGACAGTTTTTCTTGGTGGCTTTGGCAAACAGGGTTAGGTCGTCGGCGAAGAAAAGGTGAAATAGTTTGGGACCTCTTCTACTGATAGAAATAGGGGACCAGTTGAGAAGGTCAACCTCATAGTCGATCCTTCTAGAAAGGAGTTCCATGGTTAGGATAAAAAGATAGGGAGAAATGGGATCTCCCTGTCTTATTCCCCTAGTTGGTTGAAAGTACTAAGTACTAGTACCATTAGTGAGGATGGAGATAGAAGAGGTTGAGATGTAAGACATGATCAAGTTTGAGAGTTTATTAGGAAAATTGAAGAAGTGAAGGGCTTGCCTAATGAAGGACCACTCAAGCCTATCAAAAGTTTTCTCAAGATCGATTTTGATGATCATGTTGCCCTTGCTACCCTTCATTTTATTGAAATGGCTTATGTATTCCTGAATAAGATAGGGTTATCTGAGGCCCTTCTGTTGGCTAGGATGCTGGACTAGATAGGGCCAATGATATTAGCCAAGAAAGGTTTGATTCTGTTGGCTATTATCTTAGTAATAATTTTATATTGGGTATTACAAAGACCAATGGGTCTGAAGTTTCTCAAAGAGACTGCATTCCGACACTTAGGGATAAGACAGATGTAGGTAGAGTTTGTCTGTTTCTCCATTTTGCCAGTAGAAAAAATTATGTTACAGAAGGAAATAAGCTGAGGACTGATGGTGTCCCAGAATCTCTGAAAGAAAAGATGATACAGGCCATCAAGGCCTGGGGATTTGGTAGCTTTAAAGTTGAACACAGCTTTCCTGATTTCATTGTCAGTTGGGATACGGTCAAGCATCTCATGAGCCTGCTCTGGAATTGATCCCCTAGAGGATGGATTCTTCTGATAATTGAGGAAGGATAGGATATGGTCAGTACAGTAAAGGTCTCTGTAAAAAAAAATGATAGCTTGGTTTATGTCTTCAAGGTCAGATAACCAACTACCATTGTCTAGTTTTAGGGAGTCGATTCTATTCTTTTTTCTCCTATTGAGGGTGACAATGTGAAAGAATTTGGTATTAGCATCCCCCTCAATGAGCCAATTAATCCTGGATTTGAGTTTCCAGAAATTATGTTCTTGTTTGAGGGTATCACTGTACTCTTTAAGAAGGATAGATTCAAGGTTCTGAAGGAAGGAACTGGAGGGATATTGGGTATTTTTTTGAATGCCCGCGATCCTTGCTAAAATCCTTCTCTTTCTAGAGAAAATATTTCCAAAAACTTCTTTGTTCCAAGAGGTTGTAATGGTTTTGAAAGAGACAAAGAGTTGATAGATTCAGTGAGGTTGCTATCAGAAGGGAAAGCTTAGTTAATGAGAGAAGGGAACTCTGGGTGGGAGCACCACATAGGCTTCATTCTAAAAGGCTTGGCCCTGATGGGGTATTGGTTGGTAAGACTGACCAAGAGTGGACAGTGGTCAGAGTGGGTCCTAGGAAGATGTGTTACAGTAGCTTCAGGGTAAAGGTGGATCCAGCTATCAGTAACAAAGTATCTGTCAAGTCTTTCAAGAATCAGATTGTTTTTATCCCTATATCTTTTATTAGTCCAAGTGTATTTGCTACCTTTAAAACCTAAGTCTACAAGACAGTATTGGTTAACACATTTCCAAAAACTATTGGTCCTACTGTTGCTAATGGGGTTACCCCTATATTTTTTAGTAGTTTGAAGGACTTCGTTAAAGTCTCCGCTCACCATCCAACTAGCATTACTGTTACCATTAATGGTATTTACAATAGTAGTTAACTGGTCCCAAAGAATCTTTCTATTATTAAGATTGGTACTTGCATAAATAATACTCAGAAAACAGGAGTGAGAGGAAGATTTTACCTTAACTGCAACATGGATGCTTTAGGGAGTGATCGAGATATCATTGATGTTATGTGGTCTTCCTTCCACATCAGGATAATTCCAACCGAAAGTCCAATTGCCCCTGATTGGATAAGACAATCAAACCCAAGATCCAGAGTCAGAGTATGATGGTTCGACATTCTAGTCTCTAGAAGAGCCAACATGGATGGTTTGTGAGTTCGACCATAGCAACGCAGTGCCTCGTGAACTCTGCGTTGTTGGCTCCTCTAGAATTCCAAATAATGATATTCATCATCATTTTTTATTGAGGTTGCTGCTGGTCAACTACCATTGTCTTCCCCTTGCTCGTTGGAGCCTAGGGAGATTGTGGGATGTTCACATTTATCATTGATTTCAGTGGGTTTAGAGTAGTCCTGAACATCCCCCCTGTTAATGCACTTGGCTGCCTGACCTCCAAGGTGAATTTGGTTAGATGTTGAGGTGTCAGGATTATCCATATCTCGCTAACTAACTCTCCGAACTTTAAAGCTATTATTTTGTCTAGGGTGGTTACCTCTATGATTGAGACTGTCATGGTTGCTAGAATAGCTTTCATTTCTCTGTTGCTTGCTCTTAACATATCCAGTATTTTTTTGCTTTCCCAAGTCTGTGGAAGAAGAGACGTTTGTGAGGGTGTACCCACTGGAGAAAGTGTATCCTCCAGTTGAAGCAGCTTTGGTCCATTCAAAAGAAAAAGTGGGTTTGGAGGTAGAAAGAAGGGGAGGGTCTGCGCTACATGGCTCATTGCTCCCACTAATATTTTTGGTGTTAGGGGTTTAGTTAGTTCAGGCCTCCTAATGACATCGGTGTCGACATCCATACATTGTTCCCGTAAGATGCTAGGCCCTGATTGAGACCCTCCTTCACTACCAGGGCTAGGTAAGGTGGATGGTTCAAAGTTATTTCTACTTGTTTCCCTCTTAATTCCCCTTTCATGGTTAGTGATAAGTTTTGAAGTCCCATCTCTAACCACGACTGGGGTGTATGATCCAGAAGGGGTGTTTCTGTGACAAGAGTTAATTTCCCCTTGTCCATCGTTAGCCTGATGACTTTCAGAGGTAGGTTTATGGGAGGAAGGATAAGGAGAGAGAGTATTTGCTTCCCCTTTACTAAGTAAAAGAGTTGGAGAGTTCCCATTTTTAGAAGTACTAGCAGACTGTTGGTTCAGAGTTGGAAGCCGAGCTCCCTGGGTGATTTGACCATCAGTGGCCAAGTTGGTAGTGAGATGATTTCCCTGTGACTGACTAACTGAAAGAATGGGGGTTAATATAATATCTCCCCCCTTTTGCTCATGGTTTTTTTTAAAACCTTCTTTTATTTCTTGGGCCTCAGGAGAACGGATGAGAGTACTTGACAATGGCCCCACTTGGGCTTGGGTATTTTGATCCTGTCCAGTGGTTTGGGTATGTCGTTGGTCCTGCTTTATTGAGCCCAAGCCGTGGGGAGTAGACTTGTTACTGGATCCGCTGTTCAGTTGGCCTGGGGAATGTTGGGCCAAACGAGAGGAGCTATTTTCCTTTTTCTGTTTCCCCTTGTTAGGGGTTTTGCCGTCGTGAGACGCTGACGGCGCTGGGGGAGTAGTTGAAAGAGGTTCAACAAACTTACCTGTAGCGGTATTATATTCCTTCACTGGGAGAATGGGGATTTTTCGATTATTTATACTTGACCCTAGCTGATTTTTTTGTGATTTTACCTTCTGTTGTATATTCTTCCTTTTGAAGGGGACGGTTTTCCACTCGCTACCTTAAGCAGATTCTTTCAAGGTCTGTTCTTCTGCTTTGGGTTGCTCTTCTTGATGATTTTCCTTGACTTTGAAGTCGCAGTGCCTTAACACATGCCCCAATCGACCACATCCCGTACACAATATCCCTTCGCCCTCGTAGCAGATTGTGAATGTGTACCAATGAGGATAGAGGTGCATACTGGGGTGTCCAATGGGATTTGGACACAGATCCGTGCAAACCTACCCCTAAGAGTTGCATATGTACAAGTATCAATCTTTAACAGGCTGCCGATTTGCTTCCTAATCCTTTCAAGTATCGATTTATCATAGAACTCTGTTGGTAGGAATGGGAATCTTAGCCAGATCGCAGTAAATGGGATTTTCGATAGGTAGGGAACAAAATTTGGCTCCTATTTTCTAGTGGATATATAGGATCCTGCTACGAACCAAGGACCTAGATGAAGGATTTTCTTTTGACTTTCCTCGAGTCCTAATTTCACTGTAAAAAACTCATCCCCAAGGTCGATTAGTGCGAATTTCTCTACAAGCTTCCAGAGATCTGTAAGCTTGATTTTGAGATAGTTGTGGTTAAATTTCTTCCCCACACTCTTGATGATTACTGAGTGCTTCCATGGAGAGTAAATTCTATGTTTTTCTTCCTTTGAGAGGGATATGGATGTTTTTGTATCCACATTCGTCGTTCTCTTCGCCTCAGTAGTGAAGTCCTCTTCATAGCAAGTTGAGCGTTCTTGAGATTGGTCAGTTCAACTTCCTTATATGAAAGTTTATGGGGGATGTCTTCTTCCATCTGATTGATGTTAGGATCCGGTGGATCCGGTGGCGGAGACGAGGGGAAAGGGTTAGTGAATGGGGCCGTCGATTGGGTCATGCTGGGGATTTTTTTAGAGAGAGGAAAGTCGTTCTCTCTCTAAGTTTTTAGCAATTATATATATATGTTAGGATATCTAATTTTAGTTAAATTTAGAAGATTAATTTGACAATTTAGAAGGAAAAAAGAAACTTACATTGAATATGCAGCAAACGAATTGAATGAATTTGTTGCAGAAAATTTGAAAGAAAAAGGGAGACCAAATATTTTAAGGGCAACTTACATAAATCCCTGAATCTTTAAGTGATATTACATACAATTCTGACTATTTTGTTAATTATATTTAATCCCAATTTTTTAAAATGGTGATACATGTGTTATATGGTGATACATATAAAAAAAATAATACATTTGACACTAACAAGATATTTATTTAAGGAAATAATAGATTCTCTTTTATTGGTTGTATTCTTTTATTTAAGGAAAGATATTTAATTTTTCTCTTTTCTTAGATTTAATTTAGGTGTTTTAATTACGTTTCTCTTTTTTTTTTCTTTTTTTTTCGTCTTTAATTATGAAAGATACTTTTTTTTTGTCTCTTTCATCTTTAATTTCTTCTTTAATTTTAGTCTGCTTTTTTTTAGATTTAATTTTAATTATGTTTCAATTCTTCTTTTAGTCTTTTTTTTTTTAATATTATTACTTTTGTTTCCTACACTGACTACACCATTATCTTTCATTAATCACATATGAATCACCCAATAATTGAAATAAATAATTATATCTACCATATGAATTACCATAATACCATATATATCACTCAATAATTAAAATAAATAATTGTAGCTACCATATGAATCACCATAATACCATATATATGAACCACCTAATAATTGAAATAAATAACTGTATTTACCATATGAATCACCATAATACCATATATATCACTCATTAATATCATATAAATCACCCAATAATTGTATGTACCATATGAATCACCATAATATAATATGTATCACCCACTAATATCATATGTATCACCCGTTAAAATCATACAAAATGTATTTATCGTATGAATCACCATAATGCCCATATAATGATATCATAGTTATCATTCATATGAATCACCATTAAAAAAAATAAACATGTGTGAATAACTAAATAAATTTTTATATGTATCAATAGATTTAAAAAAATAAAAATGGGAGAGATTTTAGGAGAGGAAAAAAAAAATTGCATGCATTAATGGAGGAGAAAAAATCAAGAAGAGGGATGATTTAAGCATTAATGGAAGAGAAAAAATTAGGAAGGAAGATGATTTAATTATTGATAATTAGGGAGATATTTTAGGAAAGAAAATCTTGAATGAGTTAATGGTGGACTAAAAATAGGATGTGGGGGTTTTCTTGTTATGTAAAGTTGAAAAATGAGATATTATGTAAATTTTAAAAAAGTAAGAAATATTAGATAATATAGTCTCTTAAGTATGGAATTTGTGTAATTTATTCATATTTTAATTCGGATGGCTTAGTTGGGCCTAAAGTCATGGGTCCATTGGGCTGTTCAAAATAAATAGTTTAAGTTGAGATGTATCCAAATCTAGCCCGTCTTAATGGTGTGACATGTCCAACCCATTATATGACAAACAATAACATACCCAGTAAAATTTCAGATTTAACGTTAATTTTCTCAATTCTAAACAAGCATGTGAGGATAAATTTAGTTAATTATCTGTTCAAACAATTATAGGGACGGATTACCCTTAGGTCAGGCTGCATCTGAATCCTCTTCGGCGAAAAATTATAATATATATATATATATAATTAAAATTATTTTTTATAAATATAGAGTAGATATTGAACCCTTCGATTAGTTTGTATGTTCACTTGTAAATCCCTTCGTGAAAATTCTGATTCCACCACTGAAAATTATTACTCCATTCGTTCTATTTTATGTGTCGTCATTTTCTTTTTGGTTCATTCCAAAAAAAAATGTCATCTTTGCTTATTTGATAACTATTTAATGACATAATTCCTGTTTTATCCTTGGTGGGTTTCATTTTATAAGAAAAGATAATTTAAAAGTAAATTTTAAGAGAAATAATTTTATAAATTTATTATTTATTATTTAAATTTCATACCAATTAAATAGCGATACATAAAATAGGATGAAGGGAGTATTATTTTATCGTCTTCTCCCATTACCGTGTAGTTTATTAAAGTTGTCTCCCATACTGTGTCAAGTAAAGTAGGAAACCCATTTAAAGATTTCCATGTTTATAATATGAAAGAAAAAGGATTTCTAGAAACCTTTTTAAAAAAATATATATTTTTATTTATTTATTTTCAACATATTTGACATTTGGTAGATTTTAAGGAATTTTGGTTTGACACGTTGTTATGTCAACGTGGCACCACGTGGTTCTTAGGAGTTTTGTTTGGGTACTTGGATTCATTTGCAGCAATAATACATTCAGAAAAATCTTGATTTTTGTGGAGAAATATTGCTGCTACATATAAGCGTGATAAAGCAGTCAAAATGGGCTGACCTAACTCAATCCAATTTGATTCTAGCGAATTAAAAAATTAAATAGGTTAAGATGGACTAATTCTTTTAATTAATTAAAAATTATATAAATATATAACTTATGTTTTTAATATTATAAAAAATCTCAACTCTCTAAACATATTATAAAAATTTTAACATATACACAAAATGTTATGTATATGTCGACTATGTTATGTATATTAATAGGGAGAGAGAGTAAAGTAATTAAAAAGGTGAAAGAGAGTATAATTACTTTCAAAGGGTTGTTATTTATGTTATTTATACTTTAATTAAAGGACTTTTACAATAGCAGTTCGATCCAGCTGTAAGCGGGCCGTGGGTTGACTCAAATTGGTCCTTTAGAAAAAATAAAAGCAACCTGAAATATGATAAACAAAAATATTGTAAGTACTAGACAATCACAAACTTTTATGATGTCACTTTAATATGTCTCCTACTGATTTTTAGCATGTTATAGGCATCTTATTAATAACTTTAAGGGTCGTTCGGTTGGGAAACAGTTATCCCAAAATAATTAATCTTGGAATTAGTTATTCTATCATGTATGTGGGATACTTTGTCTCATCTCTATGACGCAAATAATGCGATAAATAATGTTAGGACTAACTAATACCTCACACCAAACATGGAATAAAATAGTCCTTCATTTTATCTCGAACTATTTATCCCTTATACCTTACACCAAACGATCCCTCAATTGTAATTAGCTCATGGTATTTACTGAAATAAGTAGAGAAATGATGATTAGCGAAAAATTTCATAGGAAAATTCTAATATGGTTAAGATAATGCGTTGGTTCGGACACTCGATGAGGAAGGGCTCTAATGCTCCAGTGCGGAGGTGTGAGTCACTAGCTATGAATGATTTTTGGCGGGGTAGAGGTAGTCTGAAGAAATATTGGAGGAAAGTAATTAGGCATGATATGAAACAGTTACAGCTGGCGGAAGATATGACACTTTATAAGAAGGTGTGGAGAATGCGGATTAGAATAGAGAGTTAGGGGGTGGGAGCGTTTCTTTATTTGTGTTTGAAGTTTCTTGTTCGTGGGAGTGATGTCTATGTATTCGATTAGATAGTTTTTTTAGTAGTATCTGGTGGCTTTTATATTACATTGTGGATATTGGTGTTAGTTTATTTTGCATAATGTACTAGTCTATACGCATCTATGGTTTGTGATTGCTATACTGTTAGCGGTCTTAAGTCGAGGGTCTATCGGAAACAAACTCTCTACTTTTTTGGAGGTAGTGGTATGGTTTGCGTACGCTCTACCCTCTCCAAACCCTACTATATGGGAATACACTGGGTATGTTGTTGTTGGTTAAGATAATAAATGCAGATATATACAAAGTATCTACATAAAAGCAGCAAGACTATAACAGAAAAGAACCTAAATTTAAATAACAGAATGTTACATTAAGCAAAGACAACAACTGCTAAATCATCACAAGTAAAAACAGCTTTTTGAAGTTCACAACTAAAATCAGCTTACCAACCATTTCAAACACACTAAGAACTTTCAAAAAATTAGTATCAACCAAAGGATGGATTAAAAAAAGTAGCTAGTTAGAAAAATTTACAAAATCCTAATTCCTAATAAATAAATGACCAACTTAAAAATATTTAATAATTATTTTTAATGTCCCAGCTCACGGACTGACCTCGGAGGCTAACGGGTTAGGCCTCTGAGGCCGACGGGCCAAGTGAGGCTGGGCTTATAAGTCTCGTTTCTAAATGGGCTGAAAAAACTTAGCCCAACCCCACTTAATTAAAAGATTGAGTAAGGCCGGACTCACGGACCAAGTCCATTTTGACAGCTCTATAAAGCAGACACGATTTTATTTGTCTGCTTGCTTCATAATTTTATTATATCATCTTTAATTAATTATTATAAGTCATTTAAGTATTAAAAAATTTATAATATTTAATAAAAAATAAAATCAATATAAAATAGTAAATTAATTCTTAATATTTTAAATTAACTTCAGATCTTATATGAGGCTCAATTAATTTTTTTTATAAGTATTTTTTTACAACAATTTTGCTATATCACTTCTAGTTAGTTATTATGAGTCATTTAAGACATGTCTTCTTTGTTACTTCAATCGTGATATTTGATTGACTCTCGAAATTATATCAGTGTCACTTAAATTGGAATAGAAGAAAAAATATTATAAATCACAATAATTAAAAATTTAAATAATTTTAAAAATACAATTGACCATCAATATCACAAAAATTTGGACAAAAAGAATATTAAAGATTACAATAGTTAACAACTTAAAATAATAAATTACAATGCAAAAAAATATTATAAATTACAATAGCTAACAACATAAAATATCTAAAAATATATTAAAATTATAATTAACTATCTAAATTTTATTTATATCATATAGATTAAGATACAAAATACTAACATATATTGAGTCTGTGTTAATACGAGGCCCGGATATCTAGTAGCGAAATAGACATGCAAAAAATAATTATATTAGCGGGAAATAGTTATTTTTTGTTTTCCATTTGATATGCGTTATCAATTTTGGAATTTTAGTAATTTAAATTTGCACATTATATGACTCATTTTTAAACGCTGCATTTTTAATTAAAAAAAAGTAGTTTTATGACTTTAAATTTAAAATATCTAATTAAGAGTACTGTAGCTATCTGACTACGACTTATATTTTGCGTAATTTTTTATTTTTCTTTTTGGTTTCTTATTTGGTGTTCGGTACCTGCATTGAAATCCGATTAATTCGGATTAACACAGGGTTGGTCCCCATACGGGGGTAGCGCTCTCTACTAAGGGTTTTTTTATACTAAAAGCTCGAACTTGAAACCTCTAATTAAGAGAAGAGCAGCTCCATTCAATACACCATATCCTTTGATGGTTATATTTTGAGTAATTGAAAATTCTAGAGGTGGGCTTATTTAATTTTTGGAATTATCTAATTTTATTGACCCAGTACTTGTCAAATCTGTCACACCAATTAAGTTACCAAATTATTCTTTGCAACCTTTACTATTCCAAATAAACTCATTTTTCTCATTTGAAAAATTCAATACTAATTTGTTTTCATTGGAGATTTTGATAGGGAGATTTCTCAATCTTCAACCCTCTAATTCAAATAATCAAGCTAATACATGTGTTACATCAAATAATGATCAAAATTATTGTTTTGCATATCTAAATATCACTGTGCTAGATTTTTAATTTTTTTTGAAGTTACTGTCACAGCTAGTTAAGAAACTAAATCTATATACGTATCAACAAATATGATTTTAAAAATAGTCGATTTCCAATTGCGCCTCGCCATCAATTAGAGAAGGAGATAAATAATATAATCTCAATCTAATCTGGAAGCTTATTCACGAATGTAATCTCAGTATGATATGATATTAACAAGTTATTCCTTTTATAAATAATTTTTTTTATAATAAGACATACATAAAAATAACTAAACATAACATCTACTGAAAAATCTTTCTACGATAGGTGTTTGCTTCTTCTTCTTTTTTTTCTAATTTATATATCTAGAAATGTCGATTACATCTGCTACATTCTTTTTGGAATATTTTCGATATAATATCTATATTAGTAGCAATTATGTTGGTTAACCAAAATTTAAGTAACGATAATATATATTTGATTAACATGAATTGTATAATTATATTTGTTAGGTCTCTATTTAATTATTTGTAAAGTAAGAATGGAATAACGTGTGTGATTGGATGAATGGGACATTTTCTCACACTAATTATCTATATACGCATAGTTTAACTCAAGTTTGAAAAAGACCATTTTTAAAGTCATTAGCATTGTACTTCGGGACTGGCTCACTGGTTTGGAGGGTGCTAGTCCATCACAGCTGTCCGGGATCGAATCCCTCCTCAATGCCTTTGAGCTATGAGTCTGTCCCACAGGGCTTGCCTAGTGCGGTTTACATCCCCGTGTGGTTTGCAGGCTATTGCATCGGGAGGTTTACACAGAGTGCTCGCCCGAAGGGTAGAGGATTGCATTGGGAGGTTTACACAGAGTGCTCGTCCGAAGGGTAGAGGCTGTGGAAGATGGTGTAGCGAAAAGTCATTAACATTATAAGCATCAAATTATTTTTATCATATTTTAATGAAAATGCCCCTATTAATTTTAAGCAATTTCTTTATATTTGTCTAAGACTGTGTTAAGATTGTGATTCTGCGAACATACTATCTTTCTTAAATTCCGCTTATAAAATTACATTGAGATATTTTGATGGAGTAAAGCATCTAGTATCCCCTGAACTATGACCGATTTTGTTGCGACACACTTCAACTTCACGGAGGGTCTTACTACCCCGAATTAAATTTTAGCGTATTTTTATCAATCTTTTTAGCTGACATGACACCTTCGACGTGAATCCTATTTTTATATGATAAAAGTTTCATGTCAGCATACGTTAAAATTAATTTCGGAATAATAAAATTTTTGTAAAATTGAAGTGTGTCGTAGCAACTTTAACCATAATTCTATAGGTGTAGTGAATGTTTATCTCTATTTTGATGAAATGCTCCACTTTTCTTCTTTAATGGGATACCCTATTTTCATGGTTAGGTATCCATACCAAACTCTAGTAAATAGGCTTTTTTCATCAACAATATTATCTAGAACACACAAAAAGTCTTTTGAGTTATATTTATAAATAAATAAAGTAGTCACTATATAATAATATGATCACTTTTTTTCTTTTTTCTTTAAGAAAGATCATACGTGTAAGCGAAGAAATAAGTAGTACAATTTAATTATTGAGTTGCAATAATTTTGATAACTTACTTAGAAACAATTGATCTTAGAGGAAGCAATGCATGCTCCATCAATTATGAATGTCTCCATTGTTGTGGTTATTGTTCACTAAGATCCCACTAGAAGAAACATTACCCAAAATGAAAGAGAAAAATAAGTAGATGAGGGTAACGGTCCAACTCACTAGTGATATTATTCGTTTTGGACTTAAATTCGCACCATTTTAAAATGCGTCGCTAGAATGAAAGACCTGTTACATACACACCCCTCTTATAGACTCAACGTCCTCGTTGCAATTTACCCGTCCTGTCTTACCGCGACAAGACTGACACGAGATTGGCTATGATAATATTTGTAATGGCCTAACCCACTAGTGATATTTTCGCTTTGGACCTAGACCTGCACGGCTTCAAAACACGTCACTAGAGTGAAAACCCTGTTTACTTATATATTCAACATCTCTCATGTATTTTTCGATGCGGGACTCCATGTTCTAAGTTGGGGCGTTACAATGGGTAGGGTGGGGATTCTTTTATTTTTGTTAGCACGATATACATCGACAACCCTAAAAATTTGTTAGTTCACTTCATTTAGGTATTTAAATTATAATTTGTTTCAGTTGAGTTTCTACATATATGATATAGTGTTCTCATTAGTCATTTTTTATTTGGCACGCGCCGTCAAATGTCTGCTACATAGATAAATTAACTATTTAAAATATGTAACATTCTTGAAGTATACGAATTAATCTTAATTAAAAACTCAAAAATATCCCAATTAACAATGTTGTGTGTAATTAAAGAAAAAAGACACCACATTATTATGAAAATCATATCGTTAAAGTTCCAATAAAATTCTGATTGCCTGATAAAAGTATGTATAAATTATTTTAAACATTTGGAATTTTAAAAATGTTTATGGACTAAAAAAAATATTGTTTCATATTTTTAGGGATAAAAAGTGAGATTAACTCAATTATCATTTAATTAAAATTCAATTATTTCAAAATTAATTATATCATCCTTAATATACAATAAAAATAATTACAATTCTGGATAAGTTGTTCAATCAAATATAAAATAAGTTTATCCTAATCAAAATTAATTATGAAATTAATTATTCCAAACGAGCACAAAAGTGAAAGCAACCCGGAGGTTAAACTAAACCAACACGTAACCTTTTTGTGAACCCGGTTCAACTTAGCCGGCAAACAACCGGTTCACCGGTCCAATTTTCTTCTTTCATTCTCTATAAACCACACATATACACATTTTCCAACCAAAAATACTATTCATAATAACCCCAAGAAAAGAAAAAAATCTTTGCTTTCTTCTCCAATTCACCTCAGGTTCCTCCCATTTTATCTCTTTGTAAATAAATAAAATATTTTCTCCTTAAATATATGAATAAATAATTTATAATAGAATAGTTCTTAGCTTTTTGGTGTATATTGATCACAAATCTTAGATTTTATATTATTATTAGGATAAGTCTGAGTAGTTTTAATTTTTTGGGGTTTTCTTGTTTTTTTTGTGTATATAACAATTTGGGTTTGGGTGTTTTTTTTTTTTTTTTAAATTTTTCCTAGTTAATCAAGTAATTTAGTTATTAGGTTGGATTATTATTAGCCTTTTTATGAGCTGTTGATTCTTGATTTGGAGTGTTGTGCAAGATATTTGGGTTGTATTTGTGTAATTAAATGATGGGTATTGAGTAAAATTTGGATCTTTATTGTTAAAAAGGGGTGTTTTGTTTGTTGCTTTTTTCCTTGAGGTGATTTGGGGAAGTTTGGAAGATTGAAAGTTCAAGTGGGGTTGTTGGTTTTGTTGAGATTGTGTTAAGTTGAGGTGAGTTGAGTGGTTTTGTGGTGGAAAGTTTGGATCTTTATTGTTAAAAAGGGGTTAATAGTTCAAAAGTTTATTTGGGGTTGTTGAATTTGTTGAGATTGTGTTAAGTTGGGGTGAGTTGAGTGGTTTTGTGGTGGAAAGTTTGGAACTTTGTTGTTAAAAAGGGGTTCTTTCTTTGTTCCTTTTTGTCCCTTTGCTTTTTGTGGTGATTTGGGGCAGTTTGAAAGTTAATTTGGGTTTGTAAGATTTATTTAGGTTGTTAACTTGGGTGAGTTTGAGTAGTTTTGTGGTGGAAAGTTTGAATCTTTAAAGTTAGAGATTTGGTGGGGTTTAAGATTAGTTAGTGAAGATGGTTGAATCAATTGGTGCAATATCACTTTTAGGGAGGGTACCAGTTTATGGAGTATGTTATGGGAAAGATCTGTTGAGTAAACGGAAGGCAATTGATGTATGTGGATTGCCTTCTGCTGATTGTCATGGCAGAAAGGTTGTTTGTGGTTCTTATTTGCGGAGATTAAGATTTGGTTGTGTAAGGTTTTCGTCAATAAGATGCCAGGCTATGGAATTGACCAAAGAGGCATATTCATATAAAGAGGACGGGAGAATTCCTAAAGATTTCCGGTATCGGATTGAGACTGATGTGGATAGAAAGCCAGGGAAATGGCCACCAGCAAATAAAGCTGACAATCCAGCTCTTCATAATCCATTGCTTAGACAAGAGAGGATGGGTTGTGGATGGTTAGCAGCTATATTTGAATGGGAGGGTGTGCTAGCTGAAGACAATCCAGATCTTGAGAAACAGGCGTGGTTAGGTCTGTCTCAGGAAGAAGGAAAATCACCTCCTCCGGGTTTCATTTTGAAGAGAATTGAAGGAATGAAGAATGAGCAAGCGATATCAGAAGTTCTCTGCTGGTCAAGAGATCCCGTACAAGTGAGGAGAATGGCGTCTCGGAAGGAGGAGATTTATCAAGCGTTGCAGGGTGGAGTTTATAGCTTCCGACCTGGATCACAGGAGTTTGTCAATACCCTGATGCACTACAAGGTGCCAATGGCTTTAGTATCTACACGCCCTAGAAAGTATATCGAGAATGCAATTGGTACCATTGGCTTTGAAGGGATTTTTAGTGTCGTCGTAGCTGCTGAGGATGTTCACAGAGGGAAGCCTGATCCGGAGATGTTTGTCTACGCATCACAGCTTCTACAGTACATACCAGAGAGGTGTATTGTGTTTGGAAACTCAAATCAAACTGTGGAGGCTGCACATGATGCTCAGATGAAGTGTGTCGCCGTTGCCAGCAAACATCCAGTGTACGAGCTTGGTGCTGCTGACTTGGTTGTTCGACACCTTGATGAGCTCTCAATCGTTGACCTAAAGAACCTTGCTGCTGTTGAGCTTACTGAATTTGGATCCCCTGAACCAGAGTTGGAGATGGAAGAAGAGGATGATCCCTATCCTCCATCTACGGTGGCCGTTGATGATGGTTTCTGGTAGCATCTCCTCAATGTACAGTAGTTGCGCTTAATATTATTCAAATAGGATGTAGAAAAATATAAACTAAAATGCAGGGCAAGAAGTGTATCAGAAGGTGGTCTACATTGGGCTGCCATTTATGTGACTTTGTAAGTGATATTTGTATTATACATGTATACTTCTGATTATCGCTACTTGCTTTTGGATTTTGAGTTGTAACTTGTAGAAGTTTAAAAGGTTGGACATAAATAATACTGAAATTAAGATGCATATGAATGGTTCCTTTTCAAAAAAGATATGGTAAAAGAGGACTTGCAACAAAAGTGTTGCTGTGTATTTATCTCGACGAAATCATATTTACTCCTCTTTTAGTTGTAGCAGTGAATGTTGCATATGCTCTTTACCTTATTACCTCCGTAGGGGTCGTTTGGTAGAGTGTATTAAAAGTTTAATACATGCATTAGTCTTTGCGCATTAGTAGTACCGTGTTTGGTATCATATTTTTGACCATGCATAACTAATACTTGTATTAATTATACACTCTATTGTGTATTGAGGTGTGTATTAGTAATACATACCGTTTTTCATGTATTAGTAATGCAAGACTTTCAACGCATGTATTAATTTATTAAATGACATTACTACCCCTTAAATTATTTCCCCTCCTTTTCTCACCATATCAAATCCCCTATTCCTTTCCCACCATATTCAAAAAATGCTCTCTCTATTTTTGTACTCTACCATGAAAAAGAGGTTGTTATTTGATGAACTTGTATGAGATAATTTTTGTACTTTACCACGGAAAAGAGGGTGTTATTTGATGAACTTGTATGAGATACAACAAAAAGGGTTCATGCGAGAAGAAATTCTCTACATAGCTACCACAGTAAGTTTACATTGTATTCAAGTCCTCAAATTTGTTCTTATATATGTTGGATGATATTCTTGGACATTTAACGGCAACTTCCTTGCTATAGAAACTTCAAAATGTTAATACCAAGTATTATTAATCATAAAGTTCAAAGTATTTAAACTTCAAAATGTTAATACCAAGTATTATTAATCATAAAGTTCAAAGTATACCATGAAAAAGAGGGTGTTATTTGATGAACTTGTATGAGATAATTTTTGTACTTTACCATGGAAAAGAGGGTGTTATTTGATGAACTTGTATGAGATACAACAAAAAGGGTTCATGCGAGAAGAAATTCTCTACATAGCTACCACAGTAAGTTTACATTGTATTCAAGTCCTCAAATTTGTTCTTATATATGTTGGATGATATTCTTGGACATTTAACGGCAACTTCCTTGCTATAGAAACTTCAAAATGTTAATACCAAGTATTATTAATCATAAAGTTCAAAGTATTTAAACTTCAAAATGTTAATACCAAGTATTATTAATCATAAAGTTCAAAGTATTTAGGATGATTGTTTCTGTATTTACATTCTTATTTCTTGTAATTTTCACTTTGAAATAGGAATTTGTTCGAGCTTTGTTGCTTGTACACCTTGAAAACAGATTGTAAAAGGAAGGTTGAAGGAAGGGCAATTCAGTAAAAAAACATCTTTTTATAAAAATTATATAAATATATATTATTTTTAATACATCAAACCAAACGTTATGTAAAAAATAATGTATGTGTAACTAATACAAGCATTGTTAATACTTGCATTAATAGTACAAGCATTACTAATATACTACCATATTTAACATTATTCTTATCAACTCTACCAAACGACCCCTAGTGTTTCCTGATTTTCTCTAGCTAGGCATCATGTTTTCCACTGCACTTGATTCGGTGGAGGTCATAGAGTCACAGTGAGCTACTTTCATGAATATTTGCATGCTATCCTGTACACTCCAAACAGATCATGAATTGATGCTTAGTGATAAAGAGGCATGTATTTTAATGGTAACCAGATTTGGGTGGTGCCTTGTCAGAGTGATGAAGATAACCTTTTTTGGGTGGCTATTATGTTTGAACCGAGGTTCTATCGGAAACTGCCTTCCTGCCTTGTAAAGATGGAGATAAGACGGCACACACACCACTCTTCCGAGACAATGTGCCAGGATTAGTACCTCGGATATATTGTTGTTGGCGATTATGTTTGAAATCATTAGCTGCTATAGATGATTTTAGATTTTATCCTGCAAATTTAGTAATGTTGGTTACTACACCCTTGTGAATAGAATCTTGTTTCTCCAAACCATGAAATAAATAATACATTGTGACAAGAGAAAGTTGCTCGAGTGGTAAGCACTCTCCACCTCCCTCGAACCCTGAGGTTACTAGTTCGAGTCACCAAAGGAGTGAAGCAAGGGGCCCCGTGAGGGATTAAGAAAAGTAAAATATGCGGGGATGGATAAACTTAGCAATGAATTTGGGAAATTTAAATATCCAGACATAGTCCATTTAATGAAGTTGATAACTACCATTAGTTGGTTTTGTTTCTCGACATGTCACTTTTTTCGAACTCAGTTCATTTAATGAAGTTGATAACTACCGTTAGTTGGTTTTGTTTATCGACATGTCACTTTTTTCGAACTTACTATGAAACTCGGGGCTTTGCCTGCCTTATTCTTCTCCCGTTCGGGACCCCTATTTTCTTGGAGGATCTTCTCGGGCAGTTACTGATTTTTAGCTGAAGTGAGTGGTAAGCACCATCCACCTCCCTTCAACCCCGAGGTTGCGAGTTGACATTGCATCAAGAGAAAAGTTCCTTAGAAACTTTTGAGAAACTAAACAGTTTTGTCTTCTCCATATTTCTAATATCTGTAGAGTTTAATAATTTAACTCGGACAAACTAAATCACTTGCTATTGTTTGCTCTTAAGTCTCCCAAATGGAAACTTTTCACTACCACATGTTTCTTTCGCAAAGCGCTGTTGTGGAAGGTTGAATCCAATGAAAGGAAGCGAGTAGTACGAAGCTATGTCTTTCTACTCAGATATTGGTCTTTTTGGCTCAAGTCGAGGAGAGATAAAGAAAAATCAAAGATATAGTGATCGTACTGTAAGACCTTGTTTTTGTCCATAAAGACTTTTTGAAGTCGGCAAATATATCATGGATGAGCGGTATCTAGAAAATCAAGACGTTGAGACATATAGACCTCCTCCGCAAGAGTTTCCTGTAAAAAGGCATTACAGACCTCCAATTGTTGAAGAATCCAATTATATGTTTCAAGAGATCAAACTAGCAAAGATAGTATCGTTTAGAGAGAAAAAGAATGCCATCATAGAAGGATCAACGTGTAAACTTGATGGGTCAATAATGAAAGTTAGGATCCCTATTAGATGGCCTATACCTAAAATAAGCTTTTCACATAACAATGATGGAGGAGATAGTAAGTATTGTTTTCTACGCAACGATTTCTTTTCTTTTATGATTTATCAAGTTACAGGGGGGAGATCAAGTTCTTTCCACGCTGCTTCTGTAAGCTAAAGGTTTTCAAGATATCTAACCTCATAAAATAGTTTCAAGAAAAAGGTTTTTTGAGTTGTGAAATTCAACATAATGGTACATAACTATGAATTTACGAAGTGAAAATTAAAAGCTTTTAGCTAAAGTTAAAAAATAGTTGGCTACAAAATTGCCAAGGAAGAGAAATGATTGAATAAAGTCTTTGTGTTGGGCTGGGATCTTATTGTCTTGTCAACCAAGTTATTATAGCTTGGGCCTGTGGGTTGGCTCAATTGCTTAGGGCCCGTTCAGTGGAATTTTTCAGATTATATTATGAGATTTTCACCCGATATAACGATTAATAGAAGGATTAATTATCTGGCTTAGCAAACATATG
Organism: Capsicum baccatum var. pendulum; assembly: GCA_030864225.1. NCBI lineage: Eukaryota > Viridiplantae > Streptophyta > Magnoliopsida > Solanales > Solanaceae > Capsicum > Capsicum baccatum. Next base: position 6,423,183 of record CM061550.1, read on the forward strand.
AATTGTGCCTGCAAGGACACAGGTGGGTGGTCGAGAGGTGGCTCTCTCGTGTGGGAGCCTTTGGATTGAATCCAACTGTCATCTGTCGTTCTGTCATGAGCCGTCGCATGGAGCTTGTCTAGTATGGTTCTCCTGTATTGTTTGCAAGCTATTGCACGCTGAGCAGGTCACCACAAAGTACTCACTCGAATTGTGACACAGATTGTGGGGTTTTTGGGGTTGCAAAAAAAAAAAACGTATCCACGACACCTACCCTATAGTTTCAATGAGTCGTGGGGTTTTTGGGGTTGCAAAAAAAAGAACGTATCCACGACACCTACCCTATAGTTTCAATGAGTCGTGGTACATAGTTACATTTTGAATTTTATATCAAATATCTTCTTTGTAGCTTAATTCGCTCATATAGACTTAGCAGCTACACATTTTGATCTGGAGGGAGTATGTTTTTTATTTTTACTATATATAAGAGAGAATAAAAGTTTTTGGTAGTCCTTACATCACAGACTGATGGTGTAAGATGTTACATGTGACTATTACTTTGCCATTATTCTTTTTTTAATAATTCACACATGGATCTTTGTAATTGGTTAATATCTCTTTGTTGTTTTTATTATATTATTTTTTCATCTTAAATTGGTTGTCACATTTCAATTTTTATGGGTAAAATTATGAACCTTAAAAATATTTTGAAAAGGACACACTAACTTCAAATTTCCATATACTTTTGAATATCTAATTTCTAATTTTAAAATACTTAATTAATTAAATATAATTTACTTGAAAATTTATTATAAACACATAAATAATAATTTTGTCATTCAATTTATATCTTAATATCGATTTAGTTATCAAAATAAAATATTGTTCTTATAATATTATTTATAGGTTATTGATGTTATTTAAAATTTTGATATTTTAAAATTTTATCTGTCGATTAGACATAACATTTATTATTTTTTTCTTCTATAATTTATGGCGTACATGCAGACAAACATAAGTAATGAACAAAAATTTTATTCAAGGCAAGATTAAGTTTTGTTAGAAGAGTAAACACAATTAATACTCTCATTGTTAAATACTATTAAAAGGTGCCAAAGTAAATTATAGTTATTCCATTTCAATCGATAATAATTTTTTAGAATATAGTTAATGAATCTAATTTTATGTGTGTGCACTTTTACTATAAATTTTACCTAATAAATAACTATATTAAAATTGATATATAAAATGCATTTGATCTCCAAACAATGATAAAGATAAATTTGAATCATTAGAGATTATAATCTAACAAAAAATCAGTAAAATAAAAACAAGAAAAGTTTTCTTGTACGTATTTGTTTAATTTTTCTTTTTAAAAAAATCAAATATATAAACAAAAAAAATATTATCCTTTAACCATCATATACTATTTAATACTTTAATATTTTAGAACTCCTTACAAAATATCAAATTCCTATCACACAAACAAAGAAGCAAAAGTTGAACCTTACTCTAAAGCATATCTATAAATTTTAGTAAAACTTACATAAATCCCAACAAGTTTACCCCTAATTACTCTCTATTCATACACTTTGCTAAATTACAAATAATCTCTTATTTTATAATTTTCGGATACATAATTAGCATCCACGTATGTAATTTTGAAGTTAAGATACAACTTAAGAATATAACAATTAGTTAATCCATTTTTGCTCGAATACATAATTACCATTCAGATACATAATTGGTTAATGGGATACATCTATTTGTAAAATTATTTGATCGAGACACATAATACATTAACTAGATCAAAGGGAGATACATAATTAAAATTATATATTCGAAATTTTATGGGTTTGTGGATGTATCCGACTGTTTAAAAAAAAGATTTAGGTAATGAATAAAAGATGATAGAAGTTTTTATGTAGTTTAGTAAAGATAAGGTGTGATGTTACGTAATTTTTCTTAAATTTTAATGGTGATCAAATAACACTAGTTTTATTAATAATTGTGAAAAAAATGTAGTTTGGAGGAAGTATATTTCTCTTAATGAACGTGCAAAAAATTTATAATAATAATTATAAATTGAGATAAACCCAATGATGTTTTAAGTTTTATCCATATTTATTGGGACCTAGCCTACTATAAATTAGTTATCATACTTTGCATTTGATCACACTTTTTATTTTCTTTGTAATTATTTTTTGATTGTTTTTCTAATTTTTTAAAAAATGGTCTACCACATTTGGCTCCAATGTTGTTTGCACTTTGCGTCACTTAAACAATTGTACTAATTCAACTTTTACACATTTAAAGACTTGCGCATAGCGATGTTATATATTTTTTTAGTCGTATTTGTGTTCAATCTTTACAATGAGCACTTTCTCAATAGAAACGTTAACAAATAATTGATATATATGTATGACATATATACCATATATATTTTCAGGTGTTGATCTCCTCAACAAACAATAATAGTGTAACATATATAGTGGCGGAGCCTCATTGTGTTTAGGGGGTTCATACGAACCCCTTTTGATGGAAAATTATACTATTTATACATGATTAAAATTATTTTTTATGTATAGCTAGTTCGTGTGCTTACTTTTTTCGATTTTGAACCCTCTTAGTTGAAATTTTAGCTCTGCCACTGAACATATAAAGTGTCGCCCGACAAAGTGAGGTCTGGAAAGGTAGAGGAAAGGTCTAGGGTTGGTAGAGGGTACACAAAGCTTACCTCTACCTTAAAGGTGAGGCGAGATAGAGAGATTATTCCCGATAAATTCTTAAGGTATTAATCCTCTCATACATACAAAATATACTTCTCCCGCGCATATATATTAATGTTAGGATTTTTGCCCCAATTTTCTTACCAAATTTAAGTTTTACTTTTTCTTGTAAGGAAAATAAAAGTTACCATAAATACTTTTACTTTTTCTGAAAAAAAAAAATATAATTCTTTTTCATATTTGGCTAACCTCTTTTTTGGAGGAAAGGTTAGACCTCCTTCTCATACCACAGCACAATAACATCCATAATGTAGTGTTTAAAGAGCCTTTGTGTAGGGGGAGATTTCTCCCAATAAGTTTTAGAATTTTCAATTTTATTTTTAATATATAAGCCGTTTGGTCAAATCATATCCAATAATATATTTTTAGTTTAATTTTTCATGTGTCGTTTGATTTATCGTCCTATGATTTGCAAACTAAAAGCTTCCGCATGACGTTCTCTCGATTTCGAACCCAACAATTAATTCATTTTTTGTTAGAAAATACGTATGGTTAAAATCAAAATATTATATTCACTTGATATCGATTAGATTTAGAAATTAAATAGTTAACATTCACATGTATACATGCACATCCAACTTCTATAGTTAAAATCAGATACTATATACACATAATTTCAATTAGATTTAGATATTTGTATGTGCGCGAATACTACTACATTTTGAAAGGAAGTGCTGATAGAATTTTTTTTTAAAAAGAACTCATATTAACCGCAAAAACAAGGATTAATTCACTTAAAAAAAAAATCTAACACTTTTATCCTAAAACGCAAAGGCAAATAAAATTAACTCAGCTAGCATTTAGCCATTATTATGAAAGTTATTTTCAAATATGTGTTCGATCAATTTTTGAAAACTAATTTTTAGATTTCAACTTTAAAATTTATGATCAAATGAGAGCTTATAGTTGGAATAATTAACACTTTTTTTTTGCTTTACAATTGTCTCGAGTATATACATGATGTCATAATCTTATGAAAATTTTTGTGAAATAGTAGCTCACTAGATTCTATTTTCCCTCACTGCACACTCACACACTTTATAGTGATACTTTTTAAGACTTGTATGATGTTATATATTTTTATAGTCGTATTTGTGTACAATTTTATTAATGAACACTTTGTCAATAGAGACGTCATCAAATATATATATATATATATATATATATATGTATGACATATATATCATAAATATTTTCAGGTGTTAACAAATAATAATAGAGTAATATACAAAGTAAGTAGACCTTATCTCTACCTCAAAGGTGAGGTAGAAAAATTGTTTTCAATAAATCTTCAGGGTGCTGATCTTCTCATACATACAAAAGACACTTATACATTAAATTAGTTTCGATTACAAAACACATATGGTTAAAAATAAAATTATTTCAGCAGATATCGATTAAATATAGATAATGTATAGTTAAAATTGATTTCTTCACAAACATACATGTACATCTAGCTCCAGTAGTTAAAATCAGACACTATATTTATAGATTTCAGTTAAATTTAGATATTTTATATACGCGTAAATATTATTACATTTTTGAAAGCAAACTATCGATAGAATTTGAAAAAAAAACCCTCATATACAACGCAAAAAACATAAAGGAGGATAAGATTAACTCAGCTAGAATTTGATCATCAATTTTAAAAATTATTTTCAAATATGTGTTCGATTTAAATTTAGACTTCAAAATTTATGGCCAAATAACAACTTAGAGTTGGAATAATTAACACATTTTTTCCTAAAGAACTCCAAATTACACTTTTTTCCCTCACCGGAAATCTCTCACCGTCGCCGGCTAATGTCCGTCGCCTCTTTTCTCCGTCAACTTACATTTAAGCTTTAACGTAAGCTTTGTAAGTTCTTTATTATATGAAAAAAGGCCCGTGTCGTATGGTATACTTATTTGCCATGAAAGGGCAAAAACGTTATGATTACTTGTTTGAGTTTTCTCCGAAGATGTATTGTTGAGTATAAAGTGAAATTTACAGTTTATTCAATGACATTAGTAATTGATGGCCTATGTAAAATGGGAGAATTTTGTAAAGCAAAAAAATTCAATGAAAATATCTCTAAACCAAACGATTTGACTTATAAGAAAATATTAAATGTATACATGAAGAAGAAAAAACCAGATTTTGTTATTGTGAAGGAGATTTTGAGAACAATGGAGAAAGAAGGATGGGGTTTCGACTTTAAAAGTTATACACAGCTGATTAAATGGTATTCGACTTTTGGTGAAATTGAGGAGATGAAAAGTTTATTTATGGAAATTGAAGAGAAGGGAATAAAGCCAGATGTTTATTTATATACGTGTATGGTTAGTGGGTATTGTAAAATGGGTGATTTAGTTAAGGCATGTAAGGTGTTCGATGAAATGTCTGAGAGAGGACTTGTTCCTGATGGGTATATATATGGTTCTTTGATTAATGGGTTGTGTAAGAGTGGACAGATGGAAGCAGCTGAAGTTCGGTTTAATGAGATGCGAAGTAAGGGGGTTTGGGTTAATCGATGTGTGTTTAACGCGATGATGGATGGTTATTGTAAGCTGGGTAATGTGGAGGAAGCATTGAGGGTGGAGGGAGTTATGGACGGTGAAGGATACGAGCCTGATGCAAATGCTTATAATGTTATTGCTACAGGTTTACGTAAGTTAGATAAGCATGATAAGGCGAAGAGGTTGTTGTTGTTGATGGTGGATCGAGGTGTAGTTCCGAATGTGTTGGCTTATACGACTTTGATCGATATTTATTGCAAGCAAGGAGATTTTGTTGAAGCAAAGATGATATTTAGTGAGATGGAAAGTAAAGGAATTAAGCCTAACACGGGAACGTACAATGCCCTTATAGATGGTTATTTCAAGCATGGAAATTTTATTGACGCGAAAAGGGCGTTTAGAGAGATGGAAACTAAAGGAGTTAAACCTAGCACGAAAACATACACTGTGTTGATAGATGGTTATTGCAAGCAAGGAGATTTTGTTAAAGCTAAAAAGACACTTTTTGAGATGGAAAGTAACGGTGTTAAGCCTAACACCAATACATACACTGTATTGATAGATGGTTATTGCAAGAAAGGTATGATGAGTGAAGCTTATAAGCTTATAATGGTCATGGAATCTAAGGACTTGATACTTAACGTCTATACATACACCTCACTTGTACACGGGGAATGCAAATTAGGAAAGGTAGATAATGCTCTGAAGCTTTTTAACGAGATGCCTACAAAGGGTTTAGTTCCGAATGTTGTGACTTACACAGTGGTGATTTCTGGCTTATCACAAGAAGGCAGATTAGATGAAGCCCTCAGATTATACAATCAGATGATAGAGGCAGGCGTAATACCCGATGCTGCTGCATACTCTGCACTTAGTGTGAGAAACTCTTCACTATGAACTTGTACATCATTAACTTGATTTAGCTAGTCGGAGGTATATGTAGCAGATTTTTTTTTATTAAACTGGAATGCACCGAGTTGAACTGTTAGATATTTTATATGTGCTCATGTATATTTTGTAGCTGTAGAATGCTTCTGCCATGTCTAGAGTTTGAATTCTAAATGTACATGTGCATGTCAAAAGGATTAAAATTAAGGGCCATATTTGTGCTTGTTAAAAAGAATATTCTGCATGTGTGGTATTTAGGTGTAGACCCCATAATTTTAAGTTGTAACTTGTTTATCAGTTGCATGTTGAAAATAAAGGTTAAGAGCCATTGCTTGTTGCAACTTGCATATATAGAAGATAAACTTCTTTATGGTTAGTATTTCTGATATACTCAGGAATGTTATCAAAGGTAAAAAATGCAAAAAAAGCTTAAGCGTTGTTGGGCTTTAGCCTTTAAACGTAAATGACACTTAAAGTACGAACTTAAGTGGAAAGGGTGCAAATGAAGGATTAAGTAAAATAAGATTATGCAATTTAAGAATGATAATTATGAGTACAAATTACACTTATAATAAGGATAAAAGAATTTGGAAATTTACATTTAAGTTATTGTTTAGTGTTGCTTCCTTCGGATAAAAGCCCATTGGTGATAAGGTGTATGATTTAGTACCTTTGTAGCTGCACTAAAGCGTCGACTAAGTGAGGGTGAAGCACTTAACCTGTTTTGCACCCAGCTTCACGACTTAAGTGTGCTTTAACTGTCTGTGACCACACTAATACTTGGTTTATGCTATCTCCACAATCTTCTTTTTTGATTACTACCCTTCTGGAATTGTAGTTTTTGGTGGCACAACTGGAGTGGCAAAGGTGATCTAGCCAATGATTACCCTAAAACAAAGAATAGTACACTCTAGTAAGACATTTCATTACCAATGGAACATGGGACAATGCAAAGATGCAGAACATCCTATCAGATAGCACAAGTTCAGCATATCAAGACCGTTGGAATTGGCAAGCATGACACTCAAGACAAGGTCTTCTGGGACCTGAAACAAAATGGGAAATATTCCTACAAATCAACTTGGAATCTGATAAGACAAAGGAAAACAACAGACAACATTATTGCTCAGGTATGGAACTCCAACATTCCTTTTAAGATCTCATTTTTTTGTTTGGAAATTGTGGCAGGGCAAACTTCCCTTTGACGAAGTCATAAGCAGATTTCATATTCTGAAGATACTCTATGCAACTGCTGCACTGTTCCTAAAAGAGCATCAATGCGACACGTTTTTCTTCATGGAGAGGCAGCGCACTATGTGTGGAATCACTTTAGATGGCCACTGGGAATCAGAATTCAGACACACCATCAGGCACATAATTTCTTCAATCCCTATTGTTGAAGATCTCTTGAATGAACTAGGAGGTTCCAAGATCTTCTCTAAAATTGACTTAAGGTTGGGATATCATCAACTAAGAATAGCAAAAGATGATGTACCTAAAACAGCTTTTAGAACCCATTCTGGACACTTTGACTATTTGGTAATGCCTTTTGGTTTATCAAATGCCCCTGCTACATTCCAAGGGTTGATAAACTCTGTATTTCAGAAGTTTTTTCAATGTTTGCGATGATGGATATCTTAGACAATTCTGCTGCATAGTAGTATTTTACTCTTGATTGTCAATGTTTGCGATGATGGATATCTTAGACAATTGTGCTGCATACTAGTATTTTACTCTTGATTTCCAATGTTTGTGATGATAACTATACTTTTTTAAAATGAAAGCCTCGTGGTGAAGGTGATACGCAACTACATTTTTGCGAATCAGCAGTAATTTATCGTGCTATTTGTAGTTCATTTGTGAGCACAACTTAATTGTCATCAAGAAACTAGTCTCTTGTCTTCCCATCCAATACTTGGGAAGAAACAAGGATAAGTAATCCTGCATACTCCAAACAGATCATGAATTGATAATTAGTGATAAAGAGACATATATTTAATTTTAAACCAGGACTGGCTGGTGCCTTTGTACGGTGAATACAGTACCTCAGAATAGTTCAGAATTTGCCTGGAAAAGCCAGAGTACATGAACCATCGTCAAGAAGTAGATTACTTACGAGCACGTAATATTGTTTTTACTTATTCCTTATGATTTCTCCTATTTTAAGTCAGCACGTAATATTGTTTTTACTTATTCCTTCTGATTTCTCCTATTTTAAGTCACAGTGTATGGATGGAGTTGCTTTGTTCTGCTTAAAATTTAATTGTTTTGAGTTTTGGCCTCTTTCATGTTGAATGAGTCATTGTCGACTTTTCATCTCTTTTTGTAGGCTTGCATACTAACTTATATTTGATATTTCGCAGGTGTGAATCTATCCTTTGGGTTGGCTACAACTGTACAGCACGGATCGTGAAGGACAAAAGAAAAGCATGAAAGACCGCAAGGCTCCTGGTATTCCCCCGAAGAACTATTTTGTATATGAGTGTCATTTCTGCTCACATCGGAATGTAAAGAGAGGAACCCCAAGAGGCTATATGAATGACCTATATCCTGCCAAACCAAAAACTTCAAGCGTTGACCCTGTTATATAAGCAACCCAAAAGTCTGAACAGTTGGATACATGTATCGATAAGGCAAAAGTTGATCCTACTGAATCAGCAATGCGAAAGTCTGAACATTTGGATACGTTAGTGACTAGTATCGATAAGGCAAGAGTTGACACTATTGAAGGCTGTGGAGGCTGCACATGATGCTCAGATGAAGTGTGTCGCCGTTGCCTGCAAGCATCCATTGTACGAGCTTGGTGCTGCTGACTTGGTTGTGCGACACCTTGATGAGCTCTCAATCGTTGACCTAAAGAACCTTGCTGCTGTTGAGCTTACTGAATTTGGATCCCCTGAACCAGAGTTGGAGGAAGAGGATGATCCCTATCCTCCCATCTGTGGTGGCCGTTGATGATGGTTTCTGGTAGCCTCTCCCCAATGTACAGTAGTTGCGCTTAATATTATTCAAATAGGATGTAGAAAAATATAAACTAAAATGCAGGGCAAGAAGTGTATCAGAAGGTGGTCTACATTGGGCTGCCATTTATGTGACTTTGTACGTGATATTTGTATTATATATGTATACTTCTGGTTATCGCTACTTGCTTTTGGATTTTGAGTTGTAACTTGTAGAAGTTTAAAAGGTTGGACATAAATAATAATGAAAATAAGATGCATATGAATGGTTCCTTTTCAAAAATGATATGTATGGTAAAAGCGGACTTGCAACAAAAGCGTTGCTGTGTATTTGTCTTGACGAAATCATATTTATCTTTTAGTTGGAGCAGTTACCGTATTACCTCCTTAGTGTTTCCTGGTTTTCTCTAGCTAGGCATCATGTTTTCGACTGCACTTAATTCGATGGAGGTCATCGAGTCAAGGTGAGCTACTTTCATGAATATTTGCATGCTATCCTGTATACTCTAAACAGATCATGAATTGATGTTTAGTGATAAAGAGGCATATATTTTAATGGTTACCAGATTTGGGTGGTGCCTTGGCACAGTGATGAAGATAACCTTGCAGCAGTTCAGGATTTGCTCCAACTTTCTATGGAGCAGAATCCTCATGCTGTAGTTTCTGTGTTGTGATTGTATGAAATGGGAATCAAGAGGCAGCTTTTCCTTTTCATAAAGCACTTCCTTTTCTGGGTGGCTATGTTGTTTGAACCGTGGGTCTATCGGAAACTGCCTCCTTGCCTTGTAAAGATAGGGATAAGACTGCGTACACACCACTCTTCCGAGACAATGTGCCTGGATTACACCAGGTATATTGTTGTTGGCTATTAATTATTATGTTTGAAATCATTAGCTGCTATAAATGATTGAAGATCTTTATCCTGCAAATTTAGTGATGTTGGTAGTCACACCCTTGTGAATAGAATTTTGTTTCTACAAACCATGAAATAGACAGTACATTGCGACAAGAGAGAGTTGCTCAGGTAAGCGCTCGCCACCTCCCTCGAACCTTGAGGTTACTGATTTGAGTCACCAAAGGAGTGAAGCAGGGAGGCCCCAGGAGGGGTTAAGAAAAGTAAAATACGCGGGGACGTAGAGGAACTGAGTGATATGCACCATCCACCCCTACCCCCTCCCCAACCTCGAGGTTGGTAAAAGAAGCGCTCTTTCCACTCCTGCCTCCGCAAGCTAAAAGTTCTCAAGATATCTGACCTCATAAAATAGTTTCAAGAAAAAGGTATTTTGAGTTCTGAAATTCAATAATGGTTCATAACTATGAATTTAAGAAGTTAAAAAGCTTTTAGCCAAAGTTTGACAATAGTTGGCTACAAAATTGCCAAGGAAGAGAATTGATTGAATAAAGTCTCTGTCTTGGGCTGGGTTTTATTGGGTGAATCTAAAAAACAGATCCAAATTGGGTGACTTTCAAATTTTAGCCTTAAATAAAAAAGCTTCTTTAAAATAGTCTTTACCTATTAACTAATTTATTTTTTAATAAAATTGCCTCTGATCAATGGAGTAAATTACATAAATTATCGTCATAATGGATAACAACTCCATATTTATATTTTTCAATTTTTATTTTTTTTCTCTTTTTAATTTTACTTTTGATTTTTATTTTTTCTTTTCTCTTTTTATTTTTAATTTTCTCAACTCTTACTTTTTTCTATTTTTCCTCTCAACTTCTTTTTATTCTTTCTTCTTCTATATTATTTTTAGTTTTTATGTTTTTTCCTCTTTTTTATGGTTCTTTTTAGTTTTTCTCAACCCTTACTTTTTTTTACACCTTTCAATGTCTACTTTTATATATAAAAAAGAACTCTTTTTTATTTTTCTTTGATTTTTTTCTTTTTAAATTTTTCTTGACCTTTATTTTTATTTAATCTCTCTTTTTTTATCAACCTTTATTTTTTTTCCTATTCTCTCTCAACTTCTACATTTTCTTTGATTTTTGTTTTTTTAATATTTTTCTTCATTTTTTTTTCGCAATTTTTATTATTTTTGTTTTTTTCTTCGATTTCTTCCATTCAAGTTACATCTCATGAGCAAACGTTGACACAATCACATTATAAAGGCAAGACTTACGACTTTCGAACAATAAGCTACGTTTCATGGACAAGAATTTACGCTATTATATTGTAGAGGTAAGAGTTATGACTTTCAAACAACAGTTATGCTTCATGGGCAAGAGTCGACACTACCACATTGTATTTTGATTTATGAGATATTTTATAACTCTTACCTTAGAAGAAAGACTTAGCTCAAAGACTTTCAAACAATAAATTATACCCCACGGGCAAGAGTTGACTCTATCACATTATGTTTTCATTTATGAGATGTTTTACAACTATTGCCTTAGAGGGAAAACTAGCTCAAGGACTATCAAACAACAAGTTATGTTTCATGAGCAAGAGTCGACACTACCACATTGTATTTTGATTTATGAGATATTCTACAACTATTATCTTAGAGGCAAGACTTAGCTCAGGGACTTTCGAACAACAAATTATGCCCCACAGGCAAGAGTTGACTTTACCACGTTATGTTTTTATCTATGAGATGTTCTACAACTATTGCCTTGAAGGCAAGACTTAGCTCAAGGACTTTTATACAACAAATTATGTCCCACGAGCAAGAGTTGACTCTACCACGTTATATTTTCATTTATGAGATGTTCTACAACTATTGTCTTAGAGGCAAAACTTAGCTCAGGACTTTCAAACAACAAATTATGCCCCACGGGCAAGAGTTGACTCTACCACGTTATATTTTCACTTATGAGATGTTCTACAACTATTGCCTTAGAGGCAAGACTTAGCTCAGAATTTTCAAACAACAAATTATGCCCCACAGGCAAGAGTTGATTCTACCACATTATATATTCATTTATGAGATGTTCTACAACTCTTGCCTTAGAGGCAAGACTTGACTCAAGGACTTTCAAACAACAAATTATGCCCCACGGGCAAGAGTTGACACTGCCACGTTATGTTTTCACTTATGAGATGTTCTACAACTCTTGCCTTAGAGGCAAGACTTAATTAGCTCAAGCACTTTTAAACTATAAATTATGCCCCACGGGCAAGAGTTGACTCTACCACATTATGTCTTCATTTATGAGATGTTCTACAACTCTTGCCTTAGAGGCAAGACTTAGCTCAAAGACTTTCAAACTACAAATTATGCCCCACGGGCAAGAGTTGACACTACCACATTATGTCTTCATTTATGAGATGTTCTACAACTCTTGCCTTAGAGGCAAGACTTAACTAAAAGACTTTCAAACTACAAATTATGTCCCACGGGCAAGAGTTGACACTACCACGTTATGTCTTCATTTATGGGATGTTCTAAGGCAAGACGTAGCTCAAGAATTTCCAAATGATAAATTATGCCCATGTGCAAGAGTTGACACTACCACATTTTGCCTTTATTTATGATATATTCTACAACTCTCGCCTTAGAGACACGACTTATCTCAAATATTTTCAAATAACTTCATAACAACAATTCATGCCCTTAAATTTGCTTTGATTTCAAAAAAAGAAGATATCTTTGTGGATTATCCAAATTTTATTTATTAGAAAAATATAATAGAAGTTGAGAAAAAATAAAAAAGCGATAAAAAAAATAGACAAATAAAAAAAAGATTGAGAAAAAAGAAAAGAAAAAAATAAATATCAAGAAAAAAGCGAAGAATTAAAAAAATTGAGAAAAATAAAAATGAGAGGAAAAATAAAAATTAAATTTGAGAAAAATGAGGAAAAAAAAAGAGAACTGAAAAAAGAAAAAGCGATCAAACAAAATAGAGAAATAAAAAAAAAAGTGAGAAAAAAAGGCAAGGAAAAAATAAAGATTAAGAAAAAAGCGAAGAATTTTAAAAATTTAGAAAATAAAAAATGAAAGGAAAAAAAAAAGAACTGATAAAAACAAAAAATAAAAGAAAAATAAAGGTTAAAGACAAATTAATTAAAAATAGAAAAAGAAGAAATAGATAATGCTTGAGAAAAAAGAAAAAAGAGAAAAAAAAATAAAGATTGAGACAAATGAATTAAAACATGAAAATAAAATTAAATGAAAAATAAAAAGTGTAAATAATAATAAATAGAATAATAAAATTAAAGAAAAAAATAAAAAGTGAAAATAATAAAAAATAAAATTTGAGAGACAAATAAGTATGAAAAGTTTAAAAAATATATTTGAGGTTTAGAGGGACAAAATGGTACTTGTACTATACTTAAGTATTCTTATTTGGATCAAATATCTAAAGTCACCCATATTTGGATCTATGACATGCAATTTCTTGCTTATTGTGTCTTGTCAACCAACTCATTATAGTTTGGGCCAGTGTTGGCTCAATTGTTTAGGACCGGTTTGGTGGAACTTTCAAGATAATATTATGAGATTTTTACCCAATATAACGATTAGCTATTTGGCTTAGCAAACATATGGAATGTGCCTGCAGGGACATGGTTGAGCGGTCGGAAGGTGGCTCTCCTTGGGATTGAATTCATTTATTGTTTGTCGCTCTGTCATGAGCCGTCGCATGGGGCTTGCCTAGTATGGTTTTCCTGTGTTGTTTATAAGCTATTGCATGGTGAACAGAACGCCACAAAATACTCATTTCAATTGTGACAAAGATTGTAGATTTTCTCAATGTTCCAAAAGAAAAATAGATTGTATCTACGTCACATACCCTATAGTTTCAATGAGTTGTGGTACATAGTTGCATTTTAAATTTTGCATCAGATATCTTCTTTATAGCTTAATTCGGTTATAGAGCTAGAAGTATTTTCTTATGTTAGGAGAATTTGATGTTAAATTTACATGTCTGTTTTGGATATTTAATTTAAATAGTTGGAGATATTTTTGACTTGTATACTAAAGGAAGAGTATTTTTCAAGCTACTTGGTTAGTTATATGGTTTCGACTCGCTTATTATTCTTTATGGTGATACTTTTAAAGACTTGCGCATAGTGATGTTATATTTTTTTCTAATCGTATTTGTGTACAACCTTCCCAATGAGCACTTTCTCAATAGAGACGTTAACAAATAATTGATATATATTTATGACATATATATATCATATATATTTTCAGGTGTTGATCCTCTCAATAAATAATAATAGTGTAAGATACAAATTGTCATCCAACAAAGTGAGGTCTAGAAGGTAAATGAAAGGTTTGGGGAAGATAGAGGATACATGAGCTCCTCTACCTTAAAGGTGAGGCGAGGTAGAAAGTATGTTTCCGATAAATTCTTAAGGTGTTAATCCTCTCATACATATAAACTGCACTTCTCCCGCGTACACACATTAATTCAGTTTTTGCTAGAAAACACATAGGGTTAAAATCAAAATATTATATTCACTCGGTATCGGTTAGATTTAGAAATTAAATAGTTAAAATTGATGTCTTCACATGCATACATGCACATCTGGAGTTAAAATTAGTTACTATATTCACACGATTTCAGTTAGATTAAGATATTTTATGTGCGCGTGAATACTACTATATTTTAAAAGGCAAATGCTGGTAGAATTTAAAAAAGAAAAAACTCATATATACCGCAAAAATATGCATTAATTCATGCTACTTAAAAAGAAAATTCTGACATCATTATCCTAAAACGTAAAGGCAAATAAGATTAACTCAGCTAGCATTTGGTCATCAATTTTGAAAATTATTTTAAATTATATGTTTGACTTGAATCTAGACTTCAAAATTTATGGGCAAATAGTAACTTATAGTTGGAATAATTAACACATTTTTTTTTTTGCTTTAAAATTCTCGAGTATATATATATGCTGTCAGTCTTTAAGATACATTTTGTGAAGCAGTAGAATCTCCGTTAGATTCCATTTTCTCTCATTGCACACTCACGCACTTTTTGCTGCTTTGCTTAACTCTTCAATCAATCGCCGCCATATCAAAAATGGGAAACCGTCGGAACACGGTGGTTGCTATCAGCAACGACGACGAGGACGAAGTGCCCATATCGCGTCTAAGACGCGCTTCCAGTAATGGTGGCGGAGAAGAGAATGGGAATCAACGGAAACGGAAGAAAATAGAGCTGGAGGAAGAAGAAGAAGAGGAGAAGGAAAAGCCGAAGGTGAAGGAGGAAGAGGAGAGAGGGAGAGGGAAGAGTGTGAAAAAGCCGAAGAAAGTTGATGAAGAAGAGGAGGAGGAGGAAGCGAAGGTGGAGGAGGACCGGGTTGAAAAAGCGGAGGCAGTAGAGGAGGAGGAGCAGTTGGAAGACGCAAAGCCGATTGGTGAAGTTATCAAGGTTACTGGAAAAGGAAAAGGAAGGAGGAATCATTACAAGTCATTTGAGCATGATGGAAATGACTATGAACTTGTGAGTTTTTTTGTTATTTGTTTCGTTTCATCGAAAAAAAATGATTTTGAAAAACTGTTAGAAGTTAAATTCATTGTAGATTGGTTGTTCTGGGGAATTATTGGCTGTTTTACAGTATATCGTAGTTGAATTATGATTCGGAATGTGATTACATATAGTTTTGTATTTTGTATGATCGAAAATATGATGTTTTTGAATTGTGGTAACCGTTATGAATCGTTTGAGTACGATCGAAATCGTTACGAACTTGTGAGTTTTTTTTGCTTATTTGTTTCGTTTACATCGAAATTTTGCTTTTGAATGACTATAGGAAGTTAAATCTATTGTAGATTGATTGATGTTTTTGAAAAATTACTGTGAGTTTATGTGTGTTATAGCTGTATTAGGGATTGAAATGTGATTACATACTAGGTTTGTATTTTGTATGATGGGAATCCTTACTAGTGAGCTTTTTGTTTATTTGATTTGTTTATCGAAAAATGCTTTTGTATAAAGTAAAAATTGAATTGATTGAAGATTGGTTGATGTTTTTGGTAAATTACTGCCCCTTTCAGTGTAATCACATTTCCAACCATAATTCAGCTACAATACACTGAAAGGAGCAGTAATTTCCCAAAAACATCAACCAGTCTTCAATCAATTTAATTTCCTATAGTTATTCAAGGGTAATTTTCAATAAAAGAAACAAATAAACGAAAAGTCACAAGTTCATAGACTTGTGATCCCTTTAGCGCACCGGGATGCACTTTTTATTTCGGGAACAAGCCAAATATGTGCAGTATCACATTCTTCACACATGAATTCTCCAAATCTAAACTAGTTATTGTTATTATTTTATGATGTTGACGTAAAGATTAATCCAGGAATATAAGATTGTTAATAAGCCTCCATATCAAAAAGAAAAACTTTTTTTATAACCGCGGTGTTCGGGCCAGGCTTTCGCACACCTCGACTAAATCCACGGGATATCTTCCACCTTCCACTTCTCACCAACAATAACAGATATAAGTTAACTCTATCCCCAAGGCCTCTGTCTACCAAAGCTATGACATGACAGATGGGAAGAATCACCAAGTGGGATTTGGACCTGAGACCTCAGGTTCTCAACCCACTTTATTGACTACTAAGCCACATACCATTGGGTTCCAAAAGAAAACCTTTTTTAACACAATTCAAAGAATCATATTTTCAATACAAAATACAAAACCAATGTTTAGTCACATTTCATACCCTAATTCAGCTACAACACACTAAAAACAGTAGTAGTTTCCCAGAAACATCAATCAATTCAATTCAATTTCAGTTTATACAAAAGAGTTTTTAGATAAACACAAATCAAATAAACGAAAAACCCACAAGTTCATAGCGATTTCCGTCATACTCAAACGGCTTATAAAAACTTTTCCTCCCTCTTCCTCTTCTAGTAACCCTAATAACCTCACCAATCGGCTTCTCATGATCTTCCTCCTCTACCGCCAGCTCCGTCGCTTCGTCAACCCAATCCAAATCCACCTTTGCTTCCTCCATCTTCTTCACCGTCTTCCCTCTCCCTCTCTCCACCTCCTTCGACTTTGTTTTCGGCAACCTTTACTTTTCTTTTTGGTCAAGTTTCATTTTCTTATGTTTCCATTGGTTCACTTTCTCTTCTCCGCCGCTGTTCTTGGAGCCGCGTGTTACGTGCAATATCGGGAGTTCTTCCTTGTCGTCGCTTGCGGCTACCACTGCGTGCCGCTGGTTTCTCATTTTTGTTTTGCTACAAGTGGAGAGTGAAATGAGAGAACAAGGAATCTACTGTAGGTTCTTCTATTTGACAAAATATTTCACAAGACTAGGGCACAATATATATACCAAGACAGTTTTAGGGGTTGTTTGGTAAACCAGATTGTACTATTTTGTTATATTTGTCAGAATATGCAGAGAGAGTAGCTAGTACGACGCCACTGAGTGCACAGAGAGATACGAGAATTTCACAAATTGTAGAATTCCACTTGCTGACGCGTGTTATTTAGTTGAATTATTTATATGGAAATTAACAATTTTGATAGTATTTATTGGGATCTTATATCATAATTATGGTATTATCATGGGATAATTAAGTAAACTAATTATTCTATCATTTTTTGTTACTTAAAATAGCACAACTATTGTTTTTATTACCAAATATATTTCTATAGTTTTATTTTCTCTTTGTTGTTTTCCTTTGTTTTTTTTTTCATGATTTGGGATATAGTGATTTGAAAATATATATATTTGCTTATACTATCCGGTTTACAAAAACAACCCCTAAAAAATCTTGGTATATATATTGTGCCCTGTTCTGTTAAAACATTTTGTCAAATAGCAGAACCTCCAATAGATTCCTTGTTTTGTCATTTCACTCTACACTTGTAACAAACCAAAAATGGAAAAACGATGGCACGCGGTGGTAGCCGTAAGCGACGACGAGGACGAAATGCTGATATCGCGTGTAACACGCGGCTCCCGCAACGGCGGCGGAGAAGAGAAAACGATCCAACGGGAACGTAAGAAAATGAAACTCAATGAAGAGGAAAAGCCCTCGAAAACAAATCCGAAGGAGGAGGAGAGAGGGAGAGGAAAGAGAGTGAAAAAGATGGAGGATACAAAGGTGGAGTTGGATCGGGTTGTAGAAGCGACGGAGGTGGCGGAGGAGGAGGAAGATCATGCGAAGCCGATTGGTGAGGTTATTAGGGTTACTGGAAGAGGAAGAGGGAGGAAAAATTTTTATGAGTCGTTTGAGTATGACGGCAATCGCTATGAACTTGTGAGTTTTTCGTTTATTTGATTTGTGTTTATCGAAAAATGCTTTTGTATAAATTGAATTGATTGATGTTTTTTCGAAATTACTGCCCTTTTTAGTGTACTGTAGTTTAATTTGAGTTTGATATGTGATTAGACATCGGTTTTTATTTTTTTATTGAAAATGTGATGTCTTTGAATTGTGAAAAAAAGTTTTCTTTTGGAACCCAAAGGTATGTGGTCTAATGGTCAATAAAGTTGGTTGATACTGGGGTCTCAGGTTCAAATCCTAGTTGAGTGAAAAAACACTAGTTGATTCTTTCCATCTGTCATAACTTTGGCAGACAGGGTCCTTGGTGGACAGAGTTATCTGATATTTGTTGCTGCTGGGGGAGGTGGAAGGTATCCCTGCGTGACTAATGTGATACTGAATCTCAACATATTTGGCTAGTTAGCAGTATAAAAAGTCAACATTTGATTTTTTTTTAATTTAATGAGTATGTTTGATATAGTTGTACTCATCGTAAGGAGTTGGAGAAATGAGGGGGTTGGTTAAATCTGATTGGTATCTTCTCTTATAGAGGTATGATTACAGTGCAAGAGGCTTGTTTTTTTGGGCTTGGATGTTGGTATGAGAGAGGAAGGGAATTTTGTGAATCAATATCAACTCCGGTGGTTTTCTTTCATGGAATTTTCATTTTGTTGTTCATTCTCCCTTCACTAGCCATAAGCAATGTTGTTTTCCTAAGTGATATAGCTTCTGTTGACCTATGGTGTCTTTCTTATTACTAATTTGTTTCTTATACAGGAGGATCATGTGCTCTTGGTTCCAGAAGCAGATCAGAAGCCTTATGTGGCAATTATCAAGGTAATTCCTTTTCCCGGGAAGATGCATAACTTTTTTGGTACTTGCACCCAAGGGTATGGCATGAAGTGGGTGTAAACCTTGGACATCAGGGTTCAATTCCAATAAATACTGAAAACATTTGGAGATTGCTTTCCACATGCCTGTGCTTTGGTGGGCGGCACAAGTTGGCCTAACACCACTGTTAACGAAAAAAAGATCTTTTTTTTGGTAATTAGAGATATGCAAAATTTGAGCTTATTCTGAAGCTTATGTATTAGGTAGTTTTCCTTTTCACAGAGCTGCCTCTTTTTCTTTTCTTTGTTTTTTGAAAGGGGGCCTTGAGGTAACTGGTAAAGTTGTTGCCATGTGACCAGGAGGTTACGGGTCCAAACCGTGGAAACGGCCTCTAACAAAAATGCAAGGCAAGGCTGCATTTATTAGACCTTTCTGGCCCGTCCCTTCCCCGGACCCGTGCATAGCGGGAGCTCTAGTGCACCGGGCTGCCCTCTTTCCCTTTCTTCTGTGAAATTAACTCAATTCGACATGGATCTTAATTGCGAGTTTGCCTTTTTTATTGCACCATCAGAGAATATTTTTTCTTTGGTACTGCTACTGAAAATGTGAAATTAAACTTCCTCCGATGGGAGTAAGGGAAGGGGAGAAAATAGAATCAAAAGCAAAACATTAAATTGTAGCCTAAGAAGGAAAGAGCAGACGAAATATAACTCGTCTGGGAAAAGATAATATTTTCCTTCACTTCCATATATAGAATCTGTCTTAAAGTTGGGCGAAAAGAGGAGGTGTAGTTGCTGTAAGGTAAGTCTTTCCTTTGATTGGTAGGAAGTACAAGAGGAATTGAAGTGGAAGTGGAAGAAGAAGATGTGCAACAATGCCACATTTGTGTTTCATGTATCCCAACCCTCCATAAAATCTATTGTAAATTTAGACATGGGGACATGCAGGTACTATCTATGTTTTAGGAGGAGTTTTTTTCCTTCGATTAGCAGGTTGTTTAGGACTAGAGGGAATACAACATGTCATGAGTCTCTGTTGAGATCTTTCTCTCTGAAAGTTCCAATGTTAAACAACCTCTTTCTCGGAGAGTCGACTAACCCCCCCCCCCCCCCTTCTTCTTTTTTTTTCTCTTTCTGCAGCTTCCTGAACTGTTGTTCTAGCTTTGGCATGAAATTATTGGTGATGCATAATTCTATGGCTGTTAATTTTAGTGTGTGTAATTGCTTTTAATCTCTTTATCGGACTTTCAATTAGATTTTCTCCTTATAGGATATTACTCAGTCCAAGGATGGGAACATGATGGTCACAGGACAGTGGTTTTACCGACCAGAGGAAGCAGTAAAAATAACTGGTGGAAATTGGCAATCACTAGACAATAGGGAATTGTTCTATAGTTTTCACCGAGATGAGATCCCGGCGGAGTCGGTCATGCACAAATGCGTGGTGCACTATGTACTGTTAAGCAAGCAAATTCCAAAAAGGAAAGAGCATCCTGGTTTTTTTGTTCAGAAGGTATATGACACTGAACAGACGAGGCTTTTCAAGTTAACAGAAAAGTCTTTGGATGTCACCATTTGCCATTAGATATCTTAGAGCCGCATGATCTGTATGAACCACTACCTTGGTTCCCAAAAAGTAAGCACAGAACTTTTTGAAAGCATAAACAACTGCTAGAAGCTCTTGTTCAGTGACGGTATAGTTCTTCTGTGCTCTATTCAAGGCCTTGCTCACGTAGTAGATTGGATGAAATAGCTTTTCTCTTTTCTGACCAAGTAGAGCACCCAAGGCTACACCACTTGCATCACACATAACTTCAAAAGGTAGAGACCAATCGTGTGCTACAATAATAGGGGCTTCAACTAGCTTTCCTTTGAGGCATTCAAATGCCTTCAAGCAATCTTCACCAAAGTAAAACTTTGCCTCCTTCTCCAAAAGTTTGGATAATGGGTTTGTAATCTTGGAGAAGTCTTTAATAAACCTCCGATAAAAACCAACATGACCGAGAAAACTACGAACCCCCTTCACAGAAATTGGAGGTGGTAGTCTCTCGATAATTTCAATCTTGGCTCGATCAACTTCAATTCCCTTTTCAGAGACCTTATGCCCGAGAACAATGCCTTCCTTAACCATAAAATGACACTTCTCCTAATTTAGCACCAGATTAAATTCCACACATCGCTGCAAAGCCATACTCAGATTTGCCAAGCATGACTCAAATGACTCACCTACAATCGAAAAGTCATCCATAAACACCTCCAAGGTGTCTTCAACCATATCAGAGAAAATGGACATCATACACCGCTGAAAAGTGGCAGGTGCATTACATAGCCCAAATGGCATTCGTTTGAATGCAAAAGTACCATATGGGCATGTAAAAGTGGTCTTCTCCTGATCTTCAGGAGCAATGTAAATCTGATTATATCCGGAATAACCATCCAAGAAACAGAACCATCCCTTTCCTGCCAATCGATCAAGCATTTGATCTATGAATGACATTGGGAAGTGGTCCTTTAACGTCCACGAATTTAGCTTCTGGTAATCCATGCACACCCTTCACCCTGTGACAGGCCTGAGTGGAATTAGCTCATTCTTCTCGTTTGGTACTACTGTCATGCCCCCTTTCTTGGGCACACATTGTACAGGACTCACCCATTTACTGTCTGAGATTGGATACACCACCCCTGCATCTAACCACTTTATGATTTCTTTCTTCACCACCTCTTGCATAGGTGGATTCAGACGACACTGATGCTCAATAGTGGGTACGCAATCTTCCTCGAGCTGAATCTTGTGCATACATATGCCAGGAGGGATACCAATTATATCATCAATAGTCCAACCAATAGCTCTCTTATACCTCTTCAGAATAGAGATGAGAGCCTCTACCTGTTCTTCACCTAAATCAGCTGCAATAATAACCGGCAGTGTATTTTCACTACCCAAGAACACATACGTTAGATGACTGGGTAGCTCTTTCTATTCTAGCACTGGTGGCTCTTCAATGGATGGCTTCGCCGGTGGTGAAGGTCGATTCTTAAGGTCAAGGTCCAGCTTCTTGGGGGCATAAGAATACGACCCCATTCCTGTCAAAGCACAGATAGTTTCTTCGTACTCTTTAACATTCTCACGATCGAAGTTCAAAAGCACAGCAGCCAATGGCTCAATAGTAAGCTGCTTCTCTAAAGATAATTTCTTCTCATCCTCATAATAAACATCAGCTATAGAGAACACATTCATATCCTTGGGCTGCTTCATTGATTTGCATACATCAAAACGTACCACTTCGTCATTCATCTGAAATAAAAGCTCATTTGCTCGTAAATCAATAAGCACACTTCCTGTTGTGAGGAAACGTCGACCCAAGATTATGGGCACCTCAAAATCCACCTCGCAATCCAAAATAACAAAGTCTGCAGGAAAAATGAAGGTAGAAACCTTCACTAATACATCATACAAGATACCAACAGGTCGTTTTACCGACCTATCTGCCATTATAATCTGCATGTTGGTTGGTGTAGGATCGCCCAACCCCAACTGTCTATAGATGGCTAGTGGCATCAAATTAATGCTAGCCCCTAAATCACATAAAGCCTTAGCAAAGTCTAAAGATCCAACCGTGCAAGGAATAGTGAAAGAACCCGGATCTGCCTTTTTCTGTACCAGAGACCTCATGGCAATTGCACTGCAATGATGAAAATTATCTGCCAGTTCATAGCTCGCTGCCCTTTTCTTTGTCAAAAGGTCCTTCATGAATTTGGCGTATCCTGACATTTGCTCCAGTGCCTTCACCAAAGGCACATTTATAGTCAGCCGCTTCAGCATGGTCATGAATTTACTGAACCTGGTGTCATCAGCCTTCTTCTTCAGTCTCTGAGGAAAAAGTGGTGGTGGATTTGGAAGAGTTTTCTCCACCACTCCCTTTTTATTGTGCTTCCCATTACCAATCTTTTCAGACTGTTGGCATCTAGGTGTAGTATCATGAATGTTCTCATCCTGATCTTCAACTTCTATAGAATCATCACAATCTGCTTCAATAACATTCTCCTCTATACTATCAACCACAGGCTTGCCCTTGGATGGATTTTCCAACACTTTACCACTCCTAGTTGTAATAGCCAAACATGATCCATCTTTTCTTGGATTTTGGACAGTGTTACTCGGTAAAGTGCCAGCTTTTCTTTGATTGAATGCCGCTGATAGTTGACTCATTTGTTGTTCCAGCTGTTTTATTGAAGTGGAATGCGAGTCAACCAATTGATTTATTGAGGACAAATCATTTTTTACCTCAGTTACTCCCGTGTTGGTTGCCTCCACTCCTTTCAACAGCTTAGCCATCATGTCCTCCATAGACATCTTCCCAGAGCTAGATGCAATAGCTTCACGATTTCCAGGAGGGACATACAAACCACTCATGTCATTCTTATTCTTCCAATTCCCTTGGTCTCGGTCCTTGTATCCGGATTTTTCATAATAGTTCCTACCTTGGTTTCCTTGGACATTGCCTCGGAAACCTTCCTGATTATTCAAGTAATTTTCTTCCTCCTCAGAATCAGAGTCATCTCTTCCCTGTGATACAACAGCTTTGACCTTTTCTGTCTTCCCTGATAATAAATGCTTGGTAAGAAGGTCCATCTGTGTTTTCATGTGAGCCATATCCTGGTCACGTTCCTCTTCTCTTCGCCTCTGTTCTGCCGTCATACCAATAGATACGTTAGAGCTTGCTATCTCAGAATCCCTGGTATGCCAAGCTCTACTCTTCTTTGTCATACGATCCAGCATATCACATGCCTCAATAAAAGTAAGGTCCATGAATGACCCACCCGCAGCATTATCTACCACTGGCTTAGTGACCGAGTTCAAAGCCCTATATAATATTTCCATCAAGTGGACATTGGTCATCTGATGATTTGGGCACCGTATAAGCTTCTTCTTGAATCTCTCCCATGTCTCGTGGAGAGCTTCAGTTGGAAGCTGTCTGAAATTGCTTATCTCATCTCTTAATTGTGCTCTCTTGGATGGCGGAAAGAATCTTTCTAGGAAAGCTTCTTTTAGTTGCCTCCAATTGGAAATAGAGTCAGGAGTTAGCCCGTTTAACCATAGAGTTGCCTCTCCAGATAGAGACAATGGAAATAAGTGCAGCCGGATCGCATTCTGTCCAACCCCTGGATTGTCAAACGATTTGCATGTTGAGATAAAATTAATTAGATGCATATTCAAATCGTCGCCTGCAAGTCCACCAAATAACCCTTTGAGTTGCAATAGCTGGATCATAGTGCTAGTGATATTGAACTTGGCTCCGGGTGCCAAGGGCGGAGGAATAATAGCCCCTGTGGCACCAGCCCCATCCCAGTCGTCATCATCATCATCAAAAGCAACTTGCACAGCTCGGCGTTCGGGTCTCATTCTAGATTGACGATCTCTGTTGACATTCCTATTCACTGGTGCAACCACATCATCTGCACGCCTTGGATTTAATAACTCATCATCACCCAGGTCCTCATCATCAAGATTTGGTACCCGACCTAGGTTATCAACATTCTGTTGATTTACTTGTGCAGCTGCCAATGCAGATAATCTAGCCAGCTCCTGTTGAGTAGCCATCCTTTCAAGGTTTCATTGTGCATCCATTCTGCCAATGAGATGTGGTTCAGGATTTATAGGTAATAATGGCTAACCTG
The DNA here is from genome assembly GCA_030864225.1 of Capsicum baccatum var. pendulum. Taxonomy (NCBI): domain Eukaryota; kingdom Viridiplantae; phylum Streptophyta; class Magnoliopsida; order Solanales; family Solanaceae; genus Capsicum; species Capsicum baccatum. The sequence goes on from CM061550.1 coordinate 6,447,994, forward strand.
ATCTTCGTGTATTTGGCATGCATTCCACTAAACCTGAACAAAACAAAAACAACAAACAAAAAGTAAAATTTGAGAATCTTTGACCAAAGGGTCTATTAACTATCACAAACTTAGTTGACAACCGTATTCCCCGGCAACGGCGCCAAAATTTGATACGCCTAAATTACAACTCTTGTTAGAGAGTGCAAGCGGTCGCTGTCAAATATAGAACCCAACTGGGTTGGGTGTCGAATCCCACAGGGAATACTATGATCACTAAGTATTGCGATTATTATTAGACTGTTGATCGAAGGTTCCAAGGTAAGGGGGGTTTCAGTTTAGGTGCATAATAATATTATCAGTGTAATGATGAGATGATATGTGTAATAATATTTGATCACAGAGAATGACAAGTTAGGGTTATGTCCACCTTGTAGCTTCTACTTCTCTATTAACTATGAGTAATACGGATTTTATACATGCATGCACTTATAGAGAGACGTATTCTAATTCTAAATCCAAGTGTTTTTCAACCATCAAGGATTTATTCACCTTAGTTCTCTCGAATCCAAAGTGTATAACCAATTGTACGAACTCTCTAAGAAGTTAATCCTGTTAGGGCATTAACGTGTAAAATAGAGGTTGGAAACTCTATTTTCTTGTCACACTCTCTTTTCCAAACAGTAACTTTTCTATCGAACAAGTTATTGCTATAATGGCGCATTCCCTATGTTTGCAACCATGAGAATTCAATTAAAATGAAGAGAGTAATGATATAAGTGGATTACACCTCATAAATTCACAAACCCATAGCAATAGAGAGTATACTACAAGGTTTCCATAACCCTAACAAATAACTTAGCTACTCATGAATAAAACGGAAATCAAAATAGAAATCTTCATCATACCAAAACGTAGAACGATCTTGGTGATAAAGATGACTAACGAAAATAAGAGGGAAACGCATTTCTCTCTCTCCGTCCTCAAGCTAAGCTACTCTTTTCTCCGTTTAAAATAATACAGAATCTGAATTATACCTAAAAATTCAGCAATAATGCTTTTAATAACATCCTCCTCTAATAAATTGCTACTGCATCCTTAACTATTTAAAAATGTTGAGTTTGCTCGGGAAAAAGTTCCCATACATCACATTCAGTCCAAAAGCTGCTTTCCTTTTTATGTGAAGTTTTCCTTTACTGTCCACAGGTCCCCAAAGTGCTGTAATATTCTTCTTTAGTACCTGAAAAGCATGCTAATCACATAGGTCAGCTCACTTAACTGAAAATAGACTAAAAGTGCAAGACTTATGTATTTTATTCTCAAAACTTAGCTAAAACATGGGTAAGTTATGGTGCTTAGACGTATAAATACGCCCAACATCAGGAACTTTCAAAAATAATAAGAAAAAAGAAAATAACGAAAAGCTATAAGAGCTATAGGGAAGGATATAAAAAATGAGACCCTGCTCTTTATGGCGGAGATAACATATATAGCACTATATAAGTGTCCATAGAAATTGAATGAGTCATTTTCTTTACATTGTATAATTATGTGTTTTATATTTTCTATACATAGTATAAATGCGATCACGGTTCATTTAGATTTGTATTGTTTCTTTAACCGAATGCCAAAATTATCATACTGAAATTTCAAATAGTGTACCATATCATACCTTGCTCAAGAATTTCATTTAGACAAGTATTTGCCATTCGCGCACCTCGACTAAATCCACGGATATCTTCCACCTTCCACTTCTCACCAACAATAACAGATATCAGTTAACTCTGTCCCCCCAAGGCCTCTGTCTACCAAAGCTATGACATGACTGATGGGAAGAATCACCTAGTGTTTTTTCTCAACTGGGATTTGGACCTGAGACCTCAGGTTCTCAACCCACTTTATTGACTACTAGGCCACATACCATTGGGTTCCAAAAGAAAACCTTTTTTTACAAAATTCAAAGCATCATATTTTCAATACAAAATACAAAACTAATGTTTAATCACATTTCATACCCTAATTCAGCTACAACACACTAAAAATAGTAGTAGTTTCCAGAAACATCAATCCATTCAATTCAATTTCAGTTTATACAAAAGCGTTTTTCGATAAACACAAATTACATAAACGAAAAACTCACAAATTCATAGCGACTTCCGTCATACTCAAAGGACTTATAAAAACGTTTCCTCCCTCTTCCTCTTCTAGTAACCCTAATAACTTCACCAATCGGCTTCACATGATCTTCCTCCTCTACCGCCGGCTCCGTCGCTTCGTCAACCCAATCCAAATCCACCTTTGCTTCCTCCATCTTCTTCACCCTCTTCCCTCTCCCTCTCTCCTCCTCCTTCGACTTTGTTTTCGGCAACCTTTACTTTTCTTTTTGGTCAAGTTTCATTTTCTTACGTTTCCATTGATTCACTTTCTCTTCTCTGCCGCTGTTCTTGGAGCCGCGTGTTACGCGCCATATCGGGAGTTCGTCCTCATCGTCGCTTGCGGCTACCACTGCGTGCTGCTGGTTTCTCATTTTTGTTTTGCTACAAGTGTAGAGTGAAATGAGAGAACAAGGAATCTACTGTAGGTTCTTCTATTTGACAAAATATTTCAAAAGACTAGGGCACAATATATATACCAAGACAGTTTTAGGGGTTGTTTGGTAAAACAGATTGTACTATTTTATTGAAAATGTGATGTCTTTGAATTGTGAAAAAAAGTTTTCTTTTGGAACCCAAAGGTATGTGGCCAAATGGTCAATAATGTTGGTTGAGACTGGGGTCTCAGGTCCAAATCCTAGTTGAGTGAAAAAACACTAGTTGATTCTTTCCATCTGTCATAACTTTGGCAAACAGGGTCCTTGGTGGACAGAGTTATTTGATATTTGTTGCTGGGGGAGGTGGAAGGTATCCCTGCGTGACTAATGTGATACTGAATCTCCACATATTTGGCTAGTTAGCAGTATAAAAAGTCAACATTTGATTTTTTTTTTTTATTTAATGAGTATGTTTGATATAGTTGTACTCATCATAAGGAGTTGGAGAAATGAGAGGGTTGGTTAAATCTGATTGGTATCTTCTCTTATAGAGGTATGATTACAGTGCAAGAGGATTGGTTTGGTGGGCTTGGATGTTGGTATGAGAGAGGAAGGGAGTTTTGTGAATCAATATCAACTCCGGTGGTTTTCTTTCATGGAATTTTCATTTTGTTGTTCATTCTCCCTTCACTAGCCATAAGCAATGTTGTTTTCCTAAGTGATATAGCTTCTGTTGACCTATCGTGTCTTTCTTATTACTAGTTTGTTTCTTATACAGGAGGATCATGTGCTCTTGGTTGCAGAAGCAAATCAGAAGCCTTATGTGGCAATTATCAAGGTAATTCCTTTTCCCTGGAAGATGCATAACTTTTTTGGTACTTGCACCCAAGGGTATGGCATGAAGTGGGTGTAAACCTTGGACATTAGGGTTCCATTCCAATAAATACTGAAAACATTTGGAGATTGCTTTCCACATGCCTGTGCTTTGGTGGGCGGCACAAGTTGGCCTAACACCACTATTAACGGAAAAAAGATATGTTTTTTGGTAATTAGAGATATGCATAATTTGAGCTTATTCTGAAGCTTATGTATTAGGTAGTTTTCCTTTTCACAGAGCTGCCTCTTTTTCTTTTTTTTTTTTTTTGAAGGGGGGCCTTGAGGTAACTGGTAAAGTTGTTGCCATGTGACCAGGAGGTTACGGGTTCAAACCGTGGAAACGGCCTCTAACAAAAATGCAAGGCAAGGCTGCATTTATTAGACCTTTCTGGCCCGTCCCTTCCCTGGACCTCGTGCATAGCGGGAGCTCTAGTGCACCGGGCTGCCCTCTTTCCCTTTCTTCTGCGAAATTAACTCAATTCGACATGGATCTTAATTGCGAGTTTGCCTTTTCTATTGCACCATCAGAGAATATTTTTTCTTTGGTGCTGCTACTGAAAATGTGAATTAAACTTCCTCAGATGGGAGTACAAAAGGGAAGGGGAGAAAATAGAAGCAAAAGCAAAACATTAAATTGTAGCCTAAGAAGGAAAGAGCAGACGAACTATAACTCGCCTGGGAAAAGGTAATAATTTCCTTCACTTCCATATATAGAATCTGTCTTAAAGTTGGGCGAAAAGAGGAGGTGTAGTTGCTGTAAGGTAAGTCTTTCCTTTGATTGGTAGGAAGTACAAGAGGAATTGAAGTGGAAGTGGAGGTGGAAGATGTGCAACAATGCCACATTTGTGTTTCATGTATCCCCACCCTCCATAAAATCTATTTTAAATTTAGACATGGGGACATGCAGGTACTATCTATGTTTTAGGAGGAGTTTTTTTCCTTCGATTAGCAGGTTGTTTAGGACTAGAGGGAATACAACCTGTCATGAGTCTCTGTTGAGATCTTTCTCTCTGAAAGTTCCAATGTTAATCAACCTCTTTCTTGGAGAGTCGACTAACCCCCCCTCCTCTTCTTTTTTTTTCTCTATCTGCAGCTTCCTGAACTGTTGTTCTAGCTTTGGCATGAAATTATTGGTGATGCATGATTCTATGGCTGTTAATTTTAGTGTGTGTAATTGCTTTTAATCTCTTTATCGGACTTTCAATTAGATTTTCTCCTTATAGGATATTACTCAGTCCAAGGATGGGAACATGATGGTCACAGGACAGTGGTTTTACCGACCTGAGGAAGCAGTAAAAATAACTGGTGGAAATTGGCAATCACTAGACAATAGGGAATTGTTCTATAGTTTTCACCGAGATGAGATCCCGGTGGAGTCGGTCATGCACAAATGCGTGGTGCACTATGTACTGTTAAGCAAGCAAATTCCAAAAAGGAAAGAGCATCCTGGTTTTTTTGTTCAGAAGGTATATGACACTGAACAGATGAGGCTTTTCAAGTTAACAGAGAAGTCTTTGGATATCACCAGAGACGATGAAGCACGATCTAGATCTGGTCAGCCTCCAGCAGAAACTCCAGGAAGTTGTGCAAATAATGCTTCAGAATACTTCACCATCCTTTCAAACTTCAAAGTCCTAACAGGTGAAAGACAGCGTGACAAATGGCTGGAAAAACTGCTGCAATCAATTCAGTATTTCTGCAGCCCTGTGGATAATGCACAAAATGATGGTACAGAAAACGGGGGCTCAGATGCTGCTGATCTTACTGGTGACACAGATTCTGCAAAACACGTGAATGAGTCTCTAGACAACAGTGCTGAAGTAAGAATTATTCTTTTGAATGATTTTGATGATTGACAGAATTTATGTATAGTTCGCCAGTTGCTATTATACGGGAGGATTTTCCTTGAAATGTTTCTTCTGTTGGATTATTTTCAGGGTGACGTGTTCCGAAGGCCAGACAGTGTTGTCCCTGCTGTGGTCTCTCCAGAGAAAGCTACACACGAGGCCCTCTCATCTGATTTTCAGAAGTACAATCAGAAGATGAGGCAGTTAACATTCAATCTTAAGGTGAGTATTTAAGGGGATGGGGGAATGAGCATGGAGTTTATTTAATTTTCTTCTTATTTTCTATGTAGGTATGTATTTACCTTCTAATTTTCCAGTCTTTCTATCTTGTAAATTTATTGCCAGAACACCTCACTCTTAGCACGCCGTCTTCTGAAAGGGGAGTTGGATCCCTCTCAGATACTGAACATGTCCCGAAATGAGCTAAAGGTATGGGTTCAAGGAATTAATTTTTTCTGAATTTGAGGATTGATTTATGTTTTATCAACTTTGTAAGCAGATAAGTCTTAAATGTTTGACATAGTAGTTTTTATGTATATGTTCTATTGATTTCTGAACGGGTTAGCTCTTGCTTTGTTGAACTTATCGGCTTGTTTTTCATCAATTCACCAGGTGCAACCTCAATAGGTTTGCTTGAAGTGCATGAAATATAAATATTGTTCAGCTGTGGGTAAAGTGAAGCTGATTTTGAAAACTAAAGTACGATTGAGCATTTTCCTAAGTAAACACACAATAAAAGAAAATATGATTTGCCCTTCGAGATTTTTGGTGATGACTGGAAGACGGGGATGATGAATAAGATGAGTGTTTGAGAAGAACAATGACTTCTGCATGACGGTGTTTTAGGATTATGTTAGTGTTAAGAAGAGATCCAACCCTAAGAAAGGGTAGTGTCAAAAACATTGTCAATGATGCTGAAGCGAGAGAATCTTAGAATCCATAAAACAATAGGAAGGAATATATTTGGTCTTGATATATAAAGTCTTTTCACAGCACCTCCGTGGTGCTATTCCTAACTAATAAGCTTCTTACTTCTGAACAAAATTTAAAAAATATAGAAGAAAGGTGAGCCGTCAAGACCAGGGTCAGATGCCTCCTTATTTGAGAAGGAAGATTTTTGAGGTTTCTTCCCAACCTAGGTTAGGGATTGTTAGAGATGGTAGCTTGCTTCTGAAACGTTAGTGCGATTTGATCTGTGGACAGATGTTGCCGGCTCAAAAATTAAAGAGCTATAATGGGGAAAAGAAAGATGCACAAACAAGAGGAAACTGGAAGAGGAGTATGAATTTGAGGATGAGTATGTAACACTTTAGTGGAAAAAGGGTATATCTTAATTGAAATGTGCAGAAGTGTATGGAATTGTATACACATCTATATGATCAGGGGAACAAATATGAAGTGAGTGGTATTAACTTATTATTTGAGCCATCCTTTAGATCTATAAATTCTAGTATCTTTACTAATCTTTGAGAAGTATCTGATATTTCATACTTAATTTGGTTCACATTCTACTTGATTGTTCCTCCTCTCATAGTTAAGTAATTTAATACACACTGTTAAACATTGCCCTTTTATCTTTTTCCATTTTTCATCTAATCCAATCTTCTACCTTTTCCTAGTTCCTACTTTCATAATCTTATATACATTTATCATTATACAAGAGAGCTACTAGGGAACCTTCAAAAATAGTAAGAAAAAAGAAAATAACGAAAAGATATAAGAGCTATAGGGAAGGATATAAAAAATGAGACCCTGCTCTTTATGGCGGATATAACATATATAGCACTATATAAGTGTCCATAGAAATTGAATGAGTCATTTTCTTAACATAGTATAAATGTGTTTTATATTTTCTGTACCTAGTATAAACGCGATCACGGTTCATTTAGATTTGTATTGTTTCTTTAACCGAATGCCAAAATTATCATACCGAAATTTCAAATATTGTACCATATCATACCATGCTCAAGAATTTCATTTAGACAAGTATTTGCCATTTGAGGAGATTATCAGCTGTTAGTAGAAAACCTTTAATTTCGTATTTCTGTTGTGGAATCACAAAATTGGTGCCAGCAGATTATTCTTTCCTTTGTTTGATCTTATCTTCCACTTCTGTCTCAGGAAGCTCTCACAGCAGAAGAGTTGGCAAGCAGGGAGCCCTAGGAGCCAGAGCTCATACAGGTTTATACTATTAACATTATTTTGTTCCTTAAGCAGGTTTTAATTTAACTAACCAGGGCAAACTTTAGTTTACTACTTTTGTGGCAGAGTTGGTCTTTTAATTCTCATTACTAGATATGTGTATAGATCCACTAAATGTGATAGAAATATTTTCTTGTAACCAAGTAAAAAATCCTCTCTTTCGGCGGAGCATGTTATCTGTTCATGCTGAGAACTTGAAAGAGGAGTTTAGAAATTTGGCCATCATTAGTTGGCAAAATTTGGTATGATGATGTTATATGACAGGAGTTTTGAATTTGACATATCTTAATTGCTCATTTCTATTCATGTTGTGAGACAGATGACCAATACTTCTTACACAAACTTAACACAGGTTAAGTATATCGTTTCTTGTTGCTTAAATTCTGATCGGTTTGTGGCACAGATGACTGATGCTCGTTGCAAAAGATGCACAGAGAAAAAAGTGCGGCTCGTGGAGATTATTCAGGCTGGGCATAGAGATCGTTACTCGGTTTGTCCTTGCAGCTTTTATTTGGGGTTTGAGATATACTTGCTACATATATACATCATGACGTATCTTTTTGGATATTTCTTGTACCCTCTTATTGTTCATTTTGCTTTTTGTGACGGGGTGGAAAACTGTTTACTATGTTAGCAATTGCTTGTTGCATCTGAAGTTTTTTATAGTTGATTGAACATTGTCTTTGTTGCATCTCTGAGTGGAGAGTTAATATGTTGGTAATAGTGAGGAGGAGATTTGAACTTAAGACAATATCATGTTATGTTTAAGATGATGTGACAATAATCAATCTCTTTTTGGGTTCTTTTCTGTTCTCGGGGTAAAGCTAATCCATCACGTCATTGTCATTATACTAAATCACCATGCAAGATGTTGAAGGGATTTACCTTGCGTAGGGACCTTTTTGCGTGTTGTCTCTTAAATATATGTAGTCATTTTAGATTTTTACTTGTATTTAAAGAATAAAACAGATTGAATATGGTGTAAACACCATTTAAAAATTTCTTCTTCCCCAAATATTTTGATTTCAGCACTAACTGCTTCTTGTTTCTTTTTTTTCTTTTCCATACCTCAGTTGGAGTGTGTTGCTTGCGGCAATACTTGGTATGCTTCTAGGGACGAAGTTGCTAGCCTCTCAATTGGGCCAAATTTGGCAGAGTGTTGGAGCAGAACCGTTGGCCACTGCTAAGTTCGAAGATGTAGAGAAGAACTTAACGAGTCCACGAAGAGCTGACGAAGGAGCTAGTGACATTCTAAAGAAAACTACTGAAGCTTACATGCCGGTTCTATATAGCCAGAAATCATTTAACTAGACCAAGCCTGAAGACAGTGCTACTACTAGCAATGCCGACTGAACCGTCTGCTAGTTTCTTAGTCCATGTTAGACACAACCATCTCCAATAAGTAATAGATAGCACACATAGATACAGTTCTTTGTACTGTTTACTGGGTTCTTGCTGGTATATATATATGGGGTAGTTGAAAAAATAATAGTCTGGATAGAAACTCAATAGTGAAGGGTGCGACAACTTGGTATGGTGTTCGCCTTCTTAATATTATACAATCGGCAAAGTTGTAAAAGGTAGGTTGAGGTTGATGGGTATAATGTTATGTTGTTTTGGATTATTATTTTGTTTCTGCTACCTAAATGTGAGGTGATTTATGTTTTGAAGAGGAGCGTTGGAGTGACCAGTAAAGTTGTTGTCATGATCCTGCCATGTGATCAGGAGGTCATGGGTTCAAGCCTTGGAAATAGCCTCTGGCAGAAATGCAAGGTAAGGTGGCGTACAATACACCCTTGTGGTGGGGTCCTTCATTGTACCCTGCACATAATGTGTGTTTTCAGTTAAAGTGGAGTAAGGCCGCATTTATGTGTCTTAATGGTTTTGGTCCATCTTTTTTATTATTATTTTGTTATGTATATAGACTTTTGTTGATATTCTGGTGTTATATGAATCGGGGTCGTCTGGTATGGTGTATAAGAATAATGTTGAATAGGGTTGTATTATTAATGTCAATATAAGTTATCCTCGCATTGCTCTTATTAATGATTTTTGACATGAATGCAGATTTGTGGTAATATTGTGGTGTTATACGAACTGGGGTTGTTTTGCAGGATGCATAAGAATATTGTTTACTAGTGTGTACGAGAATTTTAAGAGGTTGGCATAATTCATAAATAATAATGAAAATAAGATGCATATGAATGGCTTCGTTTCAAAAAAGACATGAAAGGTTGAATATGAGGACTTGCTGCACCACAACTTCTGTTGTGTAGTTATCTTCTCGAAATTGTATTTATCTAGTCGTAGCAATGAATGTGTTGCATATGCTCCTTATAGCGTTTCCTGGTTTTCTCTTGCTAGGCGCCACGATTTCCATTGCACATAATTTAGTGGAGGTCGTCGAGTCATGATGAGTTATTTTCATGAATATCTGTTATGAATGGGTCGAAAGTAGTTATGGTAAAGCAGCCCAATACCTCATTAAGTGGCTATGTGTGGGATATGGGTTGATAAATAGAACATTTTAGTAAGAATAGATTTATGAAAATTGTGATAATTGCTTAGGCAAAGCTATGCTTCTCATCCCCAATTCTCTCTAATCTTCTCATCCCCGTCTACTAGTCTTCTTCTTCTTCATATTGTAATTTCTTCTTCCCGTATTAATCAAAGTTAATTAGTTTCATTCAGTTTGTGTAATGATTTTGAGTTGATAATTTGAGATCGTTACATTGGTGCTTTCATCCAGAGGTCTCTCAAATGGAGTTGGTGCTTTCATCCAGAGGTCTCTCAAATGGAGGACCAAAAAGTACTCAAGGCATTTGTTGATGATCCAGTTCGTGATTCAATCAAACAAATGAAGGATTCTATCTCTAAAGATCTCGCTGAATTTAGGTTGATGTTGTTGGACGTTTTGGGTAAAAATCCCACGACCACTTTTGAACCTTCAAAAACAGTTATGAACGCCAAATTAGGGAAGTTTCGTGGCGAGAATTCGGAGGCCTGGATAGTCCAAGCAGAGCACTATTTTACTTTCTATAAACTTAAGGAAGATCAAAAGCTCACCGTGGTTTCGTTCTATTTTGATGGTGAAGCATTGGAGTGGTACCATTGGTTATTAAGGAATAATCAATTAATTGATTGGCTACATTTTGCTGATAAGGTGAGAATTCGATTTAAACAGAAAGGATTGGAGTCTGCAGGAGGGAGATTCGCAAATGTCAGGCATGTAGCTTCCGTGACTGAGAACCAAAGTCATTTTGGGCTTTGGCAAATTGGATGCACACAAGGTGTTTGAAGAAATGCCGGCCAGGAAAACTGAAAATGTTGTGGATATTGAAACACTGCTTCAAACACCGGATGCTATGAAACAAGAGGGTGAATATGAGGATACATCATTACAAGTTAAAACTGAGGGGGCTGAAAATTTGCTAAATCAAGCAAAACAGGGGATCCATAATTCAGAGGAGATAGCCAATTTAGATTTGGATGACAAAGAAGAGGATCCCTTGCCTCTTGATCTTGTTGTTGCAGATACAAATGTTCGAAGAGGCGAATCATTGCAGAGCACAGAAAGAGGTGCTCAGGTTATAGCAAACGAAGCACAAAAGTTGTTTGGTATTTATTTTCAAGGAGCCAGGCAACATTTGGTTAACAATGCACAAGTCGACTCACTCTGGGAAAGAAGTGACCCCGTGATTTTGAAAGAAACCAGATTGATGCACAAGCATGCATCTATTCATTTTCCATTTGATCCTGGTGAGTCTGTTTCTCCATCCATTATGTTCGAGAGCTTTGATATACATTTGGCTATATCTAACTACTTGTCTATTACATTATATTATAGTGTATTTGTTCTTGATGGTACTGTGGAAGGTGGAAAGTTGTTTAATGATATGTCAAATAGCAAGGTGGGTGTATAAACTGGTCGGCATCAGTTGTCACAACCACTTCCAAAACCACCTTTCTCAGCTTTACTATTAGATTTCATTGCCCAAGTTGATCAGTTGGTTGAAATAGCAAAGGAATTCGACGTCGATGGTTTTGTCATAATTAGTGGGATTAATTCCAAGACAAATGGTTGTATTTTTGCTGCTAACTTCAGTCGTAATAGACAACTCGCAACACCTGCAATTGTTGTCATGCTACAGGAGTGGAAAGATTTAAAATTAAGAAGTGAATGTTTTACTGGAAACAAAGAAAAACATGGTTGTAATTGGTTGATAGCAGTGGCGATGGAGAGATTTGGTGTAGAGGTAGCAGTGGCAGTGGAGAGATTTGGTGGAGAGGGAGCTTTTCAAACTGTTCATTGGTACTTAAAGGTGGATAATTTTAGCTTCGTGTTACTGAGTACTGTCGGTATCATATTTCAAGTGCTCCCAGAGGTTCTTTTGATCCTAATAGTACTCTGGATGATATTCTTAGCATCCCATTATTTAATACCAATGCATATAGTTTGGCCGATTATGTGATTATGTCATTTGGAAGAGAAGGAATAGATGCCAAGAAAACAGGGAGCGATGAGGGCATTGAAGGTCATCTTTTTACATATCTTTGCCATGTTAGTCAGCAGCTAAACAAGAATGATGTAGCCACGTCTACAATAATCTAGGCTGCCAACCAAGTTAGTTCTTCGTTGCTTACTAATCTAACTGAAGCCGAGAATGCTCTTGCCTACTTAAACCTTGAGGACAAGGTTCTTTTTGAGGGCGGAAGTATTGTTATGAATGGGCCGAAAGTAGTTATGGTAAAGCAGCCCAATACCACGTTAAGTGGCTATGTGTGGGATATGGGTTAATAAATAGAACATTTTAGTAAGAATAGATTTATGAAAATTGTGATAATTGCTTAGGCAAAGCTATGCTTCTCATCCCCAATTATCTCTAATCTTCTCATCCCCGTCTACTATTCTTCTTCTTCATATTGTAATTTCTTCTTCCCATATTAATCAAAGCTAATTAGTTTCGTTCAGTTTGTGTATTGATTGTTGAGTTGATAATTCAAGATCGTTGCAATATCTTAGATAATTGTTCTGTGTACTAGTATTTCTCTCTTGATTTCCAATGTTTGCGATGATGACTATGCTTTTTTTTAAATGAAAGCCTCATGGTGAAGGTGATACGCAGCAATATTTTTGCGAATCAGCAGTAATTTCATCGTGCTATTTGTAGTTCATTTGTGAGCACAACTTAATTGTCGTCAAGAAACTAGTCTCTTGTCTTCCCATCCAATACTTGAGAAGAAACAAGGACACATAATCCTGCCTTTGTACGGTGAATATAGTACCTCAGAATAGTTCAGAATTTGCCTGGAAAAGGCAGAGTACATAAACCATCACCAAGAAGTAGATTACTTTTGAGAAGGTAACATTGTTTTTACTTATTCCTTCTGATTTCTCCTGTTTTAAATCACAATGTATGGATGGAGTTGCTTTGTTCTGCTTAAAGTTTACAACTGTTTTGAGTTTTGTCCTCTTTCATGTTGAATGAGTCATTGTCGACTTTTCATTTCTTTTTGTAGACATGTATGCTAACTTTTAATCGATAATTCGCAGGTGTAAATCTATCCTTCAGGTTGGCTACAACTGTACAACATGGATTGAAAAGAACAAATGAAAAGCACGAAAGAACTGCAAGACATCTGGTATTACCCCAAAGAACTATGTTGTATATGAGTGTCATTTTTGTTCACATCGGAATGTAAAGAGAGGAACCCCAAGAGGCTATATGAACGACCTATATCCTGCCAAACCAAGAACTTAAAGAATTGACCCTATTATATCAGCAACCCAAAAGTTTGAACAGTTGGATACATGTATCGATAAGGCAAGAGTTGATCCTACTGAATCAGCCGATGAAATAGGCATAACATGACTATGAACACATGAAGCAGTCAGCTGGATTAGATATTTTTACATATGCGGTAAATAGAATTAGTTAGCCACGTGTAAAAGTTAGTTACAGATATTTTTTAGATGACGGTTGTAGATATTTTGTAGATGACAGCTGTATACAGAGTAGTATAAATGTACTGTCATAAGGACAAAAGCAGTTATCAATTCATTTTTCTTCCTTCATCAATCAATAAGATCTCTTCTATTCTTCCTGGTTCTTCTTAGCTCAAGCTCAACATCAATGGTCGTCAATGGCAGTTGAGCTTCTAATATACAATGGTATCAGAGCCCTTGACCAAATTTGTGGCTTCAGTTTAATCGATCTTATAGGGTGTTAATAGTCGACAGACGATCACTGTAGTTGCTTAATCAACACAACAATGGCTGCCTCTAAAATTGATCCTACTCATCCACTTTTTCTTCATCCTTCTAATACAGTTGGAGGTCCAATTATACCCATTCCATTTTCAGGATCTGAGAACTATTTTACCTGGAGCAGGTCTATACGTATCCAATTGCTTGGTAAGAATAAGCTAGGGATCGTTGATGGAACCTGGAAAAAGGGGGATTTTTCTATGGATTTAGCTCATCGGTGGTAGGCTCAGTATCTCCGGAATTACACACTGGCATTCTTTATACTCTAAGTGCAAAGATTATCTAGGATGATTTACAAGAGAGGTTAGATAAAGTCAATACATTTAGAGTTTATCAGCTGCATCGCGAGATAGCAACTCTAGTTCAAGGATCTGACAGTATCTCCATTTATTTCTCCAAATTGAGGCATCTCTGGGCAGAATTCGACAACATGATATCTCCTCCTTATGATTGTGCGAAATCTAAAGGTTTTTTGCGACACATAGAAGGGTTAAAGGTGTTGCAGTTCCTTATGGGACTCAATGAGAGTTATGAGCAGGCTCGCAACCAAATATTAATGACTAGTCCTACTTCCTTCATTTCTGGAGAGAGAATAGAATTGATAGAATTGGGGGCCATGATGGCTGGGAAAGGCAACTCTTATCATAAGCCACAGAAAAACTGTGGCTACAAAGGGAAGAAGAAGGAAGGAATTCCTAGTGGTCCAACTGCACATCATGCAGCTGCTAATCCTATTACTGCACCGATATACAGAGGCACCATAGCTTATAATGCTCCTTCTGATGACTCTAATTCACATGTGAATGTAGGAAATTTTCAAGCTGGATGTTCTACTAGTTGCTCAGCTGTAACACAAAATTTTCCTCGGGCACCCTATCAGGATCAACATGACAAAATAATAATGATGCTTGACAAAGATGGTTCACAACCTGGAGTGGCAAACATAGCAGGTATTGATTTTCATACTTTGTCCACTGTAGAGAAAGTACGATGGATCATTGATACAGGTGCAACCAATCACATGTCTGCCAACTTAGGTGCCATAAGTGCTATAGATAAAGTACCTACACTATCTAATCAAAGAGTTTATTTACCAAATGGTGGGATAATACTGGTCGCACACAGGAAAGTGCAAAACTGGAGACATAGGGGTGATCAAGAATGTGTTGTACATACCTGAGTTCAAGTATAATCTTCTATCAGTCTCCAAGATAACAAGGGAACTTAGTTGTTTTATTTCTTTCTATCTTCGTTTCTGCTTATTCCAGGACCTTGTTACCGGGATGTTGAAGGGGATTGGTAAAGAAACTGATGGATTATACTTACTGACTGTCCACACATCTATAGACAATAATATTAGTGGCATAGAAGACTGGCTTATCCCTCTAGCAATTCTCTAAGGTTACTTTTTGGTTATACTGTAGATGTCTATAAATCAGTCTTATCTAACTATGAAGTCTGCCCTTTTACTAAACATACTAGACATTCTTTTCCTCTTAGCACTAGTACCTCTCTTAAGTGTTTTGATTTATTTCATCTTGATGTTTGGGGACCATATCATACTAACACTTTTGATGTGACTAAATTCTTCTTGACTATCGTAGATGATTATTCCCATATCACTTGAATTTTTCTGCTCAAGTTTAAGAGTGATGTGCTATCTGTATTAAGAACATTTCTTAAAATGGTACACACACAATTTGATGCAATAGTAAAAGTGATTAGGAAATATAATGGAGGAGAATTGACTAGCAATCATATAAAAGATCTTTTTAAGGATCTTGGTATTATTCATTAGAGAATTTGTGCTTACACCCCTCAACAAAATGGTGTAGCTGAGAGGAAACATAGGAACCTACTTGAGGTGTCAAGAGCATTGCGATTTCAGGGTCATATAACTTTGAAATTCTGGGGTCATTATATATGTGTTGTTGCTTATGTAATTAACAGGCTTCCCTCAGTAGTTCTTGGAGGCAAATCTCCTTATGATCTGTTTTTTGGGAAACCACCTTCTCTTGTTCATATGCAAGTCATTGGTTGTTTGTGTTAGACAAGTGTTTTGCCCCGATTGGATAAGTTAGCTTCCAGAGCTGTTCCTTCAATTTTTATGGGCTATTCCACAGTAACTAAAGGCTACATTCTGTTTGACCTTGCCTAAGAGAGGTTTTTTGTTAATGGAGATGTTATTTTCAAAGAATATGTTTTTCCCTTCAAGACCTCTATTGTTCCATCTACACAACATAATCAGTTTCCTTTGTCTTTTGATAATGACATATTTGTTGATCCTCCTCTTGACCATTCAGCTCTACTCTGCCAACTTCTACTGAGGCAGTTTCACCTGCTTTACCTATTGTTCCTGAGGTTTTTTCATGAGATTCTACTCCACCTCCTGCTCTTATTCCTCTTAGGAGGTCAACTAGAATATCCAAGCAACCACTTTGGCATGTTGATACTTCACTTTCTGCTACTATTGATCTTAGGAGGTCAACCAGAGTATTCAAGCAACCTCTTTGCCATGTTGATTATGTTACCAAAAAGCAGGCTGCTCATGTTCTTTATCCTATTAATGCTTATTTGTCATATGCACACCTTTCTCCTAGTTATCAAACTTTTCTTAGTTCTCTATCCCATGTTCATGAACCCACTTCCTCTCATGAGGCTATACAAGATTGTAGGTGGATTGATGCTATAAATATTGAGTTGCAGGCTCTTGAGGACAATCACACCTGGGATATAGTCCCTTTACCAGATGATAAAACTTCTATTGGTTGTCGTTGGATTTACAAAGTCAAACTTAGAGAGATTGAGAGGTTCAAGGCTCGACTTGTTGCCAAGGGATATAATCAATAAGAGGGCCTTGACTACAGTAAAACCTTTTCTCCTATGGTTAAGATTGCTACTGTAAGGGCTGTCTTGTCTTTAGCTGCTCAGTATAATTGGCACATTCATCAGCTTGATGTTTACAATGCTTTTCTTCAAGGTGATTTGCATGATGAGGTTTAGATACAACTTTCTCAGGGCTTACCAAGTCAGAGGGAGTCTGATTTAGTCTGTAGACTTACTAAGTCCCTTTATGGGTTAAAACAGGCTAGTAGACAATGGAACTTGAAACTTTCTGAGGCATTGATCACTTCAGGCTTTATTCAAAGTGGTTTGGACCATTCTCTATTCATCAAGAAACAAGGAACTGATATAGTCATTATCTTGATCAATGTGGATGACATGTTAGTAACAGATAACAATCTTGGTCTTATTGAAACCACCAAATCCTTGTTAAAGAAGGCCTTCAAGGTAAAAGATCTAAGAGCATTAAAATATTTCCTTAGGATGGAGTTCAGCAGATCTGCTAAGGGTATCTTGGTGAATTAGAGGACATATGCACTTGAGATCATCTCAGATCTGGGAATTGGCTCAGCTAAACCAGCTATGACACCTCTTGAAGTCAATGCAAAGTTGACAACACAAGAACTTGATGTGTTAACACAAACAACAGATGATGAAACATTGGAAAACAAGACGCAATATCAAAGATTGGTTGGTAAGATGTTGTATTTAACACTAACCAGGCCAGACATGACTTACTCAGTACAGACTCTTAGCCAATTCCTACAACAGCCTTAGAGATCACACTGGGATACATCAGTTAAAGTCATGAAGTATGTGAAGAGAGAACCAGCCTTAGGAATCTTTTTAAGTAGTGAAACCTCAACTACATTGTCAGTCTGTTGTGATGTAGATTGGGCTTCCTGTCCAAATACCCAACAATCAGTATAAGGTTTTATTGTAAAGCATGGAAACTCACTAGTTTCTTGAAAATCTAAGAAGCAAAATGTTGTGTCCAGAAGCTCAGTAGAAGCTGAGTACAGAAGTATGGCAAATGCAGTCTCAGAAGTTATATGGATAATAGCTTTGTTAAAAGAATTGAATAATGAGGTTGCTACACTTGTGGTTATATATAGTGATAGAAAAGTTGCATTACAAATAGCAGTTGTCACACCCTTTTTTTAACCAAAAAGATTAATTGAAGTTTTGAAAGAGTTTTTATTATTAAAGTGACAAGAAGATGAAAATTTGTTTCGAAAGAGAATTATTTGCATTTTTTATTCAGAGTCTCCACTTGGCATAAATTAGGTATGCCAAGTCACCATTGGAAAATCCTTTTCAAAATGATTTGACTCTTTAAACTGGTTTGCGAACAGAGATTCCGACTAAGGAATTTTGTTGACCGAGGGGAAGGTGTAAGGCACCCCTCAATCCTGTGGTTCTACTACGGTCTCTTGGTGGAGCGCATCGGCTAATTTTGACAATACTAATGTACAAACCACACAAAACACGTAAAACAATCAAACAAACAAACAAAACAAAAACGAATAAAAAGTACAGTGTCCAGTCCAACTTATACATTCCAAAATAGAAAAATGCAAAAAATAAATCCTATCTAACCTACACTAATACTAACTACGCTCCCGTGCTTTACCCGACGCCTTGGGCCTTCCTCACGAACGTCTTTCCACAAACATAGTACGTCGGGGTATTCCCCGGTGAACAAACACAAATGCCTAGGGGCATTCCCCGGCCAAATGATACATTATGATCCAAAACCATAAAACCAAGCCCTCCAACACACATTTTAACATTCAAACATACCACGAAACACTTATTCCTAAATATTGCCTACCCGAACCTATATTTGCCTATCTAGTTCATTGACATTTATGTTCAACATCATAAAAAATCAAAATTTATCCGAATCTAACCTTTCGTCAATTTTTAATTCTAATCCCCAACTTCCCTTTTGCCAATCCAATAAAACATGATCAAGTTCTTTCCTTAAACTTCCAAAGCCGAATCACCAAACTTCATGATCATAACATAACATCAACAAAAGGGCAACAAAGCATAGTCACATCACACATAATCACAACCAAATCTACAAATCAAAATAAGTAAAAGAAAAGCGGGTTAAAGTGATAGACCTTCCGAAGTCGACTTTCGTTGATAATAATGAGTTAAAGAAGACCTGAATCCATAAACCCAAATACGAAACCTCAACAATGATGAGACCCCAACTCAGTATAGATAAACAGATACCCGAAGCTAACCAACAATAAGCCAACCAAGCCTAGAAATAGAAATCTCATTCGAAGCAACCCAACTGTACGCCAAAAAAAAATTATCGAGACGAGTAACCTAACACTGGTTCGATCAGTGACACTTGAACCCAAATAGATTACAACCAATTTTGAAAACTCCAACATTTTTTCCAACCAGATCCACTTAGAAATCAAGGAGATGAAGGGATTTTGGATCTCTAAGATCAACTCGACCGAAATAACAAGCTGAGAATGGATTCTCGCAATGATTTCACCAAAAAAAATCTTAAAGGATGACTGGATTTCACTTTGATTTTACTGTTTCACGCCAGAAATCGCAAGCTCCCTCCCTTTTTTTTTATTCCATTCTCACCGTGTGCGTGTGTGTTTAGGGTGGGTGTGGTAAGAGTGACGATTTTAGGGTGAGAAGCTGAGAGAGGAGAGTGTCCGTTCTCTGTGCTTTTGCTTATTTTTGAGAAAAAGAGACGAAGATGGTGAAACCCTTCCCCCTTGTTACTGTGAGTGTGTTGCCTATATATTCCATTCAAGAATGGACCTTCCTCAATAATCACGTGGGCCCCCTCCTTTATTTTTTTGTTTCTTTTCTGAATTCCTTTCCTTTTTGTCCATTCTATTATGGAAAAGAATGAGGAAAACGTGAGTAGGTGACGGGTGAAGAACACGTGGTAGGGTAGGGGGTAGGGGTAGGTAGGGTGAGGTAGTGAGGTGTCCTCATTTGATAGGAAGGGTTGTTAATTTTGTTATTAAGAGAATATTGGGGATTAGGTTTGTTAGGGGTTTGTTATTTTTGTCATTTTGTGAAAAAGAATTATAGAACGGGTGAGGGTAGTGGTAAGGTGAGATAACAAAAATGAATAAAATAAAGCTTCGGGAGGGACAAAATTAGGTATTTACATAATGCCCCATTTGAATGTAAACAAGCAGTGTTTTCAGACAAAGAAGTAGACAACGAGACAGAATTTTGTCCTGACCCTTATTCAAAAATGAAACAAAAAGAAGGAGGGAAACTAAGTCTTGATTTAGGAAATCCTACCTACCCAAGTTATGAAGGAATCAAGTCATAGGTATCTCAAAGGATTGGAGAGAGAAGGACTATACCGAGTTGGAGAATCGAGTGAGGTTCCATCGAGGTTTCGGTCCGCGGATCTATCATTACATCAAAAATGAAAATTACAAGTTAAAGCATAAATGGAATTACAAAATCCTATCTATGCAACTTCTTTTGGACACTTGAGTTTCATCACCCTATTCTTCAGGCGGGCTCCTGACTTGCAATTCATCACTTGTTGCTTGGTTTTCATTTGCTTCACCTTGTTCCTTGACTTTCCATTTATTCACCCTGTTCTCCAGGCGGGCTCCTGACTTGCTATTTTTGACTTTCAATTTCCTCGCCTTATTGCTTGACTTTCAGCTTCTTCATCCCATTCCTCTGACGGGTTCCTGACTTGTAATTTCATCACCCTGTTCTTCAGGCTGGCTCCTGAAACTAGAATTAAAACTAGAACGAAAATTATCCCAAACAAAGATTATAGTAAAGCAGTATTTCATTTTTGAAAGTGTGGTCCCATTTTATAGGAGGGTTCTGAACAGAAGGTAAAGTCCCATTTTTTAGGAGAGTCCTGAACAGAAAATAAAATATTATTTTTCAGGAGGGTCCTGAACAGAAAGTAAATCTCATTTTTCAGGAGGGTCCTAAACAGAAAGTAAAATCCTAGTTTTCAAGAGGGTCCTGAGCAGAAAGTAAAGTTCCATTTTTTAGGAAGGTCCTGAACAAAAAGTAAAGTCCCCATTTTTCGGAGGGTCCTGAACAGAAAGTAAAATTCCATTTTTCAGGAGGGTCCTGAACAGAAAGTAAAGTCCCATTTTTCAGGAGGGTCCTGAACAGAAAGTAAAGTCCCATTTTTTAGGAGGATCCTGAACAGAAAGTAAAATTCTATTTTTCAAGAGGGGCCTGAACAGAAAGTAAAGTCCCATTTTTCAGAAGGGTCCTGAACAAAAAGTAAATCCCATTTTTCAGGAGGGTCCTGAACAGAAAGTAAAATACCATTTTTCAGGAGGGGCCTGAACAAAAAGTAAAGTCCCATTTTTCGGGAGGGTCCTGAACAGAAAGTAAATCCCATTTTTCAGGAGGGTCATGAACAGAAAGTAAAATCCCATTTTTTTAGGAGTGTCCTGATCATAAGTAAAATCCCATTTTTTAGCAGGGTCCTGAACAGAAAGTAAAATTCCATTTTTCAGGAGGGTCCTGAACAAAAGTAAAATCCCATTTTTCAGGTGGGTCCTGAACAAAACTAAAATCCCATTTTTCAGGATGGTCTTGAACAGAAAATAAAATTCCATTTTTCAGGAGGGTCCTGAATAAAAGAAAAATCTCATTTATCAGGAGGGTCCTGAACAAAAAGTAAAATCCCATTTTTCAGTAGGGTCCTGAACAAAAGTAAAATCCCATTTTTCAGGAGTGTCCTGAACAGAAAGTAAAATCCCATTATTCAAGAGGGTCCTGCACAGAAAGTAAAATCTTATTTTTCAGGAGGGTCCTGAACAAAAGTAAAATCTCATTTTTGCAGGAGGGTCCTGAACAGAAAGTAAAATCTCATTATTCAGGAGGGTTCTGAATAGAAAGTAAAGTCCATTTTTCAGGAGTGTCCTGAATAGAAGTAAAATCCCATTTTTCAGGTGGGTCCTGAACAGAAAGTAAAATCTCATTTTTTTAGGAGGGTCCTGATCATAAGTAAAATTCTATTTTTCAGGAGGGTTCTGAACAGAAAGTAAAACCCTATTTTTCAGGAGGGTCCTGAACAGAAAGTAAAGTCCCATTTTTCAGGAGGGTCCTGCACAAAAAGTAAATTCCTATTTTTTAGGATGGTGCTGAACAGAAAGTAAAATTCTATTTTTCAGGAGGGGCCTGAACAGAAAGTAAAGTCCCATTTTTCAGGAGGGTCCTGAACGGAAAGTAAATCGCATTTTTTAGTAGGTTCCTGAACAGAAATTAAATTCCATTTTTCAGGAGGGTCCTGAACAAAAAGTAAAATCCAAATTTTCAGGAGGGGCCTGAACAGAAATTAAAGTCCCATTTTTCTGGAGGGTCCTGAACAGAAAGTAAATCCCATTTTCAGGATGGTCATGAACAGAAAGTAAAATCCCATTTTTTTAGCAGGGTCCTGATCATAAGAAAAATCCCATTTTTTAGGAGGGTCCTGAACAGAGATTAAAATTCCATTTTTCAGGAGAGTCCTGAACAAAAGTAAAATCCCATTTGTCAGGAGGGACCTGAACAAAAAGTAAAATCTCATTTTTCAGTAGGTTCCTGAACAAAAGTAAAATCCCATTTTTCAGGAGGGTCCCAAACAGAAAGTAAAATCTCATTTTTCAAGAGGGTCCTGCACAGAAAGTAAAATCTCATTTTTCACGAGGGTCCTGAACAAAAGTAATATCCCATTTTTCAGGAGGGTCTTGAACAGAAAGTAAAATCTCATTTTTCAGGAGGGTCCTGAACAAAAGTAAAATTCCATTTTTCAGGAGGGTCCAGAACAGAAAGAAAATCCCATTATTCAAGAGGGTCCTGCACAGAAAGTAAAATCTTATTTTTCAGGAGGGTCCTGAATAAAAGTAAAATCTTATTTTTCAGGAGGGTCCTGAATAGAAAGTAAAGTCTCATTTTTCAAGAGTGTCCTGAATAGAAGTAAAATCCCATTTTTCAGGAGGGTCCTGAATAGAAAGCAAAATCTCATTTTTTTAGGAGGGTCCTGATCATAAGTAAAATTCGATTTTTCAGGAGGGTTCTGAAAAGAAAGTAAAATCTCATTTTTAGGAGGGTCCTGAACAGAAAGTAAAGTCCCATTTTTCAGGAGGGTCCTGAACAGAAAGTAAAGTCCCATTTTTTAGGAGGATCCTGAACATAAAGTAAAATTCTATTTTTCAATAGGGGCCTGAACAGAAAGTAAAGTCCCATTTTTCAGAAGGGTCCTGATCAAAGAGTAAATCCCATTTTTCAGGAGGGTCCTGAACAGAAAGTAAAATCCCATTTTTCAGGAGGGGCCTGAACAAAAAGTAAAGTCCCATTTTTCAAGAGGGTCCTGAACAGAAAGTAAATCCCATTTTTCAGGAGAGTCCTGAACAAAAGTAAATCCCATTTTTTAGGTCATTATATCTTGATTAGTTTGGATTTTAAGATCAGCCTGAAAATTCCGCATGCATGTCATGTCATTAGAATCAACTTAAAAAGAACTGTATAAAGAAAAATACAAAATCAAAACATATTAAACATAAAATAAGGAGATATTGCATTTCATTAAAAGGTAAATATAGGAGGGTTTAAACACAAATGACAACAGAATGTAAACAAGCTAAATTCCGAATTACAACCCTGGAATAACTCGGATAAATAGAAAGAAAAATAAAATGAACTGCTAAAACTCCCTACTGACAGGGAGAGGAGTGACTTCCCAATTGTTGAGCTGGACCTCAGGACCTATGAACTACATGTCTGTCTTACTGGTACCCTCTCCTGCTTTAACTTGGTCAACATCAATCAGTAGGTTCTAGAAGTCATCAACCAATTCAGCTTCAAATTCTACGGGCTTCGTGATATCGCTCTTGACAAATGATTCACTGAGTAGCGGCATTGGGTGAGGGAGTGACCATGTTTCCTTTTTCCTTCTCTTGGCCTTCTTCAAATCTTCAACCATTGGTTCAAATCCCAGACCAAAAGTGCCCATGTTCTCTCTTGGACATATGGGACGAACGATACCGTACAGAGACACTCCCAAACCCTTCCCTGGCACAAATCCATATTTCAAAAGCTTACTCATCATCATGATAGAAGCGGAAGAAAATTGTGGTCCCGGAATAACCTGCCCTTCAACGATATGATTCACCAACACTGTATCAAAAGTTTGATAGACAAATGTCTCCTCTACATTGTTTGCTTCAATAAGGGACAAGGGAGAATCTTCGTAGACGGAAAAATCCCCTTTACCATGAATAACCACTTCTTGCCTTTCATGCTCAAAGTTGATCATTTGGTGTAATATAGATGCAACCGCCTTAGCCTTGTGGATCTATGGTCTTCCCAACAACAGATTGTAAGAGGAGTCTATATTTAATACTTGAAACTCTATGGAGAACTCAACAGGACCTATAATCAATATTAGTTCTATTTTGCCAATGGAGTTTGATTTTGCACTATCGAAAGCCCTGACACATACATTGTTGGGCCTGATCCTCTCAACACCAATATTTAACTTTTGCAGAGTAGAAATAGGGCTAATATTTTCACCTGAACCTCCATCAGTCATGACATGAGTGACGTAGAAATCTTCGCATTTCACTGTAATGTAAAGACCCCAATTATGCCACGTACCTTCAACAGGCAATTCATCATCAAAGAAGCTGATCGGATTAACCTCAAAGATTTTTCCAACCATTTTCTCAAGCTGATTTACTGTAATCTCCTTAGGAACATATGCTTCATTTAATACCTTCAATATAATATCATGATGTTCCTTGGAATACAATAACAAAGATAAGAGGGAAATTTGAGTAGGGGTTTTCTTCAACTAATCTATTATTGAATACTTTGGCAACTTCATCTTTTTCAAAAATTCCTCACACTCACAATTGGCTTGGACTTCCTTAAACTTTTAGGCACAAAGCATCTTCCTAACTGAGTCAAACCCCCTACCTCATCTACATCTTCCACTACTTCCTTCCCCTGATAGGTCATCACAGTCTGTTCATAGTTCCAGGGAACCTTTTTCATATCAACTATCAGAGGTTGAGTCACCAGTTTGATGATAATAGGGGCCACAAGTGCTTCTTTCACTGTCAATATAGGCTTACACGGAGCTCCTATCACCGTCAACTTAGGCTTTTCTTAACTTAAACCTACAACTGATCCGAATCCTTTCACTGTGATCACGGGTTTCTTTATGCTTTCTTGGGCTTTAGCTTTTCCCATTCCTTCCAGGCTTAATGACATTGCTTTAAATGAATCTGCTACATTCACCAATTTTTCCTCATTGGTCTGTATCTTAACAATAGGCTTGTAACACCTTGATGACTCTTTCCCATCATATATCAATTCTAACATATTGGTTTCAGCATGGGTTGGCAGTGGATTCTGGTTAATGTTTGGAACCTCCGGGGCCTGAACCAGCATCTGATTTGTGTCAATTAAATCTTGGAAAGCTCTCTTTAAATACCAGTATTTCTCGATATCGTGGCCTGACATGTCAGAACAATATGCACACCTTAAAGAATAATCGATATTCCTCGGAGGTGGATTTAAAAGCCTTCCTTGAATTGGGCTTAAGACGTTCATCTTTCTCAACTTATCAAAAAATCTAGCATATGACTCCCCTAGAGGTGTGAACTGATTTTTTACCGCCTTCTCTTTCTTATACTTGGGCCTAGGTTGAAAAATGGGTTTGAAGGGGTTTTGGTAATTTGGTGGAGCTGATGGACGATTTTGTGGAGCTTGCGCATGCCATTGCGGGTAAGAAGAGGTTTGGGCATATGGTTATATGCTATATACAGGGTAATAAGGGGGTGGAATGGTATATGATGGGTTTTGTGGAGGGTAGTAATGATAGGGAGAAATATATGGAGCTTGGGCATAGGCTTGGGGTTGGTGATAGGGGTGAGGTGATCTTTTGGGATAGGGATAGGATCCAGCTATAACGGTCGCCACTTCCTTATTCTTCTTTTTACCTCCAAAAGTTCCAGAGCCACCTTGAATTGCTTAGGTGGTGGCCTTTAATGCGGCAAAACTCACAATCTGTCCAATCTTGATTCCGTCCTCTGCCATCTCTCCTATTTTTAGGACTTCAATAAATGACTTTCCCATCGCCGTAAGTAAACGTTGAAAATAGGTCTCATCCTATACCTGAATGAAGACCTCTACCAGCTTACTCTCCTTCATTAGAGGCTTTACCCTGGCGTATTCCCTAAAGCCTTCAGTGCTTTTCTTCTTCATGTTGACCAAGGATTTTTCATCAGGAATCAGGTCGACGCTATACTGAAAATATTGCACAAACTCGGAAGCTAAGTCATCCCAGCTGTTCCACTTGTCGATTTCTTGATCGACAAACCATTCTGAATTTAGATCGGAAAGACTCTCGCCAAAGAAAGTCATAAGCAACTCTTCCCTTCCCCCTGTAACCTTCAATTGGTTGTAATAATGTCTTAAGTATGCCACAGGATCACCGTGCCCAGCATACTTCTCGAACTTGGGCATTTTAAAACCGAGGGAAAGGTTGACGTCTGGGAACATACAAAGATCCTTAAAGGAAACACTCGTATAACCTCCAATTCCCTACAAATTTTTCATGGCCTGTTCCAAACTTTTCAATTTCCCTGCTATGACCTCCTATTCCTCTGTTGCGACAGGTTTATCCGTATCAAATGTAAATGCAGGTGGCTGAGCATACCCATACGGTTCATTCATTCTCAAAGTAGGCTCCGGGGCATAATACTGACTATCTGAAACCTTCAATACTGGCCACTGGTAGACCGAGGAAGCACTATTGTAGGATGCACAACATATGTGGGAGCTTCAGGTGGTGGCGGAGCCACGAACACAGGCGCTGCTGGTAGTGCCGGCTAAGTAGCGAGCCTTGGTTAGGGCGCTGCCAGGGGCAGTTGGGGAGTGAATCCTGGCACGTGCTCGGGTGACTCTATAGGAACAGAGAATTGCGCCTGAGAGAGCGGTGGGCAATTTGGATATTCCCAATATCTTCAGGGAGTGGAGGAGGAGGCATGCCACTAGCCCAAGCTCGGTGCAGATCTAACAATTGTTGTCTAAGTCTCAATACCTCATCATTGCGTTTTGAACTTTCTTCCCTGGGATCCTGATCTGGGTCAATGAGTGAATTTTCAATGTCCCTAATAGCCATGACAAGCTTCACTTTTGATCTAGTGAAGTACGGATGACAGCCAGAGTGCTACAAACCTACCAGTTATCTGAAAGAACATGCTCATCAAAGATGAAACCCGTTAGGATTAGGTCAAGCAACAATCATAAAAATCACATTTTACACACCATAGGTTTATGCACATTTCGGCCTTTGAGGGTAATGAGGCCATTTTAACATCATCCTGATTCCCCCCATTACATTATCACACCTCGCTCTTTCTACTTTTTAACCTCATTTCTCTCTTCTTTTGCATAAGTCTCTTCTCTTCTTCTTCTCTTCTCTTATTGCTCATTCTTTCTTTCCTGCTCTCGCGATCTCATTTCCTTTTATCATTCTTTATGGCTTTTGTTTTTCTTTAAAAGAGGAAAATTTGGGAAAATCAAAGAAACAAAATGATTAGATCAAATCCAAAAGTAGGTTGCCTACGTATCATGTTGTACATGAATCAGATCTTGCGTTGTTCAAGCAATGCATGCATAAACACCACAAAGTTGAATTTTGTTTTCTTTTTTTTTAAGAAAGAACACACAAAAGGAAACAATTCCGCAACTTCACTACATTTCATAAAAGATACGACTAAAACAAACTTCTAATTTAAGAAAGATTAAAAACTGATCAACAAAGACTAAACAACATTCTAGACCCATAAGATAACATACGTAATACTCCTAGTAAAGACTCTTAACGTTTAAAACGAACTTGACCCCGACTGAACAAAGACACAACAATACAAGGACAGAAAAATAAAGGACTCAAACTAAATAAAAGATAAGAGTTGCTCCTTCAAATTTGTACGATGTGGGATAACCCTGGCTGAGATGGACCTGTCTGTGAAGTTCTCTTTCTCCCATTCAAACTCTGTAGCGTATCCTATAAAGACACCCTGATATTTGGGAAGAAGTTTCTGGCACGTACCCCCGCCTCATGGAGAGTGAGCTTGGAAAGATTGTTCTGACACCTTTCTACAGTCTTGAGCAAATCTGATAATTGAACTCTCAATGTCTCCACTTTGGCACCCGTACTTTCATCCTGACTGTCATCGACAATGTATTCTTCTTGTATTATTCCTCTAAGTTGCAAGGGAAATGGCCTACTAATGCCCTGAGGTATGGTTTGCATCCAGATCTCATATCTTTGAGTGTACCCCGGATTATCCAAACTTTCTTTGAAAGTATCCACTCCTAGCTTTGTCTCATGATTACAGAAATGCTCATATTTGCTCTCACCTAAGGCTTGGTCCTCGAATACATATCAGGTTACTGCCCTCAAAAAATCTCATCCCCCCTTCACCTCGGTTAAAGCCTTATATATTTTTGTTAAGATCATGGGTACGATAGCAATCCCGACCTTGTCCTTTTTCTTAGTGACCTTGTACTTTTGTTTAGCGCCCTTGTCCTTTTGATCCTTATGAAATAAAGCCATCACCACAGATTAAAAATGTGTATTAACACATTTTTCTTCTTCTGGAAACACTAGAGTACCTAACAAGACGAGGGTGAAGACTTTAAGACGTTTTCTCTCCCACTTCTGCTTAGTCATATAAAATTCATCCCAAAAGCAGTCAAAACCTTCCAAAGACCCAAATCTCGCGAATAAAAAATCCAAGGAAATGTATGATTGATGCGGACAACCCAAATACCTATTGTTCTCTTCAACCCACAACCTTGCAGAAACCTATTGCCCGAGTGGTTCCGAGCTCGAATCATGCTTTTATCAATATAAGGCAAATGGAGCAGACCGGATATTTCTTTCAAGGTAGGCGTCATCTCACACTTTCCAAACCTAAACATCAAATTACTAGGATCCCCAAAAGGTTAATATAACATCTATCAAAACGAACAAAAGTACAGTGTCCAGTCCAACTTATACATTCCAAAATAGAAAAATGCAAAAAATAAATCCAATCTAACCTAAACTAATACTAACTACGCTCCGGTGCTTTACCCGACACCTTGGGCCTTCCTCACGAACGTCTTTCCACCAACATAGTACGTCGGGGCATTTCCCGGTGAACAAACACAAATACCTCGGGGCATTCCCCGGACAAATGATACATTTTGATCCAAAACCATAAAACCAAGCCCTCCAGCACACATATTAACATTCAAACATACCACGAAACACTTATTCCTAAATTTTTCCTACCCGAACTTATATTTGCCTATTCAGTTCGTTGACATTTACGTTCAACATCACAATAAATCAAAATTTATCCGAATCTAACGTTTCGTCAATTTTCAATTCCAATCCCCAACTTCCCTTTTACCAATCCATTAAAACATGATCAAGTTCTTTCCTCAAACCTCTAAAGCCGAATCACCAAACGTCATGATCATAACATTAACATAAACAAAAGGGCAACAAAGCATAGTCACATCACACATAATCACAACTAAATCAACAAATCAAAATAAGTAAAAGAAAAGTGGATTAAAGAGATGGACCTTTCGAAGTCAACTTTCGTTGATAATAATGAGTTAAAGAAGACCCGAATTCAAGAACCCGAATAGGAAAGCTCAACAATGACGAGACCCCAACTCGGTATCAATAAACAGCTACCCAAAGCTAACCAATAATAAGCGGACCAAGCCTAGAAATAGAAATCTCATCCTAAGCAAGCCTACAGTATGCCAAAAAAAAATTATCGAGACGAGTAACCTAACAATGGTTCGATCAGTGACACTTGAACCCAAATAGATAACAACCAATTTCAAAAACTCCAATTTTTTTTTCCAACCAGATCCACTTAGAAATCAAGGAGATGAAGGGATTTTAGATCTCTAAGATCAGCTCGACCGAAATAACAGGATGAGAATGGATTCTGGTGACGATTTCACCGAAGAAAATCTTAAAGGATGACTGGATTTCACTCTGATTTTACTGCTTCACGCCAAAAATTGCAAGCTTCCTCCATTTTTTTTTATTCCATCCCCACCGTGTGCGTGTGTGTTTATGGTGGGTGTGGTGAGAGTGACGATTTTGGGGTAAGAAGCTGAGAGAAGAGAGTGTCCGTTCTCTATGCTTTTGCTTATTTTCGAGAAAAAGAGACGAAGATGGTGAACCTCCTCCCCCTTGTTACTGTGAGTGTGTTGCCTATATATTCCATTCAAGAATGAACCTTCCCCAATAATCACGTGGGCCCCCTCCTTTATTTTTTTGTTCCTTTTGTGAATTCCTTTCCTTTTTGTCCATTCTGTTATGGAAAAGGATGAGGAAAACGTGAGTAGGTGAGGGGTGAAAAACATGTGGCAAGGTAGGGGGTAGGGGTAGGTAGGGTGAGGTAGTTAGGTGTCCTCATTTGATAGAGAGGGTTGTTAATTTTGTTATTAAGAGAATATTGGGGATTAGGTTTGTTAGGGGTTTGTTATTGTTGTCATTTTGTGAAAAAGAATTATAGAATGGGTGAGGGTACGTGGTAAGGTGAGATAACAAAAATGAATAAAATAAAGCTTCGAAAGGGACAAAATTAAGTGTCTACAGCAGCAAATCCGGTGTTCTATGAGAGAACTAAACACATAGAAATTGACTGTCATTTTATTAGACAGAAAATTCAAGTAAAGCTGATCAAGACAGTACATGTTGATTCAAGAGATCAATTAGCAGATGTGTTGACTAAAGGATTGACAAGATGTCAACATGAATACTTAGTGAACAAGCTTGGTATGTTGAACATTTTCATACCTACCAGCTTGAGGGAGAGTGATGAAATAGGCATAACATAAGAAAACCTGCAGAAGGCCATTGGAATCAATATCAACTCAATCAGAACTCACTACATTTCAACTAAAGATCAACCTGCAGACATGCTGACTAAAGGACTGACAAGAGCTCAAAAAGTCCATCTCAATACCAAGCTAGGAATCTGTGGCATTTTTTAACCTTCCTAGCTTGAGGGGGAGTGTTGAAGATATAGAGAAGGTGAAGGACTCAAAAGAAAATAGAGAAGACTTGTTTCCATTTTTCAGTTGTAACTGTTTTGAGAATTAGTTACAGAGGAGCCTAATGGCTAGATCAGTTAGTTAGACAGCTCACAAGCTAGTCTATACATAGGACAATGTACATGATAACTAATCAATGAATACAAGCTTATTCTCTCATCTCTAATCTTCACTCTCTCTCAGCTTCTTCTCTTCTCTTCTCTCTTCACAGAATACTTGCATCTTCCATTTCTAACTCTGCAACAAGCTTACTGCTGTCTTGTTTAATTACAAAACATTGTCTTTTCCTTCTCTGATATGTGAAAAAGGCATCCCCCTCCAACCCGCCTACGCACACACACAAAAAAAGATGAAGAAGATGCTGGAGATTTCCTACAAATAAAGAAGTTGATAATCACCTGTTCACATAGGAATTTAATGTGCTCCAAAAATAAGCCGAAAAAAGGGGGAGGGGGTGCTTGAAATGTGGAAGAAGGTGGCCTCATTTCCTTCCGTACAAGAGAAAAAACTAATTTAGGTTAGGAAGAAGACTGCACAAACCTGCCTTGCAGTTTGATTTTGGTTTTCATAATTTAGGCATAATACATTTTCTTTTGCTTAGTTCTTTAAAATTTTTGAATTATACTTGCTACAATAAAATATTTGCTCTTGTAACTGCCCCGATTTCTCTTTAGTGTATATTACCATTAGAGGTAAACCAAGGCAGTAATTTTGTCTTACTAAGGCTCTGTTTGTTCCAACCTTTTAAGAACTCAATCCTGTAATTAGGCATGGTTCAACTTATGTCTAGAATTACCAAAAACATGTACCGCAGATGGCTAATGACCCTGGATGCCAATTGGGACGCTTTGATGGAATTTGTCAGTATATGGCGTGAATTTGTGAATTGGTGTACTGGGTGGTGTATGTAATTTCCAGGATTGAGCTATTTTTCAATGGACATTCTTTACAAACTAAAGAAATTGTAGGCTGGTCTGATCGTCTCTTATCATGTTAGATATTATTTTTGTTTGATTTAGTTCATTTATTAATTGTTCGCTGAGTGCTGAATATTTTTTTTTTTTTTTTGAAATTTTATGTAGTTTTGCATTATTATTTTGTTTCCCCTACCAATATGTGAGGTGATTTATGTTTTGAAAAGAAGCGTTGGAGTAACCGGTAATGTTGCCTCCATGTGATCAGGAGGTCACGGGTTCAGCCTTGGCAACAACCTCGGGTAGAAATTCAAGGTAAGGCTGCGTACAATACACCCTTGTGGTGGGGCCCTTTCCCGGATCCTGCACATAGTGTGTGTTTTTAGTTAACGTGGAGTAAGGCTGCGCTTACGTGTCTTAATGGTTTTGGTCCATCCTTTTTACTAAGATTTTGTCATGTATATAGACTTTTGCTGATATTTTGGTGTTATATGAATCGTGGTTGTTTGGTAGGGTGTGTAATAATAATGTTGAATAGGGTGTGTTAGTAATACCAATATAAGTTATCCCATCATTGCTTTTATTAATGATTTTTCATATGTATACAAATTTGTGCTGCTATTGTGGTGTTATATGAACTGGGGTTGTTTTGCAGGATGCATAGAAATAATGTTTAACAGCGTGTACTGGAATTTTAGAAGGTTGCGCATAATTCATAAATAATAATGAAAATAAGATGCATATGAATGGCTTCGTTTCAAAAAAGACATGAATGGCTGAAAGTTTTCTCTGGATATGGAGGACTTGCATTTTCTTACGCTTTCATTGATTCACTTTATCTCCGTCGCCGTTGCTTCCCAATGGCACTATGTGTGGAATCACTTTAGAGGGCCATTGGGAATCAGAATTCAGACACACCATCAGGCACATAATTTCATCAATCCCTATGGTTGAAGATCTCTTGAATGAACTAGGAGGTTCCAAGATCTTCTCTAAAATTGACTTAAGGTTGGGATATCATCAACTAAGAATAGCAAAAGATGATGTACCTAAAACAGCTTTTAGAACCCATTCTGGATACTTTGAATATTTGGTAATGCCTTTTGGTTTATCAAATGCTCCTGCTACATTCCAAGGGTTGATAAACTCTGTATTTCAGAAGTATTTTCAATGTTTGCAATGATGGATATCTTAGACAATTGTGCTGCATAGTAGTATTTTACTCTTGATTTTCAATGTTTGTGATGATGGATATCTTAGACAATTGTGCTGCATACTAGTATTTAACTCTTGATTTCCAATGTTTGCGATGATAACTATACTTTTTTAAATGAAAGCCTCGGGTAAAGGTGATACGCAACTACATTTTTGCGAATCAGCAGTAATTTATCGTGCTATTTGTAGTTCATTTGTGAGCACAGCTTAATTGTCATTAAGAAACTAGTCTCTTGTCTTCCCATCCAATACTTGGGAAGAAACAAGGATAAGTAATCCTGCATACTCCAAACAGATCATGAATTGATCTTTAGTGATAAAGAGACATATTTAATTTTAAAAACCAGGACTGGCTGGTGCCTTTGTACGGTGAATACAGTACCTCAGAACAGTTCAGAATTTTCTTGGAAAATCCAGAGTACATGAACCATCATCAAGAAGTAGATTACTCATGAACACGTAATATTGTTTTTACTTATTCCTTCTGATTTCTCCTATTTTAAGTCACAGTGTAGGATGGAGTTGCTTTGTTCTGCTTAAATTTAATTGTTTTGAGTTTTGGCCTCTTTCATGTTGAATGAGTCATTGTCGACTTTTCATCTCTTTTTATAGGCTTGCATACTAACTTATATTTGATATTTCGCAGGTGTGAATCTATCCTTTGGGTTGTTTACAACTGTACAGCACGGATCGTGAAGGACAAAAGAAAAGCATGAAAGACCGCAAGACACCTGGTATTCCCCCGAAGAACTATTTTGTATATGAGTGTCATTTCTGCTCACATCGGAATGTAAAGAAAGGAACCCCAAGAGGCTATATGAATGACCTATATCCTGCCAAACCAAAAACTTCAAGAGTTGACCCTGTTATATAAGCAACCCGAAAGTCTGAACAGTTGGATACATGTATCGATAATGCAAAAGTTGATCCTACTGAATCAGCAATGCGAAAGTCTGAGCATTTGGATATGGTAGTGACTAGTATCGATAAGGCAAGAGTTGACACTATTGAAGGCTGTCGAGGCTGCACATGATGCTCAGATGAAGTGTGTCGCCGTTGTCTGCAAGCATCCATTGTACGAGCTTGGTGCTGCTAACTTGGTTGTGCGACACTTTGATGAGCTCTCAATCGTTGACCTAAAGAACCTTGCTGCTGTTGAGCTTACTGAATTTGGATCCCCTGAAGCAGAGTTGGAGGAAGAGGATGATCCCTATCCTCCCATCTGTGGTGGCCGTTGATGATGGTTTCTGGTAGCCTCTCCCCAATGTACAGTAGTTGCGCTTAATATTATTCAAATAGGATGTAGAAAAATATAAACTAAAATGCAGGGCAAGAAGTGTATCAGAAGGTGGTCTACATTGGGCTGCCATTTATGTTACTTTGTAAGTGATATTTGTATTATATAT
The DNA here is from genome assembly GCA_030864225.1 of Capsicum baccatum var. pendulum. NCBI lineage: Eukaryota > Viridiplantae > Streptophyta > Magnoliopsida > Solanales > Solanaceae > Capsicum > Capsicum baccatum. The sequence continues at coordinate 6,482,199 of CM061550.1, forward strand.
GTATACTTCTGGTTATCGCTACTTGCTTTTGGATTTTGAGTAGTAACTTGTAGAAGTTTAAAAGGTTGGACAAAAATAGCATATGAATGGTTCCTTTTCAAAAATGATATGTATGGTAAAAGCGGACTTGCAACAAAAGCGTTGCTGTGTATTTGTCTTGACGAAATCATATTTATCTTTTAGTTGGAGCAGTTACCTTATTACCTCCTTAGTGTTTCCTGGTTTTCTCTAGCTAGGCATCATGTTTTCGACTGCACTTAATTCGGTGGAGGTCGAGTCAAGGTGAGCTACTTTCATGAATATTTGCATGCTATCCTGTATACTCTAAACAGATCATGAATTGATGTTTAGTGATAAAGAGGCATATATTTTAATGGTTACCAGATTTGGGTGGTGCCTTGGCACAGTGATGAAGATAACCTTGCAGCAGTTCAGGATTTGCTCCAACTTTCTATGGAGCAGAATCCTCATGCTGTAGTTTCTGTGTTATGATTGTATGAAATGGGAATCAAGAGGCAGCTTTTCCTTTTCATAAAGCACTTCTTTTTCTGGGTGGCTATGTTGTTTGAACCGAGGGTCTATCGGAAACTGCCTCCTTGCCTTGTAAGGATAGGGATAAGACTGCGTACACACCACTCTTCCGAGACAATGATGTTGGTAGTCACACCCTTGTGAATAGATTTTGTTTCTACAAACCATGAAATAGACAATACATTGCGGCAAGAGAGAGTCGCTCAAATGGTAAGCGCTCGCCACCTCCCTCGAACCTTCAGGTTACTGATTTGAGTCACCAAAAGAGTGAAGCAGGGAGGCCCCAGGAGGGGTTAAGAAAAGTAAAATACGCGGGGACGTAGACATATGTTTTTTCACGAAGCGCTCTTTCCAATAGTTGGCTACAAAATTGCCAAGGAAGAGAATTGATTGAACAAAGTCTTTGTGTTGGGCTGGGATTTTACTGGCTGAATCTAAAAAATAAATCCAAATTGGGGTGACTTTCAAATTTTAACCCTAAATAAAAAAAACTTCTTTAAAATAACCTTTACCTATTAACTATTTTTTTTTAATAAAATTGCTCCTGATCAATGAAGTAATTACATAAATGATCGTCATAATGGATAACAACTCCATATTTATATTTTTCAATTTTTATTTTTTTCTCTTTTTAATTTTACTTTTGATTTTTATTTTTCCTTTTCTCTTTTTATTTTTAATTTTCTCAACTCTTACTTTTTTTCCTTTTTTCCTCTCAACTTCTTTTTATTCATTCTTCTTCTATATTATTTTTATTTTTTAGTTTTTAGTTTTTTCCTCCTTTTTTTGGTTCTTTTTAGTTTTTCTCAATCCTTATTTTTTTTTTACACCTTTCAACGTCTACTTTTATATATAAAAAAATACTTTTTTATTTTTCTTTGATTTTTTTCTTTTTAATTTTTTCTTGACCTTTATTTTTATTTAATCTTTCTTTTTCTTATCAACTTTTACTTTTTTTCCTATTCTCTCTCAACTTCTACATTTTCTTTGATTTTTATTTTTTAAATATTTTTCTTCATTTTTTTTCGCAATTTTTGTTATTTTTGTTCTTTTCTTCGATTTCTTCCATTTAAGTTACATCTCATGAGCAAACGTTGACACTATCACATTATAAAGGCAAGACTTAAGACTTTCGAACAATAAGTTACGTTTCATGGGCAAGAATTTACACTACTATATTGTAGAGGTAAAACTTATGACTTTCAAACAACAGTTATGCTTCATTGCAAGAGTCAACACTACCACATTTATGAGATATTTTATAACTCTTACCTTAGAAGAAAGACTTAGCTCAGGAACTTTCAAACAATAAATTATACCCCGCGGGCAAGAGTTAACTCTACCACATTATGTTTTCATTTATGAGATGTTCTACAACTATTGCCTTAGAGGGAAGACTTAGCTCAAAGACTATCAAACAACAAGTTATGTTTCATGGGCAAGATTCGACACTACCACATTGTATTTTGATTTATGAGATATTATATAACTATTGTCTTAGAGGCAAGACTTAGCTCAGAGGCTTTCAAACAACAAATTATGCCCGACGGGTAAGAGTTGACTCTACCACGTTATGTTTTTATCTATGAGATGTTCTACAACTATTGCATTAAAGACAAGACTTAGCTGAAGGACTTTCGAACAACAAATTATGCCCCACGGACAAGAGTTGACTCTACCACGTTATATTTTCATATATAAGATGTTCTACAACTATTGTCTTAGAGGCAAGACTTAGCTCAGGACTTTCAAACAACAAATTATTCCCCACGGGCAAGAGTTGACTCTACCACGTTATATTTTCACTTATGAGATGTTCTACAACTATTGCCTTAGAGGCAAGACTTAGCTCAAGACTTTCAAACAACAAATTATGCCCCAGGAGCAAGAGTTGATTGATTCTACCACATTATATATTCATTGATGAGATGTTCTACAACTCTTGCCTTAGAGGCAAGACTTGACTCAAGGACTTTCAAACAACAAATTATGCCCCACGGGCAAGAGTTAACTCTAACACGTTATATTTTCATTTATGAGATATTTTATAACTCTTAACTTAGAAGAAAGACTTAGCTCAGGGACTTTCAAATAATAAATTATACCTCACGGGCAAGAGTTGACTTTACCACGTTATGTTTTCATATATGAGATGTTCTACAACTATTTCCTTAGAGACAAGACTTAATTAGCTCAAGAACTTTCAAACTACAAATTATGCCCCACGGGCAAGAGTTGACACTACCACGTTATGTCTTTATTTATGGGATGTTCTAAGACAAGACTTAGCTCAAGAATTTTCAAATAATAAATTATGCCCATGGGCAAGAGTTGACACTACCACATTATGCCTTTATTTATGAGATATTCTACAACTCTCGCCTTAGAGACACGACTTATCTCAAATATTTTCAAAGAACTTTATAACAACAATTCATGCCCTTAAATTTGCTTTGATGTAAAAAAAAAAAAGATATCTTTGTGGATTATCCAACTTTTATTTATTAGCAAAATATAATAGAAGTTGAGAAAAAATAAAAAAAAACGATAAAAAAAATAGAGAAATAAAAAAAAGATTGAGAAAAAAGGAAAGGAAAAAAATAAATATCAAGAAAAAAGCGAAGAATTAAAAAAATTAAGAAAAATAAAAATGAGAGGAAAAATAAAAATTAAATTTGAGAAAAATGAGGGAAAAAAAGAGAACTGGAAAAAAAGAAAAAGCGATCAAATAAAATAGAGAAATAAAAAAAAGAGTGAGAAAAAAAAGGCAAGAAAAAAATAATGAATAAGAAAAAAGCGAAGAATTTTAAAAATTTAGAAAATAAAAAATGAGAGAAAAGAAAAAGAGAACTGATAAAAACAATAAATAAAAGAAAAATAAAGGTTAAAGACAAATGAATTAAAAAAAGAAAAAAAAATGAAATAGATAATGCTTGAGAAAAAAGACAAAAGAAAAAAAAAAAGGTTGAGACAAATGAATTAAAACATGAAAATAAAATTACATAAAAAAATAAAAAGTAAAAATAATAAAAAATAGAATAATAAAATTAAAGGAAAAAATAAAAAGTGAAAATAATAAAAAATAAAATTTGAGAGACAAATAAGTATGAAAAATTTAAAAAATATATTTGAGGTTTAGAGGGGCAAAATGGTACTTGTATTATACTTAAAAGGTAATGAAGATTATTCTTTAAAGTTATTTCTTATTAGAGTCAAATATCTAAAGTCACCCATATTTGAGTCTATGACATGCAATTTCCTGCTTATTGTGTCTTGTCAACCAACTCATTATAGTTTGGGCCAGTGTTGGCTCAATTGTTTAGGGCCGGTTTGGTGGAACTTTCAAGATTATATTATGAGATTTTTACCCGATATAACGATTAGCTATTTGGCTTAGCAAACATATGGAATGTGCCTGCAGGGACATGGTTGAGTGGTCGGAAGGTGGCTCTCCTTGGGATTGAATTCATTTATTGTTTGTCGCTCTGTCATGAGCCGTCGCATGGGGCTTGCCTAGTATGGTTCTCCTGTGTTGTTTATAAGCTATTGCATGGTGAACAGAACGCCACAAAATACTCATTCCAATTGTGACAGAGATTGTAGATTTTCTCAGTGTTCCAAAAGAAAAATAGATTGTATCTACGTCACATACCCTATAGTTTCAATGAGTTGTGGTACATAGTTGCATTTTAAATTTTGCATCAGATATCTTCTTTATAGCTTAATTCGGTTACAGAGCTAGAAGTATTTTCTTATGTTAGGAGAATTTGATGTTGAGTTTACATGTCTGTTTTGGATATTTAATTTAAATAGTTGAGGATATTTTTGACTTGTATACTAAAGGAAGAGTATTTTTCAAGCTACTTGGTTAGTTATATGGTTTCGACTCACTTATTATTCTTTATGGTGATACTTTTAAAGACTTGCGCATAGCGATGTTATATTTTTTTCTAATCGTATTTGTGTACAACCTTCCCAATGAGCACTTTCTCAATAGAGACGTTAACAAATAATTGATATATATTTATGACATATATATATCACATATATTTTCAGGTGTTGATCCTCTCAATAAATAATAATAGTGTAAGATACAAATTGTCATCCAACAAAGTGAGGTCTAGAAGGTAAATGAAAGGTCTAGGGAAGGTAGAGGATACACGAGCTCCTCTACCTTAAAGGTGAGGCGAGGTAGAAAGTATGTTTCCGATAAATTCTTAAGATGTTAATCCTCTCATACATATAAACTGCACTTCTCCCGCGTACACACATTAATTGAGTTTTTGCTAGAAAACACATAGGGTTAAAATCAAAATATTATATTCACTCGGTATCGGTTAGATTTAGAAATTAAATAGTTAAAATTGATGTCTTCACATGCATACATGCACATCCAGCTCTGCAATTAAAATTAGTTACTATATTCACACGATTTCAGTTAGTTAAGATATTTTATATGCGCACGAATACTACTATATTTTAAAAGGCAAATGCTGGTAGAATTTAAAAAAGAAAAAACTCATATATACCGCAAAAATATGCATTAATTCATGCTACTTAAAAAGAAAATTCTGACATCATTATCCTAAAACGTAAAGGCAAATAAGATTAACTCAGCTAGCATTTGGTCATCAATTTTGAAAATTATTTTAAATTATATGTTTGACTTGAATTTAGACTTCAAAATTTATGGGAAAATAGTAACTTATAGTTGGAAAAATTAACACATTTTTTTTTTTGCTTTAAAATTCTCGAGTATATATATATGCTGTCAGTCTTTAAGATACATTTTGTGAAGCAGTAGAATCTCCGTTAGATTCCATTTTCTCTCATTGCACACTCACGCACTTTTTGCTGCTTTGCTTAACTCTTCAATCAATCGCCGCCATATCAAAAATGGGAAACCGTCGGAACACGGTGGTTGCTATCAGCAGCGACGATGAGGACGAAGTGTCCATATCGCGTCTAAGACGCCCTTCCAGTAACGGTGGCGGAGAAGAGAATGGGAATCAACGGAAACGGAAGAAAATGGAACTGGAGGAAGAAGAAGAAGAGGAGAAGGAAAAGCCGAAGGTGAAGGAGGAAGAGGAGAGAGGGAGAGGGAAGAGAGTGAAAAAGCCAAAGAAAGTTGATGAAGAAGAGGAGGAGGAGGAAGCGAAGGTGGAGGAGGAACGGGTTGAAGAAGCGGAGGCAGTAGAGGAGGAGGAGCAGTTGGAAGACGCAAAGCCGATTGGTGAAGTTATCAAGGTTACTGGAAAAGGAAAAGGAAGGAGGAATCATTACAAGTCATTTGAGCATGATGGAAATGACTATGAACTTGTGAGTTTTTTTGTTATTTGTTTCGTTTCATCGAAAAAAATGATTTTGAAAAACTGTTAGAAGTTAAATTCATTGTAGATTGGTTGTTTTGGGGAATTATTGGCTGTTGTACAGTATATCGTAGTTGAATTATGATTCGGAATGTGATTACATATAGTTTTGTATTTTGTATGATCGAAAATATGATATTTTTGAATTGTGGTAACCGTTATGAATCGTTTGAGTACGATCGAAATCGTTACGAACTTGTGAGATTTTTTTGCTTATTTGTTTCGTTTACATCGAAATTTAGCTTTTGAATGACTATAGGAAGTTAAATCTATTGTAGATTGATTGATGTTTTTGAGAAATTACTGTGACTTTATGTGTGTTGTAGATGTATTAGGGATTGAAATGTGATTACATACTAGGTTTGTATTTTGTATGATGGGAAGCCTTACTAGTGAGCTTTTCGTTTATTTGATTTGTTTATCGAAAAATGCTTTTGTATAAAGTAAAAATTGAATTGATTGAAGATTGGTTGATGTTTTTGGTAAATTACTGCCCCTTTCAATGTAATCACATTTCAAACCATAATTCAGCTACAATACACTGAAAGGAGAAGTAATTTCACAAAAACATCAACCAGTCTTCAATCAATTTAATTTCCTATAGTTATTGAAAGGTAATTTTCAATAAAAGAAACAAATAAAAGAAAAGTCACAAGTTCATAGACTTGTGGTCTTTTAGCGCACCGGGATGCGCTTTTTATTTCGGGAACAAGCCAAATAATGCAGTATCACATTCTTCACGTAGGAATTCTCCAAATCTAAACTAGTTATTCTTATTATTTTATGATGTTGACGTAAAGATTAATCTAGGAATATAAGATTGTTAATAAGCCTCCATATCAAAAAGAAAAACTTTTTTTATAATCGTGGTGTTCGGGCCAGGCTTTCGCACACCTCGATTAAATCCACGGAATATCTTCCACCTTCCACTTCTCACCAACTATAACAGATATCAGTTAACTCTGTTCCCCAAGGCCTCTGTCTACCAAAGCTATGACATGATAGATGGGAAGAATCACCTAGTGTTTTTTCTCAAATGGGATTTGGACCTGAGACCTAAGGTTCACAACCCACTTTATTGACTACTAGGCCACGTACCATTGGGTTCCAAAAGAAAACCTTTTTTTACACAATTCAAAGCATCATATTTTCAATACAAAATACAAAACCAATGTTTAATCACATTTCATACCCTAATTCAGCTACAACACACTAAAAACAGTAGTAGTTTCGCGAAACATCAATTCAATTCAATTCAGTTTATACAAAAGCGTTTTTCGATAAACACAAATCAAATAAATGAAAAACTCACAAGTTCATAGCGATTTCCGTTATACTCAAACGACTTATAAAAACTTTTTCTCCCTCTTCCTCTTCTAGTAACCCTAATAACCTCACCAATCGGCTTCACATGATCTTCCTCCTCTACCGCCGGCTCCGTCGCTTTGTCAACCCAATCCAAATTCACCTTTGCTTCCTCCATCTTCTTCACCCACTTCCCTCTCCCTCTCGCTGACCTCCTCTCACGGGTTCAAGCCTTGGAAACAGCCTCTGGCAGAAATGCAAGGTAAGGTTGCGTACAATACACCCTTGTGGTGGGGTCCTTCGTTGTACCCTGCACATAATGTGTGTTTTCAGTTAACGTGGAGTAAGGCCGCATTTATGTGTCTTAATGGTTTTGGTCCATCTTTTTTATTATGATTTTGTCATGTATATAGACTTTTGTTGATATTCTGGTGTTATATGAATCGGGGTCGTCTGGTATGGTGTATAAGAATAATGTTGAATAGGGTTGTATTATTAATGACAATATAAGTTATCCTCGCATTGATCTTATTAATGATTTTTGACATGTATGCAGATTTGTGCTAATATTGTGGTGTTATACGAACTGGGGTTGTTTTGCAGGATACATAAGAATATTGTTTACTAGTGTGTACGAGAATTTTAAGAGGTTGGCATAATTCATAAATAATAATGAAAATAAGATGCATATGAATGGCTTCGTTTCAAAAAAGACATGAAAGGTTGAAAGCTTTCTCTGACTATAGAGGACTTGCAGCAACACAACTTCTGTTGTGTAGTTATCTTCTCGAAATTGTATTTATCTAGTCGTAGCAATGAATGTGTTGCATATGATCCTTATAGAGTTTCCTGGTTTTCTCTTGCTAGGCGCCACGATTTCCACTGCACATAATTTAGTGGAGGTCGTCGAGTCATGATGAGTTATTTTCATGAATATCTGTTATGAATGGGTCGAAAGTAGTTATGGTAAAGAAGCCCCCACATTAAGTGGCCATGTGTGGGATATGGGTTGATAAATAGAACATTTTAGTAAGAACAGATTTATGAAAATTGTGATAATTTATTAGGCAAAGCTATGCTTCTCATCCCCAATTCTCTCTAATCTTCTCATCCCCGTCTACTATTCTTCTTCTTTTCTTCTTCTTCTTCTTCATATTGTAATTTCTTCTTCCCGTATTAATCAAAGTTAATTAATTTCGTTCAGTTTGTGTAATGATTGTTGAGTTGATAATTTGAGATCGTTACATTGGTGCTTTCATCCAGAGGTCTCTCAATGGAGGACCAAAAAGTACTCAAGGCATTTGTTGATGACCCAGTTCGTGATTCAATCAAACAATTGAAGGATTCTATCTCTAAAGATCTCACTGAAGCTGGACGTTTTGGGTAAAAATCCCAGGACCACTATTGAACCCCCAAAAACAGTTATGAACGTCAAATTAGGGAAGTTTCGTGGCGAGAATTCGGAGGCCTGGATAGTCCAAGCAGAGCACTATTTCACTTTCTATAAAATTAAGGAAGATCAAAAGCTCACCGTGGCTTCATTCTATTTTGATGGTGAAGCATTGAAGTGGTACCAGTGGTTATTAAGGAATAATCAATTAATTGATTGGCCACATTTCGCTGATAAGGTGAGAATTCGATTTAAACAGAAAGGATTGGAGTCTGCGGGAGGGAGATTCGCAAATCTCAGGCATGTAGCTTCCGTGACTGAGAACCAAAGTCGTTTTGAGGCTAGCTCATCGGGCTTTGGCAAATTGGATGCACACAAGGTGTTTGATGAAAAGCCGGGCAGGAAAACTGAAAATGTTGTGGATATTGAAACACTGCTTCAAACACCGGATGCTATGAAACAAGAGGGTGAATATGAGGATACATCATTACAAGTTAAAACTGAGGGGGATGAAAATTTACTAAATCAAGCAAAACAGGAGATCCACAATTCAGAGGAGATAGCCAATTTAGATTTGGATGACAAAGAAGAGGATCCCTTGCCTCTTGATCTTGTTGTTGCAGATACAAATGTTCGAAGAGGCGAATCATTGCAGAGCACAGAAAGAGGTGCTCAGGTTATAGCAAACGAAGCACAAAAGTTGTTTGGTATTTATTTTCAAGGAGCTAGGCAGCATTTGGTTAACAATGAACAAGTCGACTCAGTCTGGGAAAGAAGTGACCCCGTGATTTTGAAAGGAACCAGATTGATGCACAAGCATGCATCTATGCATTTTCCATTTGATCCTGGTGAGTCTGTTTCTCCATCTATTATGTTTGAGAGCTTTGATATACATTTGGCTATATCGAACTACTTGTCTATTACACTATATTCTAGTGTATTTGTTCTTGATGGTACTGTGCAAGGTGGCAAGTTGTTTAATGATATGTCAAATAGCAAGATGGGTGTACAAACTGGTCGGCATCAGTTGTCACAATCACTTCCAAAACCACCTTTCTCAGCTTTACTATTAGATTTCATTTCCCAAGTTGATCAGTTGGTTGAAATAGCAAAGGAATTCGACGTCGATGGTTTTTTCATAATTAGTGGGATTAATTCCAAGACAAATGGTTGTATTTTTGCCGCTAACTTCAGTCATAATAGACAACTCGCAACACCTGCAATTGCTGTCATGCTACAGGAGTGGAAAGATTTAAAATTAAGAAGTAAATGTTTTACTAGAAACAAAGAAAAACATGGTTGTAATTGGTTGATAGCAGTGGCGATGGAGAGATTTGGTGGAGAGGTAGCAGTGGCAATGGAGAGATTTGGTGGAGACGGAGCTTTTAAAACTGTTCATTGGTACTTAAAGGTGGATAATTTTAGCTTCGATGGATCTGAGCATGTTACTGAGTACTCTCGGTATCATATTTCAAGTGCTCCCAGAGGTTCTTTTGATCCTAATAGTACTCTGGATGATATTCTTAGCATCCCATTATTTAATACTAATGCCTATAGTTTGGCCGATTATGTGATTATGTCATTTGGAAGAGAAGGAATAGATGCCAAGAAAACAGGGAACGATGAGGGCATTGAAGGTCATCTTTTTACATATCTTTGCCATGTTAGTCAGCAGCTAAACAAGAATGATGTAGCCACGTCTACAATAATCTAGGCTGCCAACCAAGTTAGTTCTTCGTTGCTTACTAATCTAACTGAAGCCGAGAATGCTCTTGCCTACTTAAACCTTGAGGACAAGGTTCTTTTTGAGGGCAGAAGTATTGTTATGAATGTGCCGAAAGTAGTTATGGTAAAGCAGCCCAATACCACATTAAGTGGCTATGTGTGGAATATGGGTTAATAAATAGAACATTTTAGTAAGAATAGATTTATGAAAATTGTGATAATTGCTTAGGCAAAGCTATGCTTCTCATCCCCAATTATCTCTAATCTTCTCATCCCCGTCTACTATTCTTCTTCTTCTTCATATTGTAATTTCTTCTTCCCATATTAATCAAAGCTAATTAGTTTCGTTCAGTTTGTGTATTGATTGTTGAGTTGATAATTCGAGATCGTTACAATATCTTAGACAATTGTTCTGTGTACTAGTATTTAACTCTTGATTTCCAATGTTTGCGATGATAACTATGCTTTTTTTTAAATGAAAGCCTCATGGTGAAGGTGATACGCAGCAACATTTTTGCGAATCAGCAGTAATTTCATCGTTCTATTTGTAGTTCATTTGTGAGCACAACTTAGTTGTCGTCAAGAAACTAGTCTCTTGTCTTCCCATCCAATACTTGAGAAGAAACAAGGACACACAATCCTGCCTTTGTACGGTGAATATAGTACCTCAGAATAGTTCAGAATTTGCCTGGAAAAGGCAGAGTTACATAAACCATCGCCAAGAAGTAGATTACTTCTGAGAAGGTAACATTGTTTTTACTTATTCCTTCTGATTTCTCCTATTTTAAATCACAATGTATGGATGGAGTTGCTTTGTTCTGCTTAAAGTTTACAACTGTTTTGAGTTTTGGCCTCTGTCATGTTGAATGAGCCATTGTCGACTTTTCATCTCTTCTTGTAGACTAGCATGCTAACTTTTAATCGATAATTCCCAGGTGTAAATCTATCCTTCAGGTTGGCTACAACTGTACAACATGGATTGAAAAGAACAAATGAAAAGCACGAAAGAATTGCAAGACATCTGGTATTACCCCAAAGAACTATGTTGTATATGAGTGTCATTTCTGTTCACATCGGAATGTAAAGAGAGGAACCCCAAGAGGCTATATGAACGACCTATATTCTGCCAAACCAAAAACTTAAAGAATTGACCCTATTATATCATCAACCCGAAAGTTTGAACAGTTGGATACATGTATCGATAAGGCAAGAGTTGATCCTACTGAATCAGCCGATGAAATAGGCATAACATGACTATGAACACATGAAGCAGTCAGCTGGATTAGATATTCTTTCATATGCAGTAAATAGAATTAGTTAGCCACGTGTAAAAGTTAGTTACAGATATTTTTTAGATGACAGTTGTAGATATTTTGTGGATGACAGCTGTATACAGAGTAGTATAAATGTACTGTAATAAGGACAAAAGCAGTTATCAATTCATTTTTCTTCCTTCATCAATCAATAAGATCTCTTCTATTCTTCCTGGTTCTTCTTAGATCAAGCTCAACATCAATGGTCATCAATGGCAGTTGAGCTTCTAATATTCAAATTCTATCATGGTATCAGAGTCCTTGACCAAATTTGTGGCTTTAGTTTAATTGATCTTATACGGTGTTAATAGTTGACAGACGATCACTATAGTTGCTTAATCAACACAACAATGGCTGCCTCTAAAATTGATCCTACTCATCCACTTTTTCTTCATCCTTCTGATATAGTTGGAGGTCCAATTATACCCATTCAGTTTTCAGGATCTGAGAACTATTTTACTTGGAGCAGGTCTATGCGTATCCAATTGCTTGGTAAGAATAAGCTGGGGATCGTTGATGGAACCTGAAAAGAGGGGGATTTTCCAACGGATTTAGCTCATCGGTGGGACAAATGTGATGTAGTAGTTATTGGTTTAATCTTAGGCTCAGTATCTCCGGAATTACACACTGGCATTCTTTATTCTCCAAGTGCAAAGATTATCTGGGATGATTTACAAGAGAGGTTAGATAAAGTCAATACATCTAGAGTTTATCAGCTGCATCGCCTGATAGCAACTCTAGTTCAAGGATCGGACAGTATCTCCATTTATTTCTCCAAATTGAGGCATCTCTGGGCAGAATTCGACAACATGATATCTCCTCCTTGTGATTGTGCGAAATCTAAAGGTTTTTTGCGACACATAGAAGGGATAAAGGTGTTGCAGTTCCTTATGGGACTCAATGAGAGTTATGAGCAAGCTCGCAGCCAAATATTAATGACTAGTCCTACTCCTAACATTAACAAAGCTTACTCTATGTTAATTGAGAGGGAAAGTCAAAGATCGATTGCCACTTCCTCCATTTCTGGAGAGAGAATAGAATTGGGGGCTATGATGCCTGGGAAAGGAAACTCTTATCATAAGCCACAGAAAAACTAGCTATTACAATGTGATTTCTACAAGCTTAAAGGTCATACAACGGATAGTTGCTATCGCTTAGTTTGATATCCACCTGGCTACAAAGGAAAGAAGAAGGAAGAAATTCCTGGTGGTCCAACTGCACTTCATGCAACTGCTAATCCTATTACTGCAGCGATATACAGAGGCACCATAGCTCATAATGCTCCTTTTGATGACTTTAATTCACATGTGAATGTAGGACATTTTCAAGCTGGATGTTCTACTAGTTGCTCAGCTGTAACACAAAATTTTCCTCAGGCACCCCATCTCACTGAGGATCAACATGACAAAATAATAATGATGCTTGACAAAGATGGTTCACAACCTGGAGTGGAAAACATAGTAGGTATTGATTTTCATACTTTGTCCACTGTAGAGAAAGTACGATGGATCATTGATACAGGTGCAACCAATGACATGTCTTCTAACTTAGGTGCCATGAGTGCTATAGATAAAGTATCTACACTATCTAATCAAAGAGTTTATATACCAAATGGTGGGATAATACTGGTCACACACAGGAAAATGCAAAACTGGAGACACAGGGGTGATCAAGAATGTGTTGTACATACCTGAGTTCAAGTATAATCTTCTATCAGTCTCCAAGATAACAAGGGAACTTAGTTGTTTTATTTCTTTCTATCCTGGTTTCTACTTATTCCAGGACCTCGTTACCGGGATGTTGAAGGGGATTGGTAAAGAAACTGATGGATTATACTTACTGACTGTCCACATATCTATAGACAATAATATTCCTATTGTTTTAGCTGGTACAACACGTACTGCAACAAAGAAGAATGAAGATATTTCCCTGTGGCATAGAAGAATGGCTCATCCCTCTAGCAATTCTCTAAGGTTACTTTTTGGTTATAATGTAGATGTCTATAAATCATTCTTATCTAACTATGAAGTCTGCCCTTTTACTAAACATACTAGACAATCTTTTCCTCTTAGCACTAGTACCTCTCTTAAGTGTTTTGATTTATTTCATCTTGATGTTTGGGGACCATATCATAATAATACATTTGATGGGAGTAAATTCTTCTTGACTATCATAGATGATTATTCCTATATCACTTGAATTTTTCTGGTCAAGTTTAAGAGTGATGTGCTATCTGTATTAAGAACAATTCTTAAAATGATACACACACAATTTAATGCAATAGTAAAAGTGATTAGGACATATAATGGAGGAGAATTCACTAGCAATCATATAAAAGATCTTTTTAAGGATCTTGGTATTATTCATTAAAGAACTTGTGCTTACACCTCTCAACAAAATGGTGTAGCTGAGAGGAAACATAGGAACCTACAGGCTTCCCTCAATAGTTCTTGGAGGAAAATCTCCTTATGAGCTATTTTTTGTGAAACCTCCTTCTCTTGTTCATATGCGAGTCATTGGTTATTTGTGTTAGACAAGTGTTTTTCCCCAATTGGATAAGTTAGCTTCCAGAGTTGTTCCTTCAATTTTTATGGGCTATTCCACGGTAACTAAAGGCTACATTCTGTTTGACCTTGCCTAGGAGAGGTTTTTTGTTAATGGAGAGGTTATTTTCAAAGAATATGTTTTCCCTTCAAGACCTCTATTTTTCCATCTATACAACATAATTATTTTCCTTGGTCTTTTGATAATGACATATTTGTTGATCCTCCTCTTGATCCTTCTTCTACACCATTCACCTCTACTCTGACAACTTCTACTGAGGCAGTTTAAGCTATTTTACCTGTTGTTCCTGAGGTTTTTTCATGAGATTCTACTCCACCTCCTACTCCAATTCCTCTTAGAAGGTCAACTAGAATATCCAAGCAACCTCTTTGGCATGTTGGTAGGTAGGGTGAGGTAGTGAGGTATCCTCATTTGATAGGAAGGGTTGTTAATGTTGTTATTAAGAGAATATTGGGGATTAGGTTTGTTAGGGGTTTGTTATTTTTGTCATTTTGTGAAAAAGAATTATAGAACGGGTGAGGGTAGGGGTAAGGTGACATAACAAAAATGAATAAAATAAAGCTTCAGGAGGGACAAAAATAGGTGTCTACATCATGCCCCCTTTGAATGTGAACACACAGTGTTTTCAGACAAAGAAGTAGACAACGAGACAGAATTTTGTCCCGACCCTTATTCAAAAATGAAACAAAAAGAAGGAGTGAAACTAAGCCTTGATTTAGGACATCCTACCTACCCAAGTTATGAAGGAATCAAGTCATGGGTATCTCAAAGGATTGGAGAGAGAAGGACTATACCGAGTTAGAGAGTCGAGTGAGGTTCCATTGAGGTTTTGGTCCGCGGCTCTATCATTACATCAAAAATGAAAATTACAAGTTAAAACATAAATGAAATTACAAAATCCTATCTACACAGCTTCTTTTGGACACTTGACTTGAGTTTCATCACCCTATTCTTCAGGTGGGCTCCTGATTTGCAGTTTCATCACTTGCTGCTTGGTTTTCATTTGATTCACCTTGTTGCTTGGCTTTCCATTTATTCATCCTGTTCCTCAGACGGGTTCCTGACTTGTAATTTCATCACCCTGTTCTTCAGGCTGGCTCCTGAAACTAGAATTAAAACTGGAACAAAAATTATCCCAAACAAAGATTATAGTAAATTAGTATTTCATTTTTGAAAGTGTGGTCCCATTTTATTGGAGGGTTCTGAACAGAAGGTAAAGTCCCATTTTTCAGGAGGGTCCTGAACAGAAAATAAAATCTCATTTTTCAGGAGGGTCCAAACAGAAAGTAACTCCCAATTTTCAGGAGGGTCCTGAACAGAAATTAAAATCCCATTTTTCAGAAGGGCCCTAAACAGAAAGTAAAGTCCCATTTTTTAGGAGGGTCCTGAACAAAAAGTAAAGTCCTAATTTTCAAGAGGGTCCTGAACAGAAAGTAAAATCTCATTTTTCAGGAGGGTCCTGAATAGAAAGTAAACTCCCATTTTTCAGGAGGGTCCTGAATAGAAAGTAAGTCCCATGTTTTAGGAGGGTCCTGAACAGACATTAAAATTCTATTTTTCAGGAGGGGCCTGAACAGAAAGTAAAGTCCCATTTTTCAGGAGGGTCCTGAACAGAAAGTAATCCCATTTTTTAGGAGGGTCCTGAACAGAAATTAAATTCCATTTTTCAGAAGGGTCCTGAACAAAAAGTAAAATCGTATTTTTCAGGAGGGGCCTAAACTGAAAGTAAAGTCCCATTTTTCAGGAGGGTCCTGAACAGAAAGTAAATCCCATTGTTAGGAGGGTCATGAACTGAAAGTAAAATCCTATTTTTTCAGGAGGGTCCTTATTATAAGTAAAATCTCATTTTTCAGGAGGGTCCTGAACAGAAAGTAAAATTCTATTTTTCAGGAGGGTCCTGAACAAAAGTAAAATCCCATTTTTCAGGACAGTCCTGAACAAAAGTAAAATCCTATTTTTCAGGAGGGTCCTGAACAGAAAGTAAAATCCTATTTTTCAGGAGGTTGTTGAACAAAAGTAAAATCCCATTTTTTAGGAGGGTCCTGAACAAAAAGTAAAATCTCATTTTTTCAGGAGGGTCCTGAACAAAACTAAAATCCCATTTTTCAGGAGAGTCCTGAACAAAAAGTAAAATCCCATCTTTCAGGAGCGTCCAGAACAGAAAGTAAAATCCCATTTTTCAGGAGGGTCCTGAACAGAAAGTAAAGTCCCATTTTTCAGGAGGGTCGAGCGAGAGCAAAGCAAGTTCTAGTGGTGGGTTGTCTTCGTGGTCCCATAACATAGTAAGAAGAGTGGCAATGCTGGGTAGGGGTAGCGCCATAGACCGTCTCTTTGGCTTAGAGTTGTTTCATGAGCAAGGGGGCTAAGCGCATACATGCTTCCTTCGGAACCTGACTCTATCTTTGACTATGAATGGAAGTAAGATCCCATTTTTCAGGAGGGTCCTAAACAGAAAGTAAAATCCCTTTTTTTCAGGAGGTCCTGATCATAAGTAAAATTCCATTTTCAGGAGGGTCCCAAATAGAAAGTAAAATCCTATTTTTCAGGAGGATCCTAAACAAAAGTAAAATCCCATTTTTCAGAAGGGTCCTGAACAAAAGTAAAATCCTATTTTTCAGGAGGGTCCTGAACAGAAAGTAAAATACCACGGAAGTGTTTTTCCAATGGCTGCTGAATTAAGTGAAGTGAATTTTTTCCTGTTTCAACAAAGAAAATTTGTTAGTTAAAAACTTAGTGATGATTTGCAGCACTTGGCTTTCCTGACACCTGCTTCGATGTCCATTCCCTTTATTTTATTTTAGATTGCTGGCACTTGCCCCTGTCTTGTCGCATCATTGACCCAGAACAGATCGGGGAAATGCCTTTGACTGAAACACTAACTATTTTACCATGCCTCTGAGATACACCTTTTGACATGTGATACTTCCATGAATCCAGCAACCTGTCAATTAATGGACTACCTTTGCCTTGTTTCGAATTATGATAATGTTTCTCTCGTGTGCTTGTCCTTGGCTTTTCCCCATACAATTGAAAGAACTGGTAGCAAGTTTTGAAATTCTTTCTTACTTGTTTTGACATGGATTATACTCAAAGAGTGTAAAGAAATGATGGTGACTTTTCTTTTGATAAAAGACATAAAAGAACAAAAATATGAATATATAAATGAAAGAAAAAGAGCAATGTCCCTCTTTTTAACAAAGAAGAAAAATTATCTGAATATGACAACCAACTCCAATGACTATGACATGCATTTTGGATTAAGCTGCCTGATCTTCCTATCCAAACTTCTCATTTTTTGTTGAGTTCGTTCCTTTGTCGCTGCTGCTTCTTCCAACCCGTTCGACTCATATATCTCATTCAATTGATAATATCTTGAAAGATTTTCACCTTTCTTTCGAACTCGCCATCGCCTTATGGTGCCCATGAGGGTTTTCACCAATAAGACTCTCTCATTTTATTTCTCTCAACTCCACATCACCTTATGGTGTCCGTAAGGGTTTTCACCAGTAAGACTTTCTCATTTTTATTTCTCTCAACTCACCATTTCCTTATGGTGCCCGTGAGGGTTTTCACCAATAAGACTCTCTCATATTCATTTATTTCCTGATTTCTTACACTGAGGAAAATAAGTAGTACCCCACGGTGTATCATCATATCCATTGCATGCTTAGCCTTAACATTATCAAAAATTGATCTGAAGGACTTTCTTTCGATGTAACTTGGCTTTTCGATAAGGTTAGAAAATGATCGTAAGAGGCTCAAACGACACTTGAAGCGAGGGTGGGACTTACAACTTTTGGAATCGACTTAAGCAACATGTTAACTCATGCCCCAATTTTTTGTTGACTGGGTGACACTAAAAATTTTATTTGGTTGGACCGAGCCCGAAATAGAGCAGCCTACGTATTGCACGTAGTTCCATCAGCTTGTTCTTTGTTTTGATTTATTTTTTTTTCTTTTTTTTTTAATTTTTGAACTCTTTTATTTGCTCTTATTTTCCTGACATTTATCTTTGACTCTATTTTGATTACAAAAGAGGGATATGAAAGAAAAATAAAACTAAGCTCAAACGGGTAAACAAAGGATGACACAATGTTTGGGATAGAAGAATAAATGCCTTCATCATATCAATCTTCAAAAATGTAAGTACTAAACATGCAATAAAATCAACAAAGTTTAAGATATCATACATAATATCTTTTGATCGCATCAGCATTGATAGTCATTTCAACCATTTTCCCTTCAATATCTGTCAAATATGAGGCTCCATTGGGCAACACTTTATTCACAATGAAGGGACTTTTCCAGTTTGGGCAAAATTTGCCTTTCGCTTCAACCTGGTGATGAAGGATATGCTTCAACACCAACTGACCAACTTTAAAATTTCTGGGTCGTACCTTTTTGTTATACGCTCGAGCCATTCTCTTGTGATATAATTGGCCATGACATACCGACGTTAGTCTTTTTTCATCAATCAAGCTTAACTGTTCCAATTGGGTTTTCACCAACTCATCATTATGAATCTCTGCTTCCACAATAACTCGAAGAGTGGGAATTTTAACTTTTGCGGGAATGACTACTTCTGTCCCGTACACCAATAAATATGGAGTTTCCCCTATTGAAGTGTGAACGGTAGTACGATAACCTAGCAATGCAAATGGTAACTTCTCATGACATTTTCTGGACCCTTGTACCATTTTCCACAGTATCTTTCTGATATTCTTATTGGCGGCTTCCACAGCGCCATTTGCCTTTGGACGATATAGAGTGGAATTTTGATGTGCGATCTTAAACTGTTGGCACACTTCTTGCATCAAAATGACTATTTAGAATGGCGGCATTATCTGTAATGTTCATCTTTGAGATTCCAAACCTACAAATGATGTTGGCGTGAATAAAATCTACCACTGCCTTCTTTGTTACTCACTTGAAAGTTACTACTTCTACCAAATTTGTGAAATAATCTATGGCCACCAAAATGAATCTATGCCCATTTGATGTTTTTGGCTTAATAGGTCCAATCACGTCCATTCCCCAAGCTACAAACGACCATGAAGTAGACATTGCATGCAACTCAGCAGGAGGTGAATGTATCAGATCACCGTGTACTTGACATTGATGACTCTTTAAAACAAATCGAATCGAATCTCTCTCCATAGTAAGCCAGTAATAACCTTCTTGAAAAATCTTCTTAGACAAGACATAACCGTTCATATGCGGCCAGCATACTCCAGAGTATATTTCAACCATGATCACTGAGGCTTCTTTTGCATCTACACACCTCAAAAGTCCCAGATTCGGGGTTCTCTTATATAAGATTCCCCTACTTAAGAAAAATCCACTATCCAAACACCTAATAGTCCTCTTTTGATCGCTGGTGGCATGTGTTGGGTATTATTCTGACTGAATGTATATCTTGATATCAAAGAACCAAGGTTCTCCATCGAGCTCTTCTTCAATCGTATTACAATAAGCATGTTGATCACGACTCTGTATATGCACTGGATTGATGTAGGCTTTATTAGGATGTTGGAGCATTGAGGACATAGTGGCTAAAGCATAAGTAATCTCATTATGAATCTTTGGAATATGCCTAAATTTTACTGACACAAACCGTTGACATAGCTCCTGCAAGCATTGTTGATACAGTATGAGCTTCAAATATTGCGTCTCCCAATCGCCTTGAGTTTGACAAATGAGAAAATTTGAATCCCTCAACACTAATAGTTCCTGGACTCCCATATCAACAGCTAACCTCAAACCACGAATGCACGGTTCATATTCTACCATGGTATTGGTACAATAAAATCGAAGTTGTGATGTTACCGAGAAATGTTGCCCCAATTCAGAGATAAGAACCGCACCTATTCCGACTCCTTTTATGTTGACAGCTCCATCAAAGAACATCTCCCAACCTGGATCAGCATCTATAATGACTTCATCAACACATAACACCTCTTCATCAGGAAAATATGTCTTTAATGGTTCATACTCTTCATCAATGGGATTCTCAGCAAGATGGTCTGCTAAGGCTTGAGCTTTCATAGCGGTTTCAGTCACATACACAATGTCGAACTTGGTAAGCAATATTTTCCACTTTACCAATCGACCTGTCATCATAGGCTTCTGAAACATATACTTCAAAGGATCCATGCGGGAGATGAGATAAGTAGTGTAGGACGAGAGATACTGTTTCAAATTCTGTGCTACTCAAGTTAGGGCACAACACGTCCTTTCAAGAAGAGTATACCTGGCCTCATATACGGTGAACTTCTTTCTAAGATAATAAATAGCCTGCTCTTTTTTGCCTGTGACATCATGTTGACCCAGGACACAACCGAAAGAATTGTCCATGACTGATAAATATAAGAGCAAAGGCCTACCAGGCTCTGGTGGTACCAGCAGGGTGGATTTGACAAATATCTTTTGATTCTGTCGAATGCTTCCTGATATTCTTCATTCTATTCTACCACAACACTCTTTTTTAGCAACTTGAATATGGGCCCACAAGTGGTTGTGAGTTGAGCAATAAACCTGCTGATGAAGTTCAGTCTACCTAGAAGACTCATCACCTCAGTCCTATTCTTGGGAGGGTGCAAATCCTGGATGGCTTTGATTTTTGAAGGATCCAATTCAATTCCCCGACGGTTGACTACAAACCCCAACAACTTTCTAGACGAAACTCTAAATACACATTTTGCCGGGTTGCGTTTGAGATTACACCTGCAAAGCCTTTCAAAGAACTTTCTTAAATCTTTAACATGGTCAGTCTGAATCTTTGATTTAATAATCACATCATCTACATAAACCTCAATCTCCTTATGCATCATATTATGAAACATAGTGGTCATGGCTCTCATGTATATTGCTCCAGCATTCTTCAAACCGAACAACATCACTAGATAACAATAGGTCCCCCATGGTGTGATAAAAGATGTCTTCTCCGCGTCTTCATCATCCATAATAATCTGGTGGTATTCGGCATAACAATCTACAAAAGAGGCAACCTTATGTTGTTGTCCAGCAAAATATGGATGTTGGGCAGCGAAAAATCATTCTTTGGACTTGCTCTGTTCAAATTACGGTAATCAAAATATACTCTAATTTTTCCATCTTTCTTTGGGATAGGAACAACATTCGATAACCACGTAGGATAACGAGCAACTTGAATGACTTTGGCTTCAAGTTGTTTCATGATTTTCTCTTTGATTTTAATGCTTACATCAGTTTTAAACTTCCTTAACTTCTGTTTCACAGGGGGGAATATGGGATCAATTGGCAATTTATAAGCCACTAATTCAGTGCTTAAACCAGGCATATCATCATAAGACCATGAAAAAACATCCTTATAATCAATTAATGCTTGAATCATTCCATCTTTTAGCAGTGGCAAAGTATCTACACTGATTTTAGTTTCCCTAACATCTTCTTGATTCCCTAGATTGATTGGCTTAGTTCATTCAAATTAGGATTCGGCTTGTCTTAAAACTATTCCAACTCTTTGCTTATTTCCTCTAGTGCCTCTTCTTCATCATATTCCTCCTCTTGCTTTCTTATATCTTGATTAGTTTGGATTTTAAGATGAGTCTGGAAAAATTCCGCATGCATGTCATGTCATTAGAATCAGCATAAAAAGAACTGTATAAAGAAAAAGACAAAATCAAAATATATTAGACACAAAATAAGGAGACATTTCATTTCATTAAAAAGGAAAGATAGGAGGGTTTAAATACAAATGACAACAGAATGTAAACAAGCTAAATTCCGAATTACAACCCTGGAATAACTAAGATAAATAGAAAGAAAAATAAAATGAACTACCAAAACTCCCCCCTAACGGGCAGAGGAGTAACTTCCCAATTGTTGAGCTGGACCTCAGGACCTATGAACTGCACGTCTGCTTTACTGGTACCCTCTCCTGCTTCAACCAGGTCAATATCAATCATCAGGTTCTAGAAGTCATTAACCAATTTAGTTTCAAATTCTGAAGGCTACGTGATATCTCTCTTGACAAATGATTCACTGAGTAGCGGCATTGGGTGAGGGAGTGACCATGTTTCCTTTTTCCTTCTCTTGACCTTCTTCATATCTCCCAGACCAAAAGTGCCCATGTTCTCTCTTGGACATATAGGACGAAGACACTCCCAAATCCTTCCCTAGCACAAATCCATATATCAAAAGCTCACACACCATCATGATAGAAGCGGAAGAAAATTGTGGTCCTAGAATAACCTACCCTTCAATGATACGATTCACCGACACTGTATCAAAAGTTTGATAGACAAATTTCTCCTCTACATTGTTTTCTTTAATAAGGGAAAAGGGAGAATCTTCGTAGGCGGACAAATCCCCTTCACAATGAAAGGACACTTCTTTCCTGTCATGCTCAAACTTGATCATTTGGTGCAATATAGATACAACCGCCTTGGCCTTGTGGATCCATGGTCTTCCCAACAACAGATTGTAAGAGGAGTCTATATTTAATACTTGAAACTCTATAGAGAACTGAACAGGCCCTATAATCAACATTAGTTCTATTTCGCCAATGGAGTTTGATTTTGCACTATTGAAAGCCCTTACACATAAATTGTTCGGCTTGATCCTCTCAACACTAATATTCAACTTTTGCAGAGTAGAAATAGGGAAGATATTTGCACCTAAACCTCCATCAATCATGACATGAGTGACGTAGAAATCTTTGCATTTCACTGTAATGTAAAGACCCCGATTATGCCACGTACCTTCAACAGGAAATTCATCATCAAAGAAGCTGATCCAATTGACCTCAAAGATTTTTTCAACCATTTTCTCAAGCTGATTTACTATAGTATCCTTAGGAACATATGCTTCATTTAATACCTTCAATATAATATCACGATGTTCCTTGGAATGCAACAACAAATATAAGAGGGAAATTTGAGCAGGGGTTTTCTTCAACTGATGTATTATTGAATACTTTGGTAACTTCATCTTTTTCAAAAATTCCTCGCCTTCTTCTTTGGTGACAGGCTTTTTGATAGATGAAGGTCTACTCACAATTGGCTTGGAATTCCTTAAACTTTCAGGCACAAATCATCTTCTTGACCGAGTCAAATCCCCTACCTCATCTATATCTTCCACTACTTCCTTCCCCTGATAGGTCATCACAATCCGTTCATAGTTTTGGGGAACCATTTTCATATGAACTATCGGAGGTTGAGTCACTAGTTTGATGATAATAGGGGCTGCAAGTGCTTTTTTCACCTTCAATATAGGCTTACACAGAGCTCCTATCACCGTCAACTTAGGCTTGTCTTGACTTAAACCTACAACTGCTCTGAATTCTTTCACTGTGATCACGAGTTTCTTTGTGCTTTCTTGGACTTTAGCTTTTCCTATTCCTTCCTGGCTTAATGACATTGCTTTCAACAAATCTACTACATTTACTGATTTTTCCTCATTGGTCTGTATCTTTACAATAGGATTATAACACTTTGATGACTCTTTCCCATCATAAATCAATTTTAACATATTGGTTTCAGCATAGGTTGGCAGTGGATTCTGGTTAATGTTTGGAACCTCCAGGGCCTGAACCAGCATCTGATTTATGTCCATTAAATCTTGGAAAGCTCTCTTTAAATACCAGCATTTCTCGATATTGTGTCCTAGCATGTCAGAACAATATGCACACCTTAAAGAATAATCGAGATTCCTCGGAGGTGGATTTAAAAGCCTTCCTTGAATTGGACTTAAGACCTTCATCTTTCTCAACCTATAAAAAAAGCTAGCATATGACTCCCCAAGAGGTGTGAACTGATTTTTGACCGCCTTCTCTTTCTTATACTCGGGCCTAGGTTGAAAACTGGCTCTGGATGGGTTTTGGTAATTTGGTGGAGCTGATGGATGATTTTGTGGAGCTTACGTACGCCATTGCAGGTAAGAAAGGGTTTGGGCATATAGTTGTGCGCTATATATAGGGTAAGGAGGGGGAGGAATAGTATATGGTGGGTTTTGTGGAGGGTAGTAATGATAGGGAGGAATATATGGAGCTTGGACATAGGCTTGGGCTTAGGTTGGTGATAGGGGCGAGGCGATCTTTTGGGATAGGGATAGGATCCAGCTATAACGGTCGCCACTTCCTCTTTCTTCTTTTTACCTCCAAAACTTCCAGAGCCACCTTGAATTGCTTGGGTGGTGGCCTTTAATGCGGAAAAACTCACAATCCGTCCAGTCTTGATTCCGTCCTCTATTATCTCTTTCATTTTTAGGACTTCAATAAATGACTTTCCCATCGCCGGAAGTAAACGTTGAAAATAAGTCTCATCCTGTACCTGAATGAAGACCTCTACCAGCTTACTCTCCTTCATTGGAGGCTTTACCTTGGTGGCTTGTTCACGCCACCATATTGCGTATTCCCTAAAGCCTTCAGTGCTTTTCTTATTCATTTTGACCAAGGATTTTTTTTCAGGAATCAGGTCAACGTTATACTAAAAATGTTGCATAAAATCGGAAGCTAAGTCATCCCAGCTGTTCCACTTGTCGATATCTTGATCGAAAAACCATTCTAAATCTAGATCGGAAAGACTCTCACCAAAGAAAGTCATAAGCAACTCTTCCCTTCCCCCTGTAACCCTCAATTGGTTGCAATAACGTCTTAAGTATGCCATGGAATCACCGTGCCAAGCATACTTCTCGAACTTGGGAATTTTAAAATAGAGGGAAAGGTTGACGTCTGGGAACATACAAAGATCTTTATAGGAAACACTCTTATCACCTCCGATTCCCTACAAATTTTTCATGGCCTATTTCAAACTTTTCAATTTCGGCGCTATGACCTCCTATTCCTCTATTGCGACAGGTTTATCTGTATCAAATGGAAATATAGGTGGCTGAGAATACCCATACGGTTCATTCATTCTGAAAGTAGGCTCCGGGACATAATACTGACTATCTAAAACCTTTAATACTGGCCACTGGTAGACCGAGGAAGCACCATTGTCGGATGTACAACATATGTGGGAGCTTCAGGTGGTGGCAGAGCCATGAACACAGGCGCTGATGGTAGTACCGGCTGAGTAGCTGGCCTTGGTTGGGGCTCTGCCAGGGGCACACTAGAAGTGCCCGAATAATATTGTCGTGGATTAAATCCTGGCACGTGCTCGGGTGACTCAATAGGAATAGAGAATTGCGCCTGAGAGAGCGGTGGGTAATTTGGATATTCCCAAGATCTTTAGGGAGTGGAGGAGGAGGCATGCCACTAGCCCATGCTCGGTGCAGATCTAACAATTGTTCTCTAAGTCTCAATACCTCATCATTGCGTTTTGAACTTTCTTCCCTGGGATCCTGATCTAGGTCAATGAGTGAATTTTCAATCTCCCTACTAGCCATGTCAAGCTTCGCTTTTGACCTAGTGAAGTACGACTGACAGCCAGAGTGCTACAAACCAAGCACTTATCTGAAAGAACATGCTCATCAAAGACAAAACCCATTAGGATTAGGTCAAGCAACAATTATAAAATTCACATTGTACACACCCTAGGTTTGTGCACATTTCTACCGGCCTTTGAGGGTAATGAGTCCATTTTAACATCATCTTGATTTCCCCCATTACATTGTCACACCTCCCTCTTTCTGCTTTTCAACCTCATTTCTCTCTTCTTTTGCATAAGTCTCTTCTCTTCTTCTTTTCTTCTCTTATTGCTCTTTCTTTCTTTCCTCCTCTCGTGATCTCATTTCCTTTTATCATTCTGTATGGCTTTTGTTTTTCTTTAAAAGAGGAAAATTGGGGGAAATCAAAGAAACAAAATGATTAGATCAAACCCAAAAGTAGGTTGCCTACGTATCATGTTGTACATGAATCAGATCTTGCGTAGTCCGGGCAATGCATGCATAAACACCACAAAGTTGAATTTTTTTCTCTTTTTTTTAAGAAAGAACACACAAAAGGAAACAATTCTGCAACTTCATTTCATAAAAGAGACGACTAATACTATCTATAAGGCATTATCTTTGGGATTACAAAGGCATTATCTGTAATGATCATATTTGGGATTACAAACCTACAAATGATGTTGGCGTGAACAAAATCTACCACTGCCTTCTTTGTTACTGACTTGAAAGTTACTTCTTCTACCCACTTTGTGAAGTAATCTATGTCCACCAAAATGAATCTATGTCCATTTGATGATTTTGGCTCAATCGGTCAAATCACGTCCATTCCCCAAGCTACAAACGACCATGAAGTAGACATTGCATGCAACTCAGTAGGAGGTGAATGTATCAGATCACCATCTTGAAGAATCTTCTTAGACAAGACATAACCGTTCATATGCGGCCCGCATACTCCAGAGTATATTTCAACCATGATCACCGAGGCTTCTTTTGCATCTACACACCTCAAAAGTCCAAGATTTGGGGTTCTCTTATATAAGATTCCCTTACTTAAGAAAAATCCACTTGCCAAATGCCTAATAGTCCTCTTTTTATCGCTGGTGGCATGTGTTAGGTATTCTCCTGACTGAATGTATAGCTTGATATCAAAGAACCAAGGTTCTCCATCGAGATCTTCTTCAACCATATTACAGTAAGCATATTGATTACGACTCTGTATATGCACTAGATTGATGTAGGATTTATTAGGTTGTTGGAGCATTGAGGACAGAGTGGCTAAAGTATCAGTAATCTCATTACGAATCCTTGGAATAAGCCTAAATTTTACTAATACAAACCGTTGACATAGCTCTGGCAAGCATTGTCGATACAGTATGAGCTTTAAATCTCGCGTCTCCCAATCACCTTAAATTTGATGGATGAGTAACTCTGAATCCCTCAACACTAATAGTTCCTGGACTCCCATATCAACAACTAACCTCAAACCAAGAATGCACGGTTCATATTTTACCATATTATTGGTACAATAAAATCGAAGTTGCACTGTTACCGAGAAATATTGCCCCAATTCAGAGATAAGAACCGCACCTATTCTAACTCCTTTTATGTTGACAGCTCTATCGAAGAACATCTTCCAACCTGGATCAGCATCTATAATGACTTCATCAACACATAACACCTCTTCATCAGGAAAATATGTCTTTAATGGTTCATACTCTTCATCGATGGGATTCTCAGCAAGATGGTCTACTAAGGCTTGAGCTTTCATAGCGGTTCGAGTCACATACACAATGTCAAACTTGGTAAGCAATATTTTCCACTTTGCCAATCGACCTGTCAACTTAGGCTTCTGAAAGATATACTTCAAAGGATCCATGTGGGAGATGAGATAAGTAGTGTAGGACGAGAGATAATGTTTCAACTTCTATGCTACCCAAGTTAGGGAACAACACATCCTTTCAAGAAGAGTATACCTGGCCTCTTATGCGGTGAACTTCTTGCTAAGATAATAAATAGCCTGCTCCTTTTTTCCTGTGACATCATGTTGACCCAGGACACAATTGAAAGAATTGAACATGACTAATAAATATAAGATCAAAGGCCTACCAGGCTCCGGTGTTACCAGCACGGGCGGATTTGACAGATATCTTTTGATTCTGTCGAACGCTTCCTGATATTCTTTAGTCCATTCTACCATAACACTTTTTCAGCAACTTAAATATGGGCTCCCAAGTGGTTGTGAGTTGAGCAATAAACCTGCTGACCTTGTTTAGTCTACTAAGCAAACTCATCACCTCTGTCCTATTCTTGGGAGGGGGCATATCCTGGATGGCTTTGATTTTTGAAGGATCCAATTTAATTCCCCGACGGCTGACTACAAACCCCAAAAGTTTTCCAGACGAAACTCTAAATACATATTTTACCGAGTTGAGTTTGAGATTATACCTTCAAAGCCTTTCAAAGAACTTTCTTAAATCTGTAACATGGTCAGCCTGACTCTTTGATTTAATAATCACATCATCTACATAAACCTCAATCTCCTTATGCATCATATTATGAAACATCGTGGTCATGGCTCTCATGTATATTTCTCTAGCATTCTTCAAACCGAAAAGCATCACTCGATAACAATAGGTCCCCCATGGTGTGATAAAAGATGTCTTCTCTGCGTCTTCATCATCCATAATGATCTGGTGGTATCCGACATAGAAATCTACAAAAGAGGCAACCTTATGTTGTTGTCCAGCAAAATATGGATGTTGGGCAGGGAAAAATCATTCTTTGGACTTGCTCTGTTCAAATCACGGTAATCAAAATATACACGAATTTTGCCATCTTTCTTTGAGACAGGAACAACATTCGATAACCACGTAGGATAACGAGCCACTCGAATAACTTTGGCTTCAAGTTGTTTTATGATTTTCTCTTTGATTTTAATGCTTACATCAGTTTTAAACTTCCTCAACTTCTGTTTCACAGGGGAGAATGTGGGACCAGTTGGCAATTTATGAGCCGCTAATTTAGTGCTTAAACCAGGCATATCATCATAAGACCGTGAAAAAACATCCTTATAATCAATTAATTCTTGAATCATTCCATCTTTTAGTTGCGGCAAAGCATGTACACTGATTTTAGTTTCCCTACTATCTTCTTGATTCCCTAGATTGATTGGCTCAGTTCATTCAAATTAGGATTCGGCTTGTGTTCAAACTGTTCCAACTCTTTGCTTATTTCCTCTAGTGCCTCTTCTTCATCATATTCCTCCTCTTACTTCATTATATCTTGATTAGTTTGGATTTTAAGATCAGGCTGAAAATTCTGCATGCATGTCATGTCATTAGAATCAGCATAAAAAGAACTGTATAAAGAAAAAGACAAAATCAAAATATATTAGACACAAAATAAGGAGACATTTCATTTCATTAAAAAGGAAAGATAGGAGGGTTTAAATACAAATGACAACAGAATGTAAACAAGCTAAATTCCGAATTACAACCCTGGAATAACTAAGATAAATAGAAAGAAAAATAAAATGAACTACCAAAACTCCCTCCTAACGGGGAGAGGAGTGACTTCCAATTGTTGAGCTGGACCTCAGTACCTATGAACTGCACGTCTGCCTTACTGGTACCCTCTCCTGCTTCAACTAGGTTAACATCAATCAGAAGGTTCTAGAAGTCATCAACCAATTCAACTTCAAATTCTACGGGCTTCATGATATCGCTCTTGACAAATGATTCACTGAGTAGCGGCATTGGGTGAGGGAGTGACCATGTTTCCTTTTTCCTTCCCTTGGCCTTCTTCAAATCTTCAACCATAGGTTCAAATCCTAGACCAAAAGTGCCCATGTTCTCTCTTGGACATATGGGACGAACGATACCATACAGAGACACTCTCAAACCCTTCCCTGGCACAAATCCATATTTGAAAAGCTCACTCACCATCATGATAGAAGCGGAAGAAAATTGTGGTCCCAGAATAACCTTCCCTTCAACGATACGATTCACCGACATTATATCAAAAGTTTGATAGACAAATGGCAAGCCTATGGTCATCAGTTGCAGCATATGAATTCTTTGTGAGAGCGAGAGCAAGGATACCCTTCTACCCATGTTTCGACAAATATACTATGCTTGTGAGTGATTATGGGTAATATATTGTGAGACACACATGGTTGACGAGTTTTGGTTAGTTGTGTATGATTCTTTGTACCTTAACTTTTGGATATGAATTAACTACCATCATGAGTCTATGTTAGAGGTTAAATTGTTTCTCCTAATGATCGGAAAACTACTCTTTGTTGATAATGGCTATGCTTGTCTTGACGAATATTTTGTGTTGTTACTGTGAAACCCTAAGTTGATGTTTAGATGGACATAATAGTTTGTTAGAGGACGAAAAACGCTTCAAGTGTGGGGTGTTGATGATAGGCGAATTTACACGCCTATAGCACTAGATTTTGCCCATATTTTAGCCAAGTTTTGAGAAACGTTACTTGCAAGAAATCATGCCTAACGCCTACCATACTTGTGCTACACGAAATTCTTATTGTGGTATAATAACAATGTCAATTGTGATTTCCTTCGCACTCATGGGTAACTAAACTTCTCTGTTGGGGTTATGGAAGCCGAATGAGATACTATCTATTGCTATGAGTTTGTGAGTTCGTGACACGTATGCTGCTTATATCATTATTCTCTTCGTCTTAACCTAAATTCTTTGTGGTTGCAAACGCAAGAATACTCCAGTATAACATTTAACTTGTTCGAAAGAAAGGTTATCTGTCTGGAAAAGAGATAATGTCAAGGTAGTAGGGTCCCATCCCCTATTAAAAAGTTAGTGCCGTAACTGGATTAACCTCTTGGAGAATTCGTACCGTTAGACACGCTTTAAGCTCGAAAGAGTTAAAGTGAAATAATCCTCGAATAGGTCGAAAGACGCCTGGATTTACCATCGAATACAATTCTCTATAAGCACATGCATGTCGGAATTCAACACACTCATAGCCAATAGAGACGTATAACTCAGAAGGTGGACATAACTCCAACTCCTCAATTCTCATTGTTTACAACTTAATAACTATTCTTTCTGTTTACTTTACTATTTTCAGTTTTTACTTTAATATTTTGGTTACACATTACAATCCCCCCTACTTACGAGATTTGCACCAAAAGTCTAGTAATCGTTGCTTACTTGTTGACCAAGCTATTCCCTGTGGGATCGATACCCAACCCAGTTGGGTTCTATATTTGCTAGTGACCGCTTTACACTCCTATGTGAGCTGTAGATTGAGCGTTATCAAAAATTGACGCCGTTGCCGGGGAATACGAGTGTCAATTAAGTTTGTGATAATTACTAGACCCTTTGGTCAAAGATTCTCGTACTTTTACTTTCAGTTTTTGTTTTTTTTTACTGCAGGTTTTTATTCAGTGCATGCCCCATACTAGAAGTTCTAGTCAACCGTTATTACCTATCAATCCTGAACCACAACGTATTGGCAGAATGGAGGCACAGACGGAAATCGAAAGAATGGCTGCTCATCAGGAGCAGGCTAGATTAGCTTCTCTTGCCGCCGCCCAAGTACACCAACAAAACATTGATAACCCTGGGCGAGCAACAAATCCTGACGATGAGGATTTAGGTGATGACGAGTTACTAAACCCAAGGCATGATGCTGAAATCGCAACACCTGCCAACAAAAGAGGTCTTCAAGCTTGGTTTAGGTATGATCGCCAACCCATGCAACCAACTTTTGACAACGATGATGATGATCTTGATGGAGCCGGAGCCACAGGAGCCATTATTCCTCCACCATTAGCGCCCGGAGCCAAGTTCAACATCACAAGCACCATGATTCAGTTATTGCAACTCAAGGGATTATTTGGGGGACTAGCAGGCAATGATCCGAATATGCATCTCATCAACTTTATTTCTACATGCAAGTCGTTTGACAATCCTGGTGTTGGGCAGAATGCAATTCGATTACGTCTATTTCCATTGTCTCTGTCTAGGGAGGCAACTCTATGGTTGAATGGGCTGACTCCTGATTCTATTACAAATTGGAGGCAATTGAGAGACGCTTTTCTAGAAAGACTTTTTCCGCCATCCAAAAGAACACAATTGAGAGATGAAATCAGCAACTTTCGTCAGCTTCCAACTGAAGCCCTTCATGAAACATGGGAGAGGTTCAAAACAAAGCTAGCGAGATACCCAAACCATCACATGACTAATGTTCACCTAATGGAGATATTATACAGATCCTTGAATTCAATAACTAAACCAGTGGTGGATAATGCGGCTGGAGGATCTTTTATGGACCTCACCTTTGGTCAAGCAAGCAATATGCTAGATCGTATGACGAAGCAAAGTAGAGCTTGGCATACCAGGGATTCTGAGGTAGCAAGCCCCACTTTATCTATTGGCATGACTGCAGACCAAAGAAGAAGAGAAGAAGAACGTGATCAAGATATGGCGCACATGAAAACACAAGTGGATCTTCTTACAAAGCATTTATTATCAGGGAAGACCGAAAAAGTGAAAGCTATTGCGTTAAAAGGAAGAGACGAATCCGATTCAGAAGAAGAAGCCAACTACTTAAACAATCAGGGGGGTTTCCGAGGTAATACCCAAGGAAACCAAGGGCGGAACTATTATGATAAATCTGGAAACAAGGACCAAGGTAGTTGGAAGAACAAGAATGAAAAGAGTGGTTTGTACGTTCCCCCTGGAAGACGTGACGCCACCACATCTAATTCTGGAAGTATGGAAGACATGCTGGCTAAAATATTGAAAGGAGTGGAAGCAACAAGCGCGGGAGTAACGGAGGTAGTTAATGATTTGTCCTCTATGAAACAAATAGTTGATTCTCATTCCACTTCAATCAAGCAAATAGAGCAGCAATTGAGCCAACTTTCAGCAGCACTCAATCAAAGAAAGGCTGGCACTTTACCTAGCGATACTGTGCAAAACCCAAGGAATGATGGGTCATGAATGGCCATCACTACCCAAAGTGGTAAGGTGCTGGAAACTTCAGCAAAAAGCAAGCAAGTGGTTGACGAAGTAGTGGACATTGATGATAAGGCGAAAGGAGAAGATGCCGCTGCAACTAATCCTATCGTCAACGACGTCAACCCCAACAATGTGCAACCTGAAAAAGCTGAAAAACGGAAGCAAGAGGAGAAGAAAGTCGTGGAGAGAACAATTCCATACCCACCACCACCTTTCCCTCAAAGATTGAAGAAGGTGGCGGATGACACGAAGTTCAGCAAATTCATGACTATGTTAAAGTAACTGACCATTAATGTTCCATTGGTGGAGGCACTTGAACAAATTCCTGGGTATGCGAAATTTATGAAGGATCTTTTGACAAAGAAGCGGGCAGCAAGTTATGAGTTGAAAGATGATGTTCATCACTGCAGCGCAATCGCTACCCGATCAATAGTTCAGAAGAAGGCTGACCCCGGCACTTTCACTATTCCTTGCACCGTTGGATCTTTGAATTTTGCCAAAACATTATGCGACTTAGGAGCCAGCATCAATTTGATGCCATTATCTATCTATAAGAAGTTGGGTTTGGGTGATCCTACTCCAACCAACATGAGGCTCGTAATGGCGGATAGGTCGGTAAAACGACCTGTTGGTATTCTATGTGATGTCTTGGTAAAGGTTTCTTCATTTATCTTTCCGGCCGACTTTATTATTTTGGATTGTGAGGCAGACTCAGAAGTTCCCATAATCTTGGGGCGTCCTTTCCTTGCTACGGGAAGCGTACTTATTGATTTGAGAGCTAATGAGCTTTCGTTCCGAATAAATGACGAAGTAGTTCGCTTTGATGTTTGCAAATCAATGAAGCAACCCAAAGATCTGAGTGTATTTTCGGTGGCTGATGTTTACTTTGATGATGAGAAAGAATTACTTGAAGAGGAGCAACTGATTGATGACCCATTGGTGACTTTGCTTTTGAATGGTGAGAGTAAGGATGCTGAAAATTGTGAAGAAGCTATTTGTGCTCTATCAGGATTAGGGACATATCGCTATGCTCCCAAGAAGCTGGACTTGATCTCAAGAATCGACCCACACCACCAGCTAAGCCATCTATTGAAGAGACACCCACATTAGAATTGAAGGAGCTGCTAAGACATTTAAAGTATGCATTCCTAGGAAGCGGAAACACACTTCCAGTCATTGTTTCAGCAGATATGGGTGAGCAACAAGTTGCAGCTCTCATTACTATTCTACGGAAGTATATTAGAGCCATTGGATGGACCATTGCGGATATTATTGGTATTCCACCTGGGATTTGTACACATAAAATTCAGCTTGAAGAGAACTGCACACCCACCATTGAGCATCAAAGACGTCTAAACCCGCCTATTCAAGAAGTGGTGAAAAAAGAAATTATCAAGTGGTTAGACGCGGGGGTTGTGTATCCAATCTCTGATAGTACATGGGTAAGCCCGGTACAATGTGTTCCCAAGAAAGGAGGCATGACGGTGGTCGCGAATGCGAAGAATGAGCTTATTACACTCAGACTGGTCACTGGATGAAGAGTATGCATGGACTACCGAAAGTTGAATTCTTGGACACTCAAAGATCACTTTCCAATGCCATTTATGGACCAAATGCTAGATCGATTAGCGGGGAAAGGATGGTTTTGCTTCTTAGACGGTTATTTAGGCTATAATCAGATTTGTATTGCACTCGAAGACCAAGAGAAGACAACGTTTACATGCCCATATGGTACGTTTGCCTTCAAACGTATGCCATTCGGGCTATGTAACGCACCAGCCACCTTTCAATGTTGTATGATGTCAATTTTTTCTGATATGGTTGAAGACACTTTGGAGGTATTTATGGACGATTTTTCAGTTGTTGGGTTCTATATTTGCTAGCGACCGCTTTACACTCCTACGTGAGCTGTAGATTAAGCGTTATCACGTAGGCGGACAAATCCCCTTCACCATGAATAACCACTTCTTGCCTGTCATGCTCAAACTTGATCATTTGGTGCAATATAGATGCAACCACCTAGGCCTTGTGGATCCACGGTCTTCCCAACAACAGATTGTAAGAGGAGTCTATATTCAATACATAAAACCCTATGGAGAACTCAACATGCCCTATAATCAACATTAGTTCAATTTCTCCAATGGAGTTTGATTTTGCACCATCGAAAGCTTTGACACATACATTGTTGGGCCTGATCCTCTCAACACCAATATTCAACTTTTGCAGAGTAGAAATAGGGCAGATATTTGCACCTGAACCTCCATAAATCATAACATGAGTGACGTATAAATATTCGCATTTCACTGTAATGTAAAGACCCCGACTATGCCACGTACCTTCAATAGGCAATTCATCATTAAAGAAGCTGATCCGATTGACCTCAAAGATTTTTCCAACCATTTTCCCAAGCTGATTTACTGTAATTTCCTTAGGATCATATGCTTTATTTAATACCTTCAATATAATATCACGATGTTCCTTGGAATGCAACAACAAAGATAAGTGGGAAATTTGAGCAGGGGTTTTCTTCAACTGATCTATTATTGAATACTTTGGCAACTTCATCTTTTTCAAAAATTCCTCGCCTTCTTCTTTGGTGACAGGCTTTTTGATAGATGAAGGTCCACTCATAATTGGGTTGGACTTCCTTAAACTTTCAGGCACAAAGCATCTTCCTGCCCGAGTCAAACCCCCTACCTCATCTACATCTTCCACTACTTCCTTCCCTTGATAGGTCATCACAGTCCATTCATAGTTCTAGGGGACCTTTTTCATATCAACTATTGGAGGTTGAGTCACTATTTTGATGATAATAGGGTCTGCAAGTGCTCCTTTTACTGTTAATATAGGCTTACACGGAGCTCCTATCAACGTTAACTTAGGCTTGTCTTGACTTAAACCTACAACTCCTCCGACTCCTATCACTGTGATCACGGGTTTCTTTGTGCTTTCTTGGACTTTAGCTTTTCCCATTCCTTCCTGGCTTAATGACATTGCTTTCAACGAATCTGCTACATTCACCAATTTTTCCTCATTGGTCTGTATCTTAACAATAGGCTTATAACACCTTGACGAATCTTTCCCATCATATATCAAATCTAACATATTGGTTTCAGCATGGGTTGGCAGCGGATTCTGGTTACTGTTTGGAACCTCCGGGGCCTGGACCAGCATCTGATTTGTGTCAATTAAATCTTGGAAAGCTCTCTTTAAATACCAGCATTTCTCCATATCATGGACTGGCATGTCAGAATAATATGCACACCTTAAAGAATAATCGAGATTCCTCGGAGGTGGATTTGAAAGCCTTCTTTGAATTGGGCTTAAGACTTTCATCTTTCTCAACCTATCAAACAAGCTAGCATATGACTCCCCAAGAGGTGTGAACTGATTTTTGACCGCCTTCTCTTCTTTTACTCGGGCCTAGGTTAGAGGAGGGGTTTTGGTAATTTGGTAGAGCTGGTGGATGATTTTGTGGAGCTTGTGTGCGCCATTACGGGTAAGAAGGGGTTTAGGCATATGGTAGTGCGCTATATACGGGGTAAGGAGGAGGTGGAATGGTATATGGTGGGTTTTGTCGAGGTTAGTAATGATAGGGAGGAATATATGGATCTTGGGGATAGGCTTGGGCTTGGGGTTGGTCGCCACTTCCTCTTTCTTCTTTTTACCTCCAAAAGTTCCAGAGCCACCTTGAATTGCTTGGGTGGTGGCCTTTAATGGGGCAAAACTCACAATCCGTCCAGTCTTGATTCCGTCCTCTATCATCTCTTTCATTTTTAGGACTTCAATAAATGACTTTCCCATCGCCGGAAGTAAACGTTGAAAATAAGTCTCATCCTGTACCTGAATGAAGACCTCTACCAGCTTACTCTCCTTCATTGGAGGCTTTACCTTGGTGGCTTGTTCATGCCACCATATTGCGTATTCCCTAAAGCCTTCAGTGCTTTTCTTATTCATTTTGACCAAGGATGTTTTTTCAGGAATCAGGTCAACGTTATACTAAAAATGTTGCATAAAATCGGAAGCTAAGTCATCCCAGCTGTTCCACTTGTCGATATCTTGATCGAAAAACCATTCTAAATCTAGATCGGAAAGACTCTCGCCAAAGAAAGTCATAAGCAACTCTTCCCTTCCCCCTGTAACCCTGAATTGGTTGCAATAACGTCTTAAGTATGCCATGGAATCACCGTGCCAAGCATACTTCTCGAACTTGGGAATTTTAAAATTGAGGGAAAGGTTGACGTCTGGGAACATACAAAGATCTTTATAGGAAACACTCTTACAACCTACGATTCCCTACAAATTGTTCATGGATTGTTCCAAAATTTTCAATCTCTGCGCTATGACCACCTATTCCTCTGTTGCGATAGGTTTATCCGTATCAAATAGAAATGTAGGTGGCTGAGCATACCCATACGGTTCATTCATTCTCAAAGTAGGCTCCGGGTCATAATATTGACTATCTGAAACCTTTAATACTAGATCACTGGCATACCGAGGAAGCACCATTGTCGGACGCACAACATATGTGGGAACTTCAGGTGGTGGCGGAGCCATGAACACAGGCGCTACTGGTGGTGCCGGCTGAGTGGCGGGCCTTGGTTGGGGCGCTGCCAGGGGCACACTAGAAGTGCCCGAATAATATTGTCGTGGAGTGAATCCTGGCACGTGCTCGAGTGACTCAATAGGAATAGAGAATTGCGCCTGAGAGAGCGGTGGGCAATTTAGATATTCCCAAGATCTTCAGGGAGTGGAGGAGGAGGCATGCCACTAGCCCATGCTCAGTGTAGATCTAGCAATTGTTGTCTAAGTCTCAATACCTCATCATTGCGTTCTGAACTTTCTTCCCTAGGATCCTGATCTGGGTCAATGAGTGAATTTTCAATCTCCCTACTAGCCATGGCAAGCTTCGCTTTTGATCTAGTGAAGTACGGATGACAGCCAGAGTGATAAAAACCAACCACTTATCTAAAAGAACATACTCATCAAAGACAAAATCCGTTAGGATTAGGTCAAGCAACAAACATAAAAATCACATTGTACACACCCTAGGTTTATGTACATTTCTACCAGCCTTTGAGGGTAATGAGGCCATTTTAACATCATCCTGATTACCCCCATTACATTATCACACCTCACGCTTTCTGCTTTTCAACCTCATTTCTCTCTTCTTTTGCATAAGTCTCTTCTCTTCTTCTTTTCTTCTCTTATTGCTCTTTCTTTATTTCCTGCTCTCGCGATCTCATTTCCTTTTATCATTCTTTATGAATTTTGTTTTTCTTTAAAAGAGGAAAATTGGGGAAAATCAAGGAAACAAAATGATTAGATCGAACCCAAAAGTAGGTTGCCTACGTATCATGTTGTACATGAATTAGATCTTGCGTAGTTCGGGCAATGCATGCATAAACACCACAAAGTTGAATTTTTTTTCTTTTTTTTTTAAGAAAGAACACACACAAGGAAACAATTCCGCAACTTCACTACATTTCATAAAAGAGATGACTAAAACAAACTTCGAATTTAAGAAAGTTTAAAAACTGATCAACAAAGACTGAAAAACATTCTAGACCCATAAGATAACATACGTAATACTCCTAGTAAAGACTCTTAACCTTTAAAACGAACTTGACCCCGACTGAACAAAGACACAACAATACAAGGACAGGAAAAATAAAGGGCTCAAACTAAATAAAATATAAGAGTTGCTCCTTCAAATTTGTATGATGTGGGATGACCCAGGCTTAGATGGATCTGTCTGTGAAGTTCACTTTCTCCCATTCAAACTCTGTAGCGTATCTTGCAAAGACACCCTGATATTTGGGAAGAAGTTTCTGGCACGTACCCCCGCCTCATGGAGAGTGCACCTGGAAAGATTGTTCTGACACCTTTTTACAGTCTTGAGCAAATCTGATAACTGAACTCTCAGTCTCTCCACTTTGGCACCCACACTTTCATCCTGACTATCATCGACAATATATTCTTCCTCTAAGTT
Organism: Capsicum baccatum var. pendulum; assembly: GCA_030864225.1. Lineage (NCBI taxonomy): Eukaryota > Viridiplantae > Streptophyta > Magnoliopsida > Solanales > Solanaceae > Capsicum > Capsicum baccatum. Next base: position 6,520,767 of record CM061550.1, read on the forward strand.
GCAAGGGAAATGAAATACTAATACCCCGAGGTATGGTTTGCATCCATATCTCATATCTTTGAGTGTACCCCGGATTATCCAAACTTTCTTTGAAAGTATCCACTCCTAGGTTTGTTGCATGATTCTAGAAATGATCTTATTTTCTCTCACCTAAGGCTTGGTCCTTGAAGCACTCGACGTCCTATAGAAGATCCACTACTAGTGGCACATCCTGCGACCTACCCAACTGTCCCATTACCATAGAAGGAGTGTATGGTCTGGTGCAATTAACATAACTAGAAGGAGTTGCATCTGACAACCCAACAAGATTACTTTTGGACAAAGCCATAAATAGGTCCACAAAATATTATCCTCAGTCCTTGACTCGAAAAACTCAATCCAAGCATCGACTCCCATAGGTAGCGAGAATTTATCCAACCGCATCCTGAGGTCCATGGCTTTCACTCGATTGGGCATGTAACGATCAATCACGTCTGGTCTAACTAAGAAAGACGTATGCAAATACTCCATCATCCACAGTTGCAATATCAGGTTACTGCCCTCAAAAAATCTCATCCCCCCTTCACCTCGATTAAAGCCTTATATATTTCTGTTAAGATCATGGGTATGATAGTAATCCCGACCTTTTCCTTTTGCTTAGTGACCTTGTCCTTTTGTTTAGCGCCCTTGTCCTTTTGGTCCTGATGAAATAGAGCCATCACCACAGATTGCAAACGTGTATTAAAATGTCTTTCTTCTTCAAGAAACACTAGAGTGCTTAACAAGACGAGGGTGAAGACTTCAAGACGCTTTCTCTCCCACTTCTGCTTAGTCATATAAAATTCATCCCAAAAGTAGTCAAAACCTTCCAAAGACCCAAATCTCGCGAATAAAAAATCCAAGGAAATCCATGATTGATGTAGACAACCTAAATGACTGTTCTTCTCTTCAACCCACAACCTTGTAGAAAGCTATTTCTCGAGTGGTTCCGAGCTCGGATCATGCTTTTATCAATATAAGGCAAATGGAGCAGATCGGATATTTCTGCCAAGGTAGGCGTCATCTCACACTTTCCGAACCTAAACAACAAATTACTAGGATCCCAAAAGATCAATATAGCATCTCTCAGATTTGGCCGGGGCGAGATATGCAGAAGCTCCGTAAGATCACCTAATACTTTAATTTGCTCTTGCTGGTCAACGTAGTTGAACGTGCCGCACCACTTGATTAACTTTTTAGGCACCTTTCCAACCATCCGGACTTTAGACTTTGTGGACAGATCCATCCTGTAATGACACATAAGACACTATCTCAAAATTCGATAGGAACGAAAGACTCCCAACCATTGGGACTTTGACACGGACATATGTTGAAGGGATAGACCACTTTATGACTCCAATTCGCCGAATAATATCGCTGAATAAAATCAGCCTACTTGGCTAATACTTGCTAATAACACTAAATTATGAAGAAAAAGACCTAGGCTAAGGCTAAGACAAAGGCAAAAATAAAGATTACCAGACCCACCGAGGGTTGCCTATGAATCCCGCCCCTAGGGACGAGAATCAGGTATGCGTAGTTCGTCCAATTTAGACAATTAAGGATTAAAACGGATTGAGACTTGACTTAAGAGACACGATTACAAACGGATGATGAAAATAAAATCTTTTTGGGGTTCTCAATTAGACATATCACACAAAACTGACACCAACAACTATGAAAAAAAAAATTCTTTTTGGTATTTTCATTTTATGAAATGGGCACAACTACTACCATTTTTGAAACTTCAAAAGAAAATCTTTTTTGAAATTTCATAATTATGAATGCATGTTAATTGAGATAAAGGGAAAATTCTTTTGAAGTTTTCGAATTATGAATGCATGGTAAAGAAATATGGTGAAAATCGTTTTAATCTTTTTGAGACAACGACTGCGAAAGGTAAAAGAAATCTTTTTTTTTTGAATTCTGAAAAATAAAAGCCATAAAGAACTCTAAAATCACGAAACTCTCTTTTTTTCTTTTCGACTCACCTTTTTTCTAGTTTTTTTCAACATTTCTTTCCTACGCACTTTACTTCTAACACATGCTTCCCCAAATCATTCCATCAAAGGATCGCTTTTGAAGTTTTCGAATTATGAATGCATGGTAAAGTTGAGATTCCGACTAAGGAATTCTGTTGACCGAGGGGAAGGTGTTAGGCACCCCTCAATCCCGTGGTTCGACCACAGTCTCTTGGTGGAGCGTATCGGCTAATTTTGACACTACAATTGAACAAACCACACAAACCACATAAAACAATCAAACAGACAAACAAAATAAAAACTAATAAAAAGTACAGTGTCTTTTCCAACTTATACATTCCAAAATAGAAAAATGCAAAAAAACAAAAATCCTATCTAACCTACACTAATACTAACTATGCACCTGTGCTTTACCCGACGACTTGGGTCTTCCTCACGAACGTCTTTCCAACAACATAGTACGTTGGGGTATTCCCCGGTGAACAAACACAAATACCTCGAGGCATTCCCCGGCCAAATGATACATTATGATCCAAAACCATAAAACCAAGACCTCCAACACACATGTTAACATTCAAACATACCATGAAACACTTACTCCTAAATTTTGCCTACCCAAACCTATATTTTTCTATCCAGTTCATTTACATTTATGTTCAACATTACAATAAATCAAAATTTATCTGAATCTAACCTTGCATCAATTTTTAATTCCAATCCCCAACTTCCCTTTTACCAATCCATTAAAACATGATCAAGTTCTTTCCTCAAACCTCCAAAGCCGAATCACCAAACGTCATGATCATAACATTAACATCAACAAAAGGGCAACAAAACATAGTCACATCACACATAATCACAACCAAAACTAAAAATCAAAATAAGTAAAAGAAAAGCAGGTTAAAGTGATGGACCTTCCGAAGTCAACTTTCGTTGATAATAATGAGTTAAAGAAGACCCGAATTCAAAAACCCGAATAGGAAAGCTCAACAATGACAAGACCACAAATCGGTATCGATAAACAACTACCCGAAGCTAACCAATAATAAGCCGACCAAGCCTAGAAATAGAAATATCATCCGAAGAAACCCTACAGTACGCCAAAAAAAAAATTATTGAGACGAGTAACCTAATACTAGTTCGATCAGTGACACTTGAACCTAAATAGATAACAACCAATTTTGAAAACTCCAATGTTTTTTCCCAGCCAAATCCACTTAGAAATCAAGGAGATGAAGGGATTTTAGATCTCTAAGATCAGTTCGACTGAAATAACAAGCTGAGAATGGATTCTGGTGACGATTTCACCAAAAAAAATCTTAAAGGATGACTGGATTTCACTCTAATTTTACTGCTTCACGCCAAAAATTGCAAGCTTCCTCCATTTTTTTATTCCATCCTCACCGTGTGCGTGTGTGTTTATGGTGGGTGTGGTGAGAGTGATGATTTTGGGGTGAGAAGCTGAGAGTGGAGAGTGTCCGTTCTCTGTGTTTTTGCTTATTTTTGAGAAAAAGAGACGAAGATGGTGAACCTCCTCCCCCTTGTTACTGTGAGTGTGTTTCCTATATATTCCATTCAAGAATGAACCTTCCCCAATAATCACGTGGGCCCCCTCCTTTATTTTTTTTTGTTCCTTTTGTGAATTCCTTTCCTTTATGTCCATTCTGTTATGGAAAAGGATGAGGAAAATGTGAGTAGGTGAGGGGTGAAAAACACGTGGCAAGGTAGGGGTAGGGGTAGGTAGGGTGAGGTAGTGAGGTGTCCTCATTTGATAAGAGAGGGTTGTTAATTTTGTTATTAAGAGAATATTGGGGATTAGGTTTGTTAGGGGTTTGTTATTTTTGTCATTTTGTGAAAAAGAATTATAGAATGGGTGAGGGTACGTGGTAAGGTGAGATAACAAAAATGAATAAAATAAATCTTTGGGAGGGACAAAATTAGGTGTCTACAACAGCAAATCCGGTGTTCTATGAGAGAACTAAACACATAGAAATTGATTGTCATTTTATTAGACAGAAAATTCAAGTAAAGCTGATCAAGACAGTACATGTTGGTTCAAGAGATCAATTAGCAGATGTGTTGACTAAAGGATTGACAAGATGTTAACATGAATACCTAGTGAACAAGCTTGGTATGTTGAACATTTTCATACCTACCAGCTTGAGGAGGAGTGATGAAATAGGCATAACATGAGAAAACCTGCAGAAGGCCATTGGAATCAATATCAACTCAATCAAAACTCACTACATTTCAACTAAAGATCAACCTGCAGACATGCTGACTAAAGGAATGACAAGAGCTCAACAAGTCCATCTCAATACCAAGCTAGGAATCTGTGACATTTTTTCACCTTCCTAGCTTGAGGGGGAGTGTTGAAGATATAGAGAAGGTGAAGGACTCAAAAGAAAATAGAGAAGACTTTTTTCCATTTTTCAATTGTAACTGTTTTGAGAATTAGTTACAGAGGAGCCTAACGGTTAGATCAGTTAGTTAGACAGCTCGCAAGCTAGTCTATACATAGGACAATGTACATGATAACTAATCAATGAATACAAGCTTATTCTCTCATCTCTAATCTTCTCTCTCTCTCTCAGCTTCTTCTCTTCTCTTCTCTCTTCACAGAATACTTGCATCTTCCATTTCTAACTCTGCAAGAAGCTTACTGCTGTCTTGCTTGATTACAAAACATTGTCTTTTCCTTCTGATATGTGAAAAAGGCATTCCCCTCCAACCCGCCTACGCACACACACAAAAAAAGATGAAGAAGATACTGGAGATTTCCTACAAATAAAGAAGTTGATAATCACCTGTTCACATAGGAATTTAACGTGCTCCAAAAATAAGCCGAAAAAAGGGGGAGGGGGTGCTTGAAATGTGGAAGAAGGTGGCCTCATTTCCTTCCGTACAAGAGAAAAAACTAATTTAGGTTAGGAAGAAGACTGCACAAACCTTCCTTGCAGTTTGATTTTGGTTTTCATAATTTAGGCATAATACATTTTCTTTTGCTTAGTTCTTTAAAATTTTTGAATTATACTTGCTACAATAAAATATTTGCTCTTGTAACTGCCCCGATTTCTCTTTAGTGTATATTACCATTAGAGGTAAACCAAGGCAGTAATTTTGTCTTACTAAGGCTCTGTTTGTTCCAACCTTTTAAGAACTCAATCCTGTAATTAGGCATGGTTCAACTTATGTCTAGAATTACCAAAAACATGTACCGCAGATGGCTAATGACCCTGGATGCCAATTGGGACGCTTTGATGGAATTTGTCAGTATATGGCGTGAATTTGTGAATTGGTGTACTGGGTGGTGTATGTAATTTCCAGGATTGAGCTATTTTTCAATGGACATTCTTTACAAACTAAAGAAATTGTAGGCTGGTCTGATCGTCTCTTATCATGTTAGATATTATTTTTGTTTGATTTAGTTCATTTATTAATTGTTCGCTGAGTGCTGAATATATTTTTTTTTTTTTTGAAATTTTATGTAGTTTTGCATTATTATTTTGTTTCCCCTACCAATATGTGAGGTGATTTATGTTTTGAAAAGAAGCGTTGGAGTAACCGGTAATGTTGCCTCCATGTGATCAGGAGGTCACGGGTTCAGCCTTGGCAACAACCTCGGGTAGAAATTCAAGGTAAGGCTGCGTACAATACACCCTTGTGGTGGGGCCCTTTCCCGGATCCTGCACATAGTGTGTGTTTTTAGTTAACGTGGAGTAAGGCTGCGTTTACGTGTCTTAATGGTTGTGGTCCATCCTTTTTACTAAGATTTTGTCATGTATATAGACTTTTGCTGATATTTTGGTGTTATATGAATCGTGGTCATTTGGTGGGGTGTGTAATAATAATGTTGAATAGGGTGTGTTAGTAATACCAATATAAGTTATCCCATCATTGCTTTTATTAATGATTTTTCATATGTATACAAATTTGTGCTGCTATTGTGGTGTTATATGAACTGGGGTTGTTTTGCAGGATGCATAGAAATAATGTTTAACAGCGTGTACTGGAATTTTAGAAGGTTGCGCATAATTCATAAATAATAATGAAAATAAGATGCATATGAATGGCTTTGTTTCAAAAAAGACATGAATGGCTGAAAGTTTTCTCTGGATATGGAGGACTTGCATTTTCTTACGCTTTCATTGATTCACTTTATCTCCGTCGCCGTTGCTTCCCAATGGCACTATGTGTGGAATCACTTTAGAGGGCCATTGGGAATCAGAATTCAGACACACCATCAGGCACATAATTTCATCAATCCCTATGGTTGAAGATCTCTTGAATGAACTAGGAGGTTCCAAGATCTTCTCTAAAATTGACTTAAGGTTGGGATATCATCAACTAAGAATAGCAAAAGATGATGTACCTAAAACAGCTTTTAGAACCCATTCTGGATACTTTGAATATTTGGTAATGCCTTTTGGTTTATCAAATGCTCCTGCTACATTGAAAGGGTTGATAAACTCTGTATTTCAGAAGTATTTTCAATGTTTGCAATGATGGATATCTTAGACAATTGTGCTGCATAGTAGTATTTTACTCTTGATTTTCCATGTTTGCGATGATGGATATCTTAGACAATTGTGCTGCATACTAGTATTTTACTCTTGATTTCCAATGTTTACGATGATAACTATACTTTTTTTAAATGAAAGCCTCGGGTAAAGGTGATACGCAACTACATTTTTGCGAATCAGCAGTAATTTATCGTGCTATTTGTAGCTAATTTGTGAGCACAGCTTAATTGTCATCAAGAAACTAGTCTCTTGTCTTCCCATTCAATACTTGGGAAGAAACAAGGATAAGTAATTCTGCATACACCAAACAGATCATGAATTGATCTTTAGTGATAAAGAGACATATTTTAAATTTTAAAAACCAGGACTGGCTGGTGCCTTTGTACGGTGAATACAGTACCTCAGAACAGTTCAGAATTTGCTTGGAAAAGCCAGAGTACATGAACCATCATCAAGAAGTAGATTACTCATGAACACGTAATATTGTTTTTACTTATTCCTTCTGATTTCTCCTATTTTAAGTCACAGTGTATGGATGGAGTTGCTTTGTTTTGCTTAAATGTAATTGTTTTGAGTTTTGTCCTCATTAATGTTGAATGAGTCATTGTCGACTTTTCATCTCTTTTTATAGGCTTGCATACTAACTTATATTTGATATTTCGCAGGTGTGAATCTATCCTTTGTGTCACGACCCGAACTAGGGCCTAGCCGTGACGAGCATTTCGAACCATGGAAACCCGAAACACCCCTATCTGTCTGGTAATCATGCACCTAATTAATATGATCAAAGAAATGCGGAAGAAACACAATATAACGGAAACATGGTCAAGAATCATATGAAAATGAAAATAGGGAATAGTGTCCCACAATCTAAGTCAACATCTCTAAAACCGTCTGCGAATCTCTACTACATGACTGAAACAATGTCTATCTGAAAACGTGGACAAGGCCCCCAGACCCCCAAAACTGAATATAAGATAAAAGGAATGCAAGACATAAGACCTTCCGAAACATAGAAGGCTCACCGCTTGTCTCTGCAACTCTGAGATATCAAAGCAAAACATAATATTTTTACAAAATATAGTTGAGAGCCATTATAAAGAAATTTCGTATCAAATCATTTGAAAACACATGGGTGTAATGCAATAGTTTTTATCAACAATAATGAATTGCAACTGAGCTAGGTGGAATACCCTACATAATTTACATCAACTGTCAAACCTTGGTTTCCACCGAGATTAGAGTATAAGTGAGGGAGAGACACACAAGACCACAAAGCATGGTGTCTCGACCCAAATCAAATATGGTAGTGCACAAAACCACAAAGTATGGCTCCTAACCATAATACCAATTTGGGATAATATAATATCAGGTACACAAGACCACAAAGCATGGTATTGATATTCCGTGTCGGCAAACACGTTCTTCCAGCGATGAGCCACTTGTGTCTCAAACGCCTACTTCGGGCATCCACCTTTCTCATATAAAATCAATGCATTCAAATTTCATCTTATTCAATCGCATACAGTATTCTGTAGGGTATCGTCATACCCTACTTGCAAGTCATCAATATCACATCCACATATGCATAATCATGTAAAAACCAATGTGCTTCATCATTTACAAGTGGTGAACAATATTTATTTCAAATTCATGCTCTCTTTTATTGATCACAATATAATATGGAGTATCGAAACATTATCATGGGAATTTGAAAATAATTTATCATTCATATTTATCAAACTTCCATGAAAAATCTCAAATCACATATGCATTGTTTCAACCATTGAAGTATATATAGGCAAACAATTCCCATGACATAAAGAAAACGACTTAGAAATCGTATTGAAAGCAAGATATTAGCATTTGATAGAAAACCCCCATTTAAAAGCATGCATGTTCATAAAAACTACACCCATGAGATTTTTGGATAACCCCACGTACCTCTATTTCCGAAGATACTGGATGTTTCGTGAAGCTTGCGGATTGGTGATTTCAAATATGTAATTATCTTCAAAAACCCACGGTTGAATCTTGAACTATTTGGGTTTTTATTTTTAAACCCTAAGGAGAGTTCTTGAGAAATTTTGGGGAAAGTATATGTATTATGGTGTTTGAGGGATTAAATCCCGTGTTGGTGGTATATATAGGGGTGGAGGATGACCAAAATACCCCTAAGGAACAATTAAGGTCAAATCTGTCCCTCAGTTGACAGTTTGATAAGCTGGAGCAAATCGATTATAAATTTTTACTCATATAATCAAATTGGATGAAACCAACTGCATTTGAAAGAGGACTCAAATCGATTTCGTTTGATATATTATAGATCACACAGTTCATTATATACAGGGAGTTATGATCGTTTGAAGTTGACCCTGAAATGCTGAAAACTGGGCAATAGGCTATACGTTTTGCTACTCTTTTGAAATCCAAACGCAGCCTTATGCGTTCCGAAAAATTGCAAAACTTATCCGAGATGTACTATGAGCTTGCCTGATCATAACGCAACTTGAAAATCTAAAAACAGATGTAGAAAAGGTTGAAAAGTTGTATCCCGAAGATTGCCAGCTAAAATGACTCTAAGTCCTCATTACACTTAGAAAAATTTTCAAATCTAAGGGCACTCTATTGAAGGCTAATCCATGCACGACTTTTATGGGGTGTTACATTATCTCCCCCTTGGGATCATTCATCCTCGAATTATGGGTAGGAACTTGTTGAAGCCTTTAATATATGGTATAACACGGACACGACATGTCCTCTAATAAAAATACACTGATCTGAAACATGACCATATGGTTGGAACTACTGATATTCTGAATTCTTATATCGAACACGCATATCTGATGCATGGAATACACGACTGAAGATATTCATAAACTGAATTCTTATAATGAACATGCATATCTGATGCATGGATTTGTGACTGAGTTGTTCTCATGAACGCAGGACTAAATACACTGATAAGCTGAATTTTTTCTATTGAACATGCATTTCTAATGCACGCATATCTGATTGGACTAACGTATGAATGTATGACTGATTACGCAATGATAACTGGTGCGGAGCTTGTAATAAGAATCTATGCATGGAGATGAATGGGGTATCTCCACCTTGGGACCCTATGTCCCTCTATGAATGCTCAATTCACTAAGATACTCGGAAAACTGAGGTGATGCACACGGCACCTACGAATTGAATCATAACTGAACATTCAAAATCTGAATTTAATGCATGATGCATGAACTGGGCTATACTCGTAACTACTGGTATACTCTATCTTGGACTAGTAGCATGTCTGAGATTTCGAGTAGCATGAATAAGTACAAAGACGAGAAAACAAGTCATGCGAATCTGACTGCTAGCTGTAATAGGGAACCATGAATCTTGGGTATGGATTACACAAAACATCCCACTGAGGAAATCACAACTTTGACACTACTCTGCAATCTGGATTATAGACATATAACTCCTAAATTAGGATAGAATTTTCAGACCTTGGCAATACAACTTCTTACTTTCAGGCTTAGACCACTTCCCGAATATCCCTTTACTATTCCCTATAAATATCATATGCATTCAACTCAGCTTAAAATTCTCATAGCTTAATCCTTACACCGCGATCAAGCCTAACTCTAAATCACAAAAATACAACATGCTACACCACGCTATTATTCTAAACCATATGATGCCACCTTCTATACCTCTTTTAAAAATCACATCCTAAGCATAACATGCCTTACCACTTCAATGACTACTCAAAACTCTTAATATGAAGTCGCTAATGCATATGGCGACCTTCCACTACAATCCCAAAAAGTCATTCAAGCCTAATTTATAACCACATGTTAACTTCAAGGAAAACAGCCATAAATACATACTTCACATAGTTTCTAAACTATTATCAATATAACTCCCACGCGCTATCCTAAAAACATACACACACAAACTTTTCCACTAACCATCATATGTATCAAAGACTTGGCCCCAAATCTTACTTCAGACTTATGGCCTTATCTAAACAAGCGTACTATGATCTTCCATCAACAAGAACATTTACATCATCACCACTATCATTGCATAGGAAGGGTCACTAAAAGGTTAAAACATAAGACCCTCAAGCGTGAAAAAGATCTTTATACGGGACTGAGCACACTATAAAGAGTGAGAACATGTGTCATGAGTTGCATGACCTCAACTAGAGTTCATAACATAGGGAATGTGATTCCGACTAATTGAATGAACTAGAACTCATTATCTTGGAACTGGAAGAGTACGTGACTCTCTATCATATACCGGAATCATGAACTATTATCACGGAACTGCATCGTAAGGCATGAGTAAGCATCCGAATAACAAAAAAAATACTGAGGTAGGAATGGGTTGAGATTCACCCTCACTTTCTAATGTTCTAAAACATACTGCATCACTAATAGAATCTGAGAGCCTCACTTGGTTATTCGTTCTATCATCTCCCCCTTGGCTTTAAGTCATCATCTTGATAACCCTCAAATTTGATAACGCTCAAACTACAACTCTTGTAAGAGTGTAAACGGTCGTTGTCAAATATAGAACCCAACTGGGTTGGGTGTCGAATCCCACAGGGAATACTCGGTCACTAAGTAAGCAACTATTATTAAACTTTTGATGAAAGTTCTGCGAATAAAGGGGGGATTTTGTGCGTGCAAACGATGTAAACAAAATAGTAGAGTAAAAACGGAAAATAGAAGAGTCAAACGAAGTACTTGGTAGGTTTTAATCAATGAGAATTGAGAGTTAGGGTTATGTCCACCTTATGAGTTATACGTATCTATTGACTATGAGTTATGCAGAATTCAGACATGCATGCGCTTATAGAGAATCGTATTCTATGGTAAATCCAGGCGTCTTTCGACCATTAAGGACTATTTCACTTTAACTCTTTCGAGCTTAAAGCGTATCTAATGGTACAAATTCTCCAAGAGGTTAATCCAGTTACGACACTAACTTTTAAACAGGGGTTGGTGCCCTATTTCCTTGACATTCTCTCTTTTCCAGAGATGTAACTTTTCTTTCGAACAAGTTAATGCTATACTGGTGTATTCTATATGTTTGCAACCACAAGAATTTAAATTAAGATGAAGAGAAGAATGATATAAGCGGCATACGTGTCAAGAATTCACAAACTCATAGCAATAAATAGTATCTCATAAGGCTTCCATAACCCTAACAGAGAAGTTTAGCTATTCATGAGTGCGACGGAAATCATAATAGACATTATCATCATACCAAAATAAAAATCTAACGTTAAGTATGCTTTGGTAGTGCTTGTGGCGTGAATTCCTTGCAAAATAGCGTTTCTCTTGTTATGAAAATTAAAAGTCGACTAGATGAAGAGAAGGGAAGAAGAATTAATTGAAAGAGAATTGTTTTAATTGTAATAATGCCTGCTGAAAAGTTCAGCATCATAGGGTTTTTATAACACCCATATCCTATTCCTACTAGGCTACTGCGTACTTTTCCTAATCCTACTAGGTTACTGCATCCTTATCCTAATCCTACTAAGTTACTGCTGATTCCCAAGTCTTTGGAAATGTTGTTTTTGCCCGGGACAAGTTTTCCATGCGTCACTTTCAGTCCATAGGCGTCCAAACGCTGCTTTCTTTCTTTCGTGAAGCTTCCTTTGGCGTCAAGTTATCCATAAAATGCTGAAATCTTCATCATTTATACCTGAAAACTTGCTAATCACGTTGGTTAGCTCACTTACAGGAAAAAGGACTAAAAGTGCATGAATTATATATTTCGTCCTCAAAACTTAGCTAAAATATGGGTAAATTAAGGCGCTTTAGGCATGTAAATACGCCTAACATCAGAGAGGGAGAGGGAAGAGAGTGAAAAAGCTGAAGAAAGTTGATGAAGAAGAGGAGGAGGAGGAAGCGGAGGTGGAGGAGGACCGGGTTGAAAAAGCGGAGGCAGTAGAGGAAGAGGAGCAGTTGGAAGATGCAAAGCCGATTGGTGAAGTTATCAAGGTTACTGGAAAAGGAAAAGGAAGGAGGAACCATTACAAGTCATTTGAGCATGATGGAAATGACTATGAACTTGTGAGTTTTTTTTTTGTTTGTTTCGTTTCATCGAAAAAAATGATTTTGACTAACTGTTAGAAGTTAAATTCATTGTAGATTGGTTGTTTAAGAAGTACAATCAGAAGATGAGGCAGTTAACATTCAATCTAAAGGTGAGTATTTAAGGGGATGGGGGAATGAGCATGGAGTTTATTTAATTTTCTTCTTATTTTCAATGTAGGTATGTATTTACCTTTTAATTTTCCAGTCTTTCTATCTTGTAAATTTATTGCCAGAACACCTCACTCTTAGCACGCCGTCTTCTGAAAGGGGAGTTGGATCCCTCTCAGATACTGAACATGTCCCGAAATGAGCTAAAGGTATGGGTTCAAGGAATTAATTTTTTCTGAATTTGAGGATTGATTTATGTTTTATCAACTTTGTATGCAGATAAGTCTTAAATGTTTGACATAGTAGTTTTTATGTATATGTTCTGTTGATTTCTGAATGGGTTAGCTCTTGCTTTGTTGAACTTATCGGCTTGATTTTCATCAATTCACCGGGTGCAACCTCAATAGGTTTGTTTGAAGTTCATGAAATATAAATATTGTTCAGCTGTGGGTAAAGTGAAGCTGATTTTGAAAACAAAAGTACGATTGAGCATTTTCCTAAGTAAACACACAATAAAAGAAAATATGATTTGCCCTTCGAGATTTTTGGTGATGACTGGAAGACGGGGATGATGAATAAGATGAGTGTTTGAGAAGAATGATGACTTCTGCATGAAGTTGTTTTAGGATTATGTTAGTGTTAAGCAGAGATCCTACCCTAAGAAAGGGTAGTGTCAAAAACTTTGTCAATGATTCTGAAGCGAGAGAATCTTAGAATCCTTAAAACAATAGGAAGGAATATATTTTGTCTTGATATATAAAGTCTTTTCACAGCACCTCCGTGGTGCTATTCCTAACTAATAAGCTTCTTACTTCTGAACAAAATTTAAAAAATATAGAAGAAAGGAGAGCCGTCAAGACCAGGGTCAGATGCCTCCTTATTTGAGAAGGAAGATTTTTGAGGTTTCTTCCCAACCTAGGTTAGGGATTGTTAGAGATGGTAGCTTGCTGCTGAAACGTTAGTGCGATTTGATCTGTGGACAGATGTTGCCGGCTCAAAAATTAAAGAGCTATAATGGGGAAAAGAAAGATGCACAAACCAGAGGAAACTGGAAGAGGAGTATGAATTTGAGGATGAGTATGTAACACTTTAGTGGAAAAAGGGTATATCTTAATTGAAATGTGCAGAAGTGTATGGAATTGTATACACATCTATATGATCAGGGGAACAAATATGAAGTGAGTGGTATTAACTTATTATTTGAGCCATCCTTTAGATCTATAAATTCTAGTATCTTTACTGATTCTTTGAGAAGTATCTGATATTTCATACTTAATTTGGTTCACATTCTACTTGATTGTTCCTCCTCTCATAGTTAAGTAATTTAGTACACTCTGTTAAACATTGCCCTTATATCTTTTTCCATTTTTCATCTAATCCAATCTTCTACCTTTTCCTAGTTCCTCCTTTCATAATCTTATATACATTTATCATTATACAAGAGAGCTACTAGGGAACCTTCAAAAATAATAAGAAAAAAGAAAATAACGAAATGATATAAGAGCTATAGGGAAGGATATAAAAAATGAGACCCTGCTCTTTATGGCGGATATAACGTATATAGCACTGTATAAGTGTCCATAGAAATTGAATGAGTCATTTTCTTAACATAGTATAAATATGTGTTTTATATTTTCTGTACATAGTATAAACGCGATCACGGTTCATTTAGATTTGTATTGTTTCTTTAACCGAATGCCAAAATTATCATACCGAAATTTCAAATATTGTACCATATCATACCATGCTCAAGAATTTCATTTAGACAAGTATTTGCCATTTGAGGAGATTATCAGCTGTTAGTAGAAAACCTTTAATTTCGTATTTCTGTTGTGGAATCAGAAAATTGGTGCCAGAAGATTATTCTTTCCTTTGTTTGATCTTATCTTCCACTTCTGTCTCAGGAAGCTCTCACAGCAGAAGAGTTGGCAAGCAGGGAGCCCGAGGAGCCAGAGCTCATACAGGTTTATACTATTAACATTATTTTGTTCCTTAAGCAGGTTTTAATTTAACTAACCAGGGCAAACTTTAGTTTACTACTTTTGTGGCAGAGTTGGTCTTTTAATTCTCATTACTAGATATGTGTATAGATCCACTAAATGTGATAGAAATATTTTCTTGTAACCAAGTAAAAAATCCTCTCTTTCGGCGGAGCATGTTATCTGTTCATGCTGAGAACTTGAAAGAGGAGTTTAGAAATTTGGCCGTCATTAGTTGGCAAAAATTGGTATGATGATGTTATATGACAGGAGTTTTGAATTTGACATATCTTAATTGCTCATTTCTATTCATGTTGTGAGACAGATGACCAATACTTGTTACACAAACTTAACACAGGTTAAGTATATCGTTTCTTGTTGCTTAAATTCTGATCGGTTTGTGGCACAGATGACTGATGCTAGTTGCAAAAGATGCACAGAGAAAAAAGTGCGGCTCGTGGAGATTATTCAGGCTGGGCATAGAGATCGTTACTCGGTTTGTCCTTGCAGCTTTTATTTGGGGTTTGAGATATACTTGCTACATATATACATCATGACGTATCTTTTTGGATATTTCTTGTACCCTCTTATTGTTCATTTTGCTTTTTGTGACGGGGTGAAAACTGTTTACTATGATAGCAATTGCTTGTTGCATCTGAAGTTTTTTATAGTTGATTAAACATTGTCTTTGTTGCATCTCTGAGTGCAGAGTTAATATGTTGGTAATAGTGAGGAGGAAATTTGAACTTAAGACAATATCATGTGATGTTTAAGATGATGTGACAATAATCAATCTCTTTTTGGGTTCTTTTCTGTTCTCGGGGTAAAGCTAATCCACCACGTCATTGTCATTATACTAAATCACCATGCAAGATGTTGAAGGGATTTACCTTGCGTAGGGACCTTTTTGCGTGTTATGTCTCTTAAATATATGTAGTCATTTTAGATTTTTACTTGTATTTAAAGAATAAAACAGATTGAATATGGTGTAAACACCATTTAAAAATTTCTTCTTCCCCAAATATTTTGATTTCAGCACTAACTGCTTCTTGTTTCTGTTTTTTCTTTTCCATACCTTAGCTGGAGAGTGTTGCTTGCGGTAATACTTGGTATGCTTCTAGGGACGAAGTTGCTAGCCTCACAATTGGGCCAAATTTGGCAGAGAGTGTTGGAGCAGAACCATTGGCCACTGCTAATTTCAAAGATGTAGAGAAGAACTTAACGAGTCCACGAAGAGCTGATGAAGGAGCTAGTGACATTCTAAAGAAAACTACTGAACCTTACACGCCGGTTCTAGATAGCCAGAAATCATTTAACAAGACCAAGCCTGAAGACAGTGCTACTACTAGCAATGCCAACCGAACCGTCTGCTAGTTTCTTAGTCCATGTTAGACACAACCATCTCCGATATGTAATAGATAGCACACATAGATACAGTTCTCTGTACTGGATAGAAACTCAATAGTGAAGGGTGCGACAACTTGGTATGGTGTTCGCCTTCTTAATATTATACAATCTGCAAAGTTGTAAAAGGTAGGCTGAGGTTGATGGGTATAATATTATGTTGTTTTGGATTATTATTTTGTTTCTTCTACCTAGATGTGAGGTGATTTATGTTTTGAAGAGGAGCGTTGGAGTGACCAGTAAAGTTGTTGTCATGATCCTGCCATGTGATCAGGAGGTCATGGGTTCCAGCTTTGGAAACAGCCTTTGGCAGAAATGCAAGGTAAGGTTGCATACAATACACCCTTGTGGTGGGGTTCACTGTACCCTGCGCATAATGTGTGTTTTCAGTTAACGTGGAGTAAGGACACATTTATGTGTCTTAATGGTTTTGGTCCATCTTTTTTATTATTAGTTTGTCATGTATATGGACTTTTGTTGATACTCTGGTGTTGTATGAATCGGGGTCGTCTGGTATGGTGTATAAGAATAATGTTGAATAGGGTTGTATTATTAATGTCAATATAAGTTATCCTCGCATTGCTCTTATTAATGATTTTTGCCATGTATGCAGATTTGTGCTAATATTGTGGTGTTATACGAACTGGGGTTGTTTTGCAGGATGCATAAGAATATTGTTTACTAGTGTGTACGAGAATTTTAAGAGGTTGGCATAATTCATAAATAATAATGAAAATAAGATGCATATGAATGGCTTCGTTTCAAAAAAGACATGAAAGGTTGAAAGCTTTCTCTGAATATAGAGGACTTGCAGCAACACAACTTCTGTTGTGTAGTTATCTTCTCGAAATTGTATTTATCTAGTCGTAGCAATGAATGTGTTGCATATTCTCCTTATAGCGTTTCCTGGTTTTCTCTTGCTAGGCGCCACGATTTCCACTGCACATAATTTAGTGGAGGTCATCGAGTCATGATGAGTTATTTTCATGAATATCTGTTATGAATGGGTCGAAAATAGTTATGGTAAAGCAGCCCAATACCTCATTAAGTGGCTGTGTGTGAGATATGGGTTGATAAATAGAACGTTTTAGTAAGAATAGATTTATGAAAATTGTGATAATTGCTTAGGCAAAGCTATGCTTATCATCCCCAATTCTCTCTAATCTTCTCATCCCCGTCTACTATTCTTCTTCTTCTTCATATTGTAATTTCTTCTTCCCGTATTAATCAAAGTTAATTAGTTTCGTTCAGTTTGTGTAATGATTGTTGAGTTGATAATTTGAGATCGTTACATTGGTGCTTTCATCCAGAGGTCTCTCAAATGGAGGACCAAAAAGTACTCAAGGCATTTGTTGATGATCCAGTTCATGATTCAATCAAACAAATGAAGGATTCTATCTCTAAAGATCTCGCTGAATTTAGGTTAATGTTGCTGGACGTTTTGGGTAAAAATCCCACGACCACTTTTGAACCCCCAAAAACAGTTATGAACGCCAAATTAGGGAAGTTTCGTGGCGAGAATTCGGAGGCCTGGATAATCCAAGCAGAGCACTATTTCACTTTCTATAAAATTAAGGAAGATCAAAAGCTCACCGTGCCTTCGTTCTATTTTAATGGTGAAGCACTGGAGTGGTACCAGTGGTTATTAAGGAATAATCAATTAATTGATTGGCCACATATCACTGATAAGGTGAGAATTCGATTTAAACAGAAAGGATTGGAGTCTGTGGGAGGGAGATTCACAAATCTCAGGCATGTAGCTTCCGTGACTGAGAACCAAAGTCGTTGTGAGGCTAGCTCATCGGGTTTTGGCAAATTGGATGCACACAAGGTGTTTGATGAAAAGCCGGGCAGGAAAACTGAAAATGTTGTGGATATTGAAACACTGCTTCAAACACCGGATGCTATGAAACAAGAGGGTGAATATGAGGATACATCATTACAAGTTAAAACTGAGGGGGCTGAAAATTTGCTAAATCAAGCAAAACAGGAGATCCACAATTCAGAGGAGATAGCCAATTTAGATTTGGATGACAAAGAATAGGATCCCTTGCCTCTTGATCTTGTTGTTGCAGATACAAATGTTCGAAGAGGCGAATCATTGCAGAGCACAGAAACAGGTGCTCTATAGTAAACATAGCACAAAAGTTGTTTGGTATTTATTTTCAAGGAGCCAGGCAACATTTGGTTAACAATGAACAAGTCGACTCACTCTGGGAAAGAAGTGACCCGTGATTTTGAAAGGAACCAGATTGACGCACAAGCATGCATCTATGCATTTTCTATTTGATCCTGGTGAGTCTATTTCTCCGTCCATTATGTTCGAGAGCTTTGATATACATTTGGCTATATCGAACTACTTGTCTATTACACTATATTCTAGTGTATTTGTTCTTGATGGTACTGTGGAAGGTGGCAAGTTGTTTAATGATATGTACAATAGCAAGGTGGGTGTACAAACTGGTCGGCATCAGTTGTCACAACCACTTCCAAAACCATCTTTCTCAACTTTACCATTAGATTTCATTGCCCAAGTTGATCAGTTGGTTGAAATAGCAAAGGAATTCAACGTCGATGGTTTTGTCATAATTAGTGGGATTAATTCCAAGACAAATGGTTGTATTTTTCCCGCTAATTTCAGTCGTAATAGACAACTTGCAACACCTGCAATTGCTGTCATGCTACAGGAGTGGAAAGATTTAAAATTATGAAGTGAATGTATTACTGGAAACAAAGAAAAACGTGGTTGTAATTGGTTGATAGCAGTGGCGGAGAGATTTGGTGGAGAGAGGGAGCTTTTAAAACTATTCATTGGTACTTAAAGGTGGATAATTTTAGCTTCGATGGATCTGAGCGTGTTACTGAGTACTGTCGGTATCATATTTCAAGTGCTCCCAGAGGTTCTTTTGATCCTACTAGTACTCTGGATGATATTCTTAGCATCCCATTATTTAATACTAATGCCTATAGTTTGGATGATTATGTGATTATGTCATTTGGAAGAGAAGGAATAGATGCCAAGAAAACAGGGAGAGATGAGGGCATTGCAGGTCATCTTTTTACATATCTTTGCCATGTTAGTCAGCAGCTGAACAAGAATGATGTAGCCACGTCTATAATAATCTAGGATGCCAACCAACTTACTTATTCGTTGCTTACTAATCTAATTGAAGCCGAGAATGCTCTTGCCTACTTAAACCTTGAGGACAAGGTTCTTTTTGAGGGCGGAAGTATTGCTATGAATGGGCCGAAAGTAGTTATGGTAAAGTAGCCCAATACCACATTAAGTGGCTATGTGTGGGATATGGGTTAATAAATAGAATATTTTAGTAAGAATAGATTTATGAAAATTGTGATAACTGCTTAGGCAAAGCTATGCTTCTCATCCCCAATTATCTCTGATCTTCACATTCCTGTCTACTATTCTTCTTCTTCTTCATATTGTAATTTCTTCTTCCCATATTAATATAAGCTAATTAGTTTCGTTCAGTTTGTGTATTGATTGTTGAGTTGATAATTCGAGATCGTTACAATATCTTAGACAATTGTTCTGCGTACTAGTATTTCACTCTTGATTTCCAATGTTTGCGATGATAACTATGCTTTTTTTAAAATGAAAGCCTCATGGTGAAGGTGATGTGCAGCAATATTTTTGCGAATCAGCAGTAATTTCATCGTGCTATTTGTAGTTCATTTGTGAGCACAACTTAATTGTCATCAAGAAACTAGTCTTTTGTCTTCCCATCCAATACTTGAGAAGAAACAAGGACACATAATCCTGCCTTTGTACGGTGAATATAGTACCTCAGGATAGTTCAGAATTTGCCTGCAAAAGGCAGAGTACATAAACCATCGCCAAGAAGTAGATTACTTCTGAGAAGGTACTTGTTTTTACTTATTCCTTCTGATTTCTCCTGTTTTAAATCACAATGTATGGATGGAGTTGCTTTG